>CAMZMU010000061.1:20878405-21264428 GCA_947311845.1 Poa pratensis
CTGGTATCTACCTCAACAGTTACTTCTTCAATAGGCTCTAGCCTTTCCCCACGCTCTGTTTTATACCTAATTTCCATGAAGAAAACCGTCAATCTCAAATGGACACAGTACAGTCAAATTGCTCGATGAGTTCCACGTCTTAGAAAGGAAAGAGTGAAACCGCTTAAGTACAAAGATACTAGACATCTAGATAAAGAGTAGAGACAGTTAGCTTGCAAAAAAATAGTTTAAATGCAAAACAAGAGATAATTTGTGTGAATAAAGAACTCACATCACTCTTGGGGGTGAAACTGAAAGCTCAAATCCTTCACGGCGCATGTTCTCAATTAAGATTCCTGGAAGCGACACAGATAATTATATGATACCGATGACTAAATTTCTCATTACATCACATAGAAGATTGAGATGGGGCACGTTCAAATGAACTGGATATAGACGGTATCTTCCAAAAGAACAGGAGGGATTTCAACAATTTTTCACACCTAACTGAAGTTCGCCTCTTCCTTGAACTTCAAAAGATTCTGACAATGGTCCAGGAAGAACATTAATTGCCAAGTTTGTTTCCGCCTCTGCCATCAAACGGTTCCCAATTTTTGCTCCAGTTACCTAGAAAGTTTTAAAACTCAAGCCGAGTGAGCAGTTACTGTGTGTCCAAAATTATTGGGTACACATTAATATGCCTAGCTCAAAATGTGCAAATTATAATTAAGATGCCACCCTAGAAATTGATAGATTATGCTCCCTCCAGTTCATTTTAGTCGCATCACTAGCAACATATGAAGCTGATATACGGAAGTAATATTGGATCTATGTCATTTAACAAATGAGGTTGTCACAAGTGATGCTAATGGTTCAACAATGAGATCATCAAGTCCTCGAGATATTCCACACATGATGACATAAAAGGGTGTTTCTGTATGTTTGTTATGATTGGAAAAGAAAAATTGTGTCTATGTATCTGTGTATAGGTATCAATATGTAAGTATACCAATCAAATCGAATACAACCAGAAATATCTTGATATTTATTTCAGAAATCTGCATATGAAATCCACCTCCAGAGCAAAATAGGTGTGTACCACGTAGAGTACACCATCATGGTTCCATGACAATTAACAGCTTTTAAGGGATTTCTGGACTATATAATTACAAGCCCAACAACTAACTGTACATGTTCAGGCACAATATATTTCATATCATCAATTATTATGTCATGTTGCCATTTTATAATATTAGCGCATGTGCCATACAAAATTTTCAAATATGGTCTATTTTTATCCAAATACCCATGATGTGACATGTCAAATAGAAAGAGTCACTCTGATTTGCTCAGAATGAAAGAGGACCAAGAGGAACTCATTTACTAATGTCAAAAGAGCCAGTCAGGTTTATTTCTGATCTGGTACCACCCTTTTTTTTTGTTCTACTCAGTGAAATAGAAGAGTCGCTCAGGTTTGCGAAAGAAAAAAGGATCAAGTAAGAGGAACTCATTTACTGATGTAAATACCAGTTATTGAGTACTTACATGAGTGCCATCACGGCCAGCCAGTGGTGAATCATTCACACCGAAAGTCATAGATATTGTGGGAGGGTCCAACTCAACTGCAGGCAGAGCAGTCAAAACCTACAAACAACAATCACATTCACATACGAAAACTAAGAAATTGCTGACAATTGAAAAGGAAAATACGTTCAGCTTCAGCAACAAGTAGCCCGATCAAAGCCGAGTTATCACTACCTCCGGATTTGCCACGGTGTGTCCGATTGCTGGACCAGACAATCCAGCCATTGAGATTATATCACCAGCTCCTGCAGCCTCTATTATTGCCATGCTTGTGCCTTTCTTTTTCATGAGCTTGACAACCTAAATTAATTTTGCAAGGCTTTCAACAAATCCAATAGCTAACACATACTGAATCAGAAAGAATGGGTTTGGCGGCAAAGAGAAAAGGTGAAACAAATTTCAACAAACCTTTCCATCCTCAATCTTCTGAACCCCTTCATCTGTGTTTTGCAGACCATGAACTTTGTCGCCAACACGGATAACTCCAGAGGTTACACGCCCAGTGAGTATTCTTCCTAGGTAAAAATCGCGCTCCATCATGGAAACCTGTAGAAGATCATGAATACCTCTGATTCAGAGTGACTATTATAAACTTATTTGAGCCTTTAAATTTCAAAACAGAGATAAATACTTGGTGGGAGAATCCTATTTAAATCCCTCTGTTTCAAAAGAATGGAGATACACGCCCAGTGGCGAATTATAGAAAACTATCTGCTGTAAGGATATAAGGGAATTGTCTGTAAAACGTAAAATGACATATTTGAAATAAGAAAAGATTCATATGTCTGACTTAAAATTGTGGAAATGTCGTACCAATGGCTAAGAGAAAGGAACAATTACTATAATTATGTATAAAATACTTGACCTACTTCTCAGACAACAGTACATATGCATTTTCATTGAGAACTGTGGCAAATAGTTTAATTGTTGGCAATTTACTGATGTCACAGAGTATGCAAGCAACGAGGATAGTTAGAAGTTAGGACAGTGTTTTGTATCTGGTATACACATTGGCACCATAGTGCTCTTCCAGATAGACTTTGCATTGCCAGTACTTATCATTGTGTTATGTGTAAAGAAATGGACTCTTAGTTATTCCAGTAGGCTAAGCATATACATGTCCAAAGCAACAGCAGAGTAATTAGTAACACCTACATACCTACTACATGCACAGCAAACCACACATCTACCATTATGTGTGGTTTTATCATGGCTACCGCTGCAAATATGTATATTAAAGAAAGATGAAATAGCATACATGACAGCCTGAGCCATGCTATTATGAACGTGGAACCTTGACAAGTACCCATGAAAATATGAACTGGGCAAAAGAAATAACAAGATATGTAGAAATCCAAAATATGAATATGTGAAAGACTAAAAGTCGATATTGTACGCAAAAAAGTAGTGAAACAAATTGATGCCCGTTCCTCAACAATGACTAAATCCATACAATCGTCTTAAGAGACAGTAAGAGACACAAAACTATCAAACATGAAGCATGGACGATAAGTTAAATGCCCCATTTCAACCACTACTCAACAGTCCATTGTTAATGTCGTATCGTCCAAGTTTTTGTTTTGTTGGTACTTGAACAAAGCAAGGATCGAACAGAAAAGAAATAAACAAGTACATATCAAGCACCATCTTTTGTATTGATGTCTTCAGTGTATTCATTCTTATAAGCAAGAAACATTAGGGGATAACCCTCTTGCAATTTTACTGAAATGGTGAATGTGCACATCTTCATTATCATGGTTGCTGGGAGGAATGTGAATGTGCATATCAACCTTATCATGGTTGCTACAGCATTCCTTGTGATTTTACCTGAGCCATGTCGAGGTTAGCTTACGGGCTAACCTGCATCACCCCATGCACAGCTGACTCGAGAAATAAGCACTTTTCAAGGATGTGCCAGACGGCTGGCAAACCATAATTAGCTTATTCAGCCAGGCTTGCCTTGATTAACCAGGTGTATTTGTCCCAACTGAGTGGGAGACTATCTAGTTTGGATCTTTTCAAGATGTACTATAACTTAGCTTGGTCTGATCTTGCCTGGGTCTAATTAAGATGCACAACTACTTTCCAACATGGTACAACTAAAATAAAAAAATCATAAAAAGAATCTGTACGAGTCATGCCAAGAACTATGCCTTTTATGTGGCACCAAAGTCATGTGACTGTCATGGGAAGCCAAACTGATTAAGTATAAACCACATAAACACAGACTTCTGCCTAGTTAGCAGGGCAAACCAAGCCGTGCTAGTTTTTCAAAGCTAAAACTATATATTATCCAAAAATGAAGGTATAAATCATGTTGTAGTTGCTAATTCAAGTGGAACATTCATATGAAGAATAAATGCAACCCCCTTCAGTCTGTCATTCCATCATACACCTTAAAAACATGGATTGAGGAATGACAAGGAAATATAAAATGTGCCGTTATCTCAACAAAAAAACTTGTTCTGGTTTTGCTCAGTATACTAACCAACATTTGGAATGGAGCCTCAAGGTCAGCATTCGGGGGACGAACATGTTGTACAATGGAATCAAGCAATGCAGACATATTTTTTGCACTATCAGGAGGGCACTTGGTGAATTCCAAGGAAGCCCACCCTTCTTTAGCTGATGCGTAAAGAACTGGGAAATCTAATTGTTCTTCTGTAACATGCAAAAAAAACAATGTCACTAAAAAAGAAAAGAAAGCTTTTGGGCAAACCAACTTGAATTACTAGAAATGCACCTGTAGCACCCAGATTTGCAAAAAGATCAAACACCAAGCTCTGAACCTCATCGCAGGTTTCTTCAGAAACTGTTGGAGTGGCATTAAAAAGTCAGGAGAGATAAAATACAAGGACCATGTATATGTCAAAAAATAATGCATGTGTATTCCATCTGCAATTGGCATATGGAGAAACATACTTTGCTAGCAGGACAAAAAGGATTAAAAACATGTCAGCTTTCTAGTTGTATGAAAAACTTGTGACTGAACCTTTTAGATTCCAATGATGTTGAGTTAACATAGGAAAAGTCATGGTTTAGTATCCTCATTTTACACTATATATCTCTGTAGTTCTCGTCCCCTTGCCTTTAGTAAATTATAGCCACTCTAAATTGACTTTGCATGCACTTAGTATGCATTTATCTGTATTATGTCAAATCAACCTATGGACATGTTCATACAGTAACCTCCTATTTTAGTCGGCCAAACTAGTACAAGAGCCCAACAGTTCTGCCCACTATAAATAAATCGATTACTTTTGTTGTTATGTCCAAACTCATCCATTGCACTCACAAGTCGAGGAGTACTGTTTAATGGATAGAACTTCTGACAACGAGCAGACCTGAAGGCCTATCAACCTTGTTGAGTAGGAGGATTGGGCGCAAGCCATACTTCAAAGCCTTCGAAAGCACAAATTTGGTTTGTGCTAAAGGTCCCTCCCAGCATCGACAACCAAGACCGCCCCTTCCACCATTCCAACAACTCGCTCAACCTATAGAAAAGCAATGGCCGTCTCAAACACCACCTCAAAATCGCCATTTAAGTCGTATATGCATAAAATTACACCAAAAGTGCTTACTTCACCACCAAAATCAGCGTGACCAGGCGTATCGACCATGTTGAGCTCATTCTCTTTCCAAGGGATAGAAGTGACCTAAACATATAGCCAAAAGGAAACAAGAAATGTCACATTTGTTGTTGTTATAGGGCCCTTCTAACTGTAGTTTGGAACAAAATTGCAGACAACATATCCCAACTTATGCGAACGGTTTTTAGCTCTACAAGCATGGTAATCAAAATGCGATAGAAAAACATGGTAATCAGAAGTCCAAATTCAGCTATCAAAATCAGTAATTTATTGCATGGGCATAGTACCAAGAGAATACTCCATCCACTTGTTACATACTCCCTCCGTTCCTAAATATAAGATGTTTAAGCTTTTGTCCACATTCACATATATCTAGATGTATGTAGACATATTTTAATGTGTATGTACATGCATTTGGGTTTGCACCTAACCAACATGTAAGCTAGCTAGAACATCTTATATTGTGGAACAGAGGGAGTATGTATGTAGACCACTCCACCCATAGACCAAGGAAACACTACATATAAAGAAGGGTAAATTGGATAAATGCCATTCTGCCACTGCAATTCATGCCAAATCGAAAAACGCAACTGCAATTTCCAACTTCTGAAAAATGGCACTCCAATTTTTTAATACATCTACATGCCACTGCAGCCATTTTAGCACACTTTTGGTCAAAAATGCCACTCCAATTTTTGAATACTCCATCCACTACATGCCAATGTAGTTTTAGAAGGAAAAAAGAGTCCAAAAGGTGTACTAAGTTGTTATAAGGTACTATGAAGTTGTCGTTTTGACTTTTTGACCAATTTACTACCTACAGGCCTTAGAACATATTTAGCAGACGCCCTAAAAGGGCCAAACCTGTTAAAAATTTGCACTTTTAGAGGCTGGGGTCAACTAAACAGGTCCAGCAAAATTCCTATTTCCTCCGGCCTCTAAAAATTTTAGAGGAGCCCCAATATGTGTTGCTTTGAGTTGTAAGTCTAGGGCTCCAAAGCCAATTTTTAGAAAAGCCTCTATCCAGCGATTTCTCACTATCTAACGTCGCTCCCTACCGTCGCTCGACCCACGGGCTCTTCGATTTCTGTGGACAGTCTCTTTCGACTATGAGACCCGGGAGAGCCTCCCGCTGCCGCCCGAGCATCCTCATTGCCGCGCCTCCCCCACCGCTTCCCGCCTCGTCCCATCCAACCATGGTGTCGTGAGACACGAACGAGGACAGCCCCCTCGGTGTTTTCGGGAATGACACGTCCTTGTCCGACGAGGTACAATAGGGTTTGCTCAAGTAGGATTATTTGTGAAATTTTGCTGATTCGATTTGTTTTATGAAATTTCTAGGAATCAGAGGCTTAATCTAGGGAGTCTAACTTGGCCGAATATATAGGGCTTCTGATATGAATGCTTTTAGTTTTAGTTCTTGTGTCCAACTCTAAAAGGATATACTTTTTGGATCATAAGTGTTTGGTCTTAAAAGAGGAATAGGTGAATAAGAGCTAACTTGCACATAAAAATCTACTATATGTATGGTAGTAGTTTTTAGTAGGGGATACCGACATTTTAAAAGTTTATTTGTACAATGGAACACTGACTTGTGAGTTTTCCGGCTAGGATGGGCTAGGATGTCATGTTGATATTTCAATTTTGCTACCAGATGTTGTGAACCTAGATCCAGAACACGATAATACCGTGCTGGAGAGAACCACACGGCGTAGCTGCAAGTGACTGGGTACACATAGGTTGAGACGAGAGAATAACTAGAGAGAGAATGAATTGATTCTTTCTTGCTTCCTCAAAGATAGATGATGTCATCCTTGTATAATGGATGCTTAGGAGTTAGGGCCCATTAATGGATTAAACTCCTTCCATCCAAGATTTCCTAATGCAATACTATTGCCTACAGAACTCATCATCTCCCTCTGTTTGGACTCCCTGCTGGTAGTCCACAAAAACCGACAAGAAGTAGACAAACTCTATTGTTAACCTCGTCCCTTCCATAACACAACAAAAGGACAAACTACTTGAAGATATGCACCAACGATGTTTGATAAAATGATGTAGAAACATGTACAGGTATGAGTGCTAACAAGATATTGAGCTAAAATGCTACTTCTGCAGTTCTGCTAATTGCAGCAAGCATGAGGAATTCTTAGAACTGCCAGGGAGTAATCAGTGGCTCACTGAGCACAGACTGTGAGCTCTAGCCAGTTGTTGAAACTGACTGCCAGGGAGTAATCAGTGGGTCACTGAGCACAGACTACGAGCTCTAGCCAGTTGTTGAACCTGATGTGACATCGATCCTCCCACTAATTCGAATTCATATAGAAATGCACACAAGGCGTCGTTCAGGAATGCACGCCATCCTACGTCTTAGTCACGAAATGCAGCAAAATCTCGAGCTGAGAAATGGCCTTTGAACCCAGATCTTAGTCCTTCTCCTATCCTATGTATGTCTGTTATATCCCCTCATCTGATGCACGCAAATTGATCTACGAAACGCTCAGCATGAATTCCTACTAGCCACGCGGGCACGAGTCATGCGAATAAAAGAGGGAGTTACCTTGGAGGAGATGGTGATGCCGCGCTCGCGCTCGAGGCTGATGTTGTCCATGGCGCGCTCGTGGGGGATGTCGGCGCCGCACTGCCGCAGGAGCCGGTCCATCAGCGTGGTCTTCCCGTGGTCGACGTGGGCAATCACCGCCACGTTGCGGATGCGGGACGGGTCCGTGACGCCTCCCAGCGAAAAAGCAGGCGAGGTGGCCGTGGATGCAGCCGCGGAGTATAGGCGGTGGGAAAGGGAGGAGGCGAACGGCGGCGGGGTCGATGCCGGTGAGGGAAAGGCACGGCGTGCCCGGCTCGCCGACGAGCGGAGGCCGCGGAGCAGAAGCGCTGCGGCCATGGCGTTCGTGGCGGCGGGGGAGGGGGCTGGTGCGAGATTTTGCGCGGTCAGGTCGAAGCACGCGCCGCAGAGGTCGACGCAAGCAAAGCCACTCGAGGGTTTTGCTCGATCGGGTCTGACGGGCTGACGGGCCCGTGTACTTGCCCTGGCACGCCATGGCTCCAAAATGATGTGCGTATCAGCGTATGTGCCACCCAAATTAGGTGATTTCCGTGTAGCCTAAATACAACGTATTTTCTACTAGCACATATTTGTAGATAAATGTGTATGTATCTACACAATTTTGCCTAGAATTTTATGAAACTTCAAAATGTCATTTCATATTTAAAACTATTGAGATCAATAGAATTCGGGAGCCAAAACACCACTCAAAATCCGCCGGCTTTTTTTCTGAATTTCCGTAGCCAAATACTTCAAACTGGCATTTTCCAAGAAGTCAGCAACATTCGAGTATTTTTTGTCGGCGCCAGGGTAGCGAAGCGCCGAGGTTAGCCGATGGGCCCCGGGAAAATCCTACGTGGCACTGTCGGCGCCATAAGAATTGGCGCCGAACTCCCTTCGCTAACTGAACCCAGATCGAAATGTTCGGCGCCAGTCTCGATGGCGCCGACCTTTTAGGGTTATCACACCCTTTGACTTGCCCGATCTGGATCCCCACCCCACTCCCGCGTTCAAACTTTCCCAACGCCCGCTCGTCCCCGCACCCGCCGCCGCCGGTCGCCGCTATCCCCGCCGCCGGTACCCTTTCCTCTCCCGCCGCACCCGCCGCCGCCGGTCGCCGCCATCCCCGGCGTCACCTCCCACCGGAACAAGCGAAGCCGCCGCCTCCCACCGGAACAACAGCAGCCGCCGCCTCCCACCGGCGTGGCCCTGCGTCCTTCTCCGTCGCCGGCGTGGGCCAAGGGCCCGTCGGCGTCCTCTCCTCCTCCGTGAAGGTATAATGCGCGCCCACCCGTCCCCCCTCCCTCCTACCGCACTCATTCTTCTCCAATTTTTCAAATGAATATGTATTGCAATATTATTTTGTCTATAAGGTATACCCGTAAGAGTGTTTGTGAATTATTTTGGTGCAATATTGTCTAGATTGGAGATAGAATGGATGACTGAATTAAGTGGCAATGTTGGCAATGGAATGTGGAATCGATTTGTTCATAGTAGTTATATTTGTTGGTATCGAATTAATTTGTTATTGACAGCTCTTTGTCTAGATAAATCATTATCTAATGGTAGAGGTATATTTTGTTTCCGATTATAGATGGCCTACACAAAGATTGTTCATGTTCATCACGGAGGCCGTGTTGTGTCCTCTAACTGCGGTGTTGAGTTTGTGGAGATGACGAGTAAAGTATTGTTCTTCCCGCATAGTCCAACTTTGCGTGAGCTTGTTGTGAAGATCGAAACGGTGTTAGGTTGGTTAGGCATTGCTGTTGGTTTGCAAGGAAGATACGATGCCGGTGGATGTAGGTCTTATACTCAGATGATACCCATCCGAGACAATGAAAGGTTGGAGTTGTACAAAGAGCTTGTTGACAACTCTGAAATCAAGTCAATTGTTGTCGTTCCCGTGAAGGACGACATCACCAGTCGTACCGTAGTTCTCCCTGATTTGAACAAGCATCCAACGGTTGTTAAAGAAAACAATGATGACCGTAGTGAGGATGATTCGGGTCCAAGCCAGCCTCCCTTGTGGGAGAAGGAGAGTGTTGACCATCAAGTTAAAGTGGAGTTGCTTAGGGAGCAGAAACTAAAGGGTGCAGCACGACCTGCAACTCGTGTTGTGTCCTCTAGTATGCCTAGTAGAGAAGAGATCATTGAGGAGAAACTAAATGTTGCACACTTGGAGGCGGTGAATGACGAGTTTGTTGGTGTCTCTCCAATCGACATTCCAGCACCGCCGTTTGTACCTCAGGTGGCATCCTCTGAACTTGATGGAGACCCATATACTTTCTAAGATCACAATCCCGAAGACGAGGGTTATGATCAGGCCTATGCGGCTGACTCTGATGAGGATCGTGAGGAGCCCCAGTGGTCCGTGGACGAGACAGATGCCTTCGTCAAGGTATGGGGCAGACATCCTAGTATTCATGAGTTCAAGGATGTTAGGGAGGCTCACCTAGCCGTTTCCGACTCGAACTTGCGGGAATATGGCCCGCAGCGTCCTGAACCCATCATCCAGGATGGGGAAGGACCAATACGACGGCCTAGGGCAAGGCCTTTGATATATGCGGGTCTCAAATTCAAGGGTCTATTGGAAATGCAGATATGGCTGCAGGAGTATGCCGTTAGGCATCATCGGCAGTACATTGTGTTCAAGTCTAACAAGAAAGAACGGTATGTTGTGATGTGCGAGGACACTGAGTGTGACTGGAAGGTGAGAGCAAGGAGGACTCCTCAAGGTTGGTGGAAGATAAGTAGCTACGATGGACCACACACATGTGATGCATGTAAAATGCATACATGAACTTTGCATTATTTTACTTATATTCCAATCATATTTGCATCATATAAGGGTTATATCAATGTTTTATAATGATTTTGGGAATATTTCATAGTTTTCCCATTTATTTGGAATTAACCCTGTTTTTCCAGAAAACGTCTTTTTTAGTGTTTCAGACTTTCCGGGAGCTTCGGGACTCCAAAAAGGGCAAGGCCAAAGAGCACGGTTCAGAATTTTCGAGACGAACGCAATGGGCTTAAATTGAAGACCAGGAGCCCAACAGGCTGGAAATGGGAGGGTCCCACGCGGCCTACTGTACCTGGCCGCGTGGGCCCAGCTCTTTTCCCCCTCGGAGCTCCGTGGCCGTCGATCTTTCGTCCACCGACTCCGTCTTGACCTAAAAACGCCTATAAAAAAGGTCCCCTGGCGTTTCGCGAAAGGAGGCGGCGGAGAAACACAAAACCACGAAACAGAGAGATAGAAGGCTGCCGCCGGAGAAGATCGGAGGGGGGAAACGCCACCGGAATCGCCTCCGGAGGGCTCCACCCCCCTCTGGCGTGTTCATCATCAACATCTACAGCAAGAACTTCTCCACCATCATCACCATGATGAAGGGGGAGTAGTCCACCCCATGGACTAGGGTTTGTGGTGGTAACTTTTGTATCTCTCCTCTCTCTTGAGCTTCACTAATTAGTACCGTATGAGCTGCTGAACATGATTACGGTCATCTATGTAATACCTTTGTGGTGAATATTGTGGTGTGAGATGATTTGTTATGCATTTACCGTTGTGTTGGAGCTTTTGTGATTTGTCATACTTTGAAGTATGATGTATGTGGGTACGGGATGGCCGATGTGACACGGCATAGGTATTGAGTGACACAGTACCGCCCAACATCCTTTATCTGGGGGTAAAAAGAAAGAGTATGATGTGGGAGTGAGAGAAACCACGCTAGCCTTACGAGGGGTGACCTAGCAACACAAATGAGTATTTCTTTCAACTATGTGTTTTAGGACATATAGCCGTCATAAAAAGATACCATTAAAACATGACAATTGTGTGTACTTTATCTATAACATGATGATCACCGTAGATGAGAGAGAGAGAGGATTAAGTGAACCCATGAACCATGTCCATTGTTCCTATAAGAAACACACACTTGAGCTTGTCCTCTTGCTACATAGAGGATTGGGCTTTCTCTCTTTGAGAGCTTTCACTTGCTACTACCTTTGTCTTGTCCTCTTGCAAAGAAGAGGATTGGGACACTTTTACATCCATCAAACCAGCCATCTTGTTCTCAAACTTGTTTAGTGCATGATCAACTAAAACTTGTGACACTTTAGTTGTAGGGAATAGATAACTTTTCCTTCTTGCTCCTGCGGATCGATACCTTACTTCCACATTGAGAGGTGCTACAGTGATCCCTTGCTCTTGGGGGTTATCAACATGCGGCGACAAGGTCCTTGCCAACAAGGCCCCTGGCGAGAAGGTTGTCCGACGCACACACCGGCAACTGACATCTACTTTTATTGCTCACCGGTGCGCCGAAGCCCTGAAAGCTACGCCTACCCTCTCAGCGGCCTCCTTGATGAAGTTTATACATCTCATCTTTGAGTATCGTGTCACGTATGGCAAGGCGTGGAGAGCTAAGCAGATGGCTATGAAGATGGCCTACGGGGATTGGGAGGAAGCCTATGGAAGGCTACCAAAGATGTTGGCGGCTATGGCCCATCGCAACCCTGGAATGACAATCGAAGTGCAACCGCATCCACTTATACTCGCACAGTTAAAGGCATCACATACCCAGTGTTTGGAAGAGCGTTTTGGTGCTTCGACCTTGTGTCGAAGCATTCAAGCATTGTCGTCCATTTCTTTCTGTGGACGGCACCTTTTGACAGGGAAGTTTAAGGGGAGCCTTCTCGTTGCTATCTCGTGTGACGCGGACAACCGTTTGGTCCCCTTGCATTTGCTCTTGTCACAGGTGAGAACAACTACAACTGGAGTTGGTTCATGCACTGTTGAGGACTAAGGTAGTTGGCAGGGACAGGGTTGTTTGTTTGATATCTGATCGCCATCAGGGCATACTGAATGCCGTGAGGAAGAAATACCTGGCATCCCCTTTGAAGCACCGGTGGTGCATGAGGCATTTCGCGGCTAATTTCTACCGTGCTTGCCGTAACCGGGAAATGGCGAGTATCTTCGAAGGCTTTCCATGGTGTTTGAGGCTGATGTGTTCGACCAGATGTATGAAGAGTTGTATGGCTTGACTAATGCGAAGGGTAAGGCTTTCCTTACGGAGCATTTGCCGCAGAAAGTGTTTGGTCCCAAGCATTCGATGAGGACGGGGTTCGGCACGGTCACATGACAAGTAACATGGCTGAGGTATTCAATAAAGTTAAAGGGTATCGTGCGTTACCGGTGAGTGCCATAGCATCATTTACCTTTGACAAGTGCAACGAGTTGGGTTACGAGGAGGGACGAGATAGAAGTCCTTGGAATGACAATAAGAAGTGGCCAAAGACCGTGGAAGAAGAACTTGACTATCAGGAAAGAAGTCAGAGACCCAAACGTGGTATGTTTCGACAAGGAGGTGTGGAAGTATGAGGTTTGCGAACAAGGAGGTACCAACGTTGGCGGTGAGCAATTCGGTGGCCGCAAATATGTTGTTGTCCTAGACTCTCGTCTTGCACTTGCCAGATGCCGTTACAGATCCATCTACTGTGCTCACATATAATAACATCGTCACGTGCTAGGGACTTGACCCAACTAGCTTGTCTTGTTTATCCCGGTTCTACAAACTCGAGCGGTTCGAGGCACATGGGTGGTAGATTCGAGCCATATTTAGACATGGCCCAATGGCCCGAGTACACGGCCCGGTGTATTTACCGGATTTAGAATTCATGGTCAAGACTAAAGGGCGACGACAGACCAAGAGGTTCAAGATGGACATGGACCGCGCACAGGGGGGCACACACTCGAAGAGACCGCGTGCAAATGATTATTTCGTGGAGGACATCGTGAAGAACCGTTGCTCCGTATGCGGCGAGGAAGGTCACAAGAACACAAAAAGTTAAGTTGCGAGGACCGGAAAAAGAAAATAGCCGCCGAGGTACTAGCGGCCGCTGCAGCCGCTAGTAACCCTTCACCAAGTGTACGTGGAAGATAAGCGTCCACGAGGAACTAGACATTACAGAGGTGTAGTCGTCCTGATGCAATTGGGAAGTTAGCTGAAGCAATAAAACGTAGTAGCAAGGTTATATTTCTTACAATATGTTACACATCTAATTTATTTAGCATATTTTTTTGCAATTGTGTTGATACTTTTCATTGCAATATTACTCACTTTGGCTTGTCTTTACATTGCAGAATGGAGGGTCGGCACCATCTTCTTGATGTTGGGTACGATAAGGATCACCGAGGTTGGAAGATTTCCATAGGCGTGGAGGTATGTACATAATGATGAAGTCAATTTGTTTTGTTGCCAAATGATTACTAACTTGTGTGCTATATAAAATGTTTTGCAGGAAATGAAGCATCTTCGCATACGTGGCCATAAGTTGCAGCATGATGCAATGAAGTATTCAGATAGGTACACAGAGTACATTGAGAGGGCAAAGTTGCTTCCCTTTGTGACCATGGCGAGGCGTGGGCTTCCAATCTACAATAGCTGCGCCCTCACGGCACTAGTTGACAGGTGGCACGTGGAGACTCACACTTTCCACCTTCCGTGTGGAGAGATGACTGTCACTCTAGAGGACTGGGCCATGATCACCGGTTTGCCTCTCGATGGGAACCCCGTCACTGGAAAGATAGAGGCACATAAATTCAGGGACATGGTTGAGCAGCTTCTTGGAGTAAGACCACCTGACAAAGTTGAAGGGAAAAGGGTAGCAAGACTGGAGGGTTGAAGACCACTTGGTTGCAAACCCATTTCCGTGAGCTTCCGGAGGGTGCTGCCGACGTCACCGTACAAAGGTTGTATCTCTATACTAATTTTCCGTTGCCCACCTTTTTGTTATGTGCTTTTATTTCCATTTCGCCGTCTGATTCGAGTCTTGTTTTTTATAGGTATGCTCGGGCATACATCATGTGGATCTTTGGGAAAGTGCTATTTCCAGACTCTGGGGGCAGCGACGTGTCTTGGATGTATTTGCCTCTACTCCGTGAGTGGGACGAGGCTGGGAGGTACAGCTGGGGCTCGGCCTCACTGGCTTACTTGTACCGGCAGCTGGATGAGGCATGCAGAAGGAGCAAGAATACATCAAACATGGGTGGTTGCGTGCTTGGGTTACAGGTATGGATGTGGGAGAGGCTTCCTGTAGGGCGCCCCCCTACGAGGGCACTTCGTGCTTGGCCACATGCTAATCCCGGCATGGCTCCCACCGTCGCGCACAAGTATGAGGATTCTGCGACCAATTGGGGCCCCTCCGAGAATCTGTATATGCAATACACCGATGAGATTGACTCTTTGCTTCCTAGCCACGTGAGTGCTGCACAATACATTCGTACATTAATCATTTCATTTTGCTTCACTTATGTTCTCAAATGTTTGATAATATTTTTGCTCACTTGCATCACAGGTTACGTGGAGGCCCTACGCCGAGGTTGTTGATGATCCCTCGTTCAACTTAAACGAGATGTGCACTCGTGACAAGGAGATGTGGACTTTGAGGTGCCCACTGATTTGTTTCTATGCCGTTGAGTACCATCTTCCACACAGAGTAGCCAAGCAGTTTGGGAAGCTCAGCACTGCCCCCCAGAGTCCTTCTCCACGTCCTCTGCGCTTCACGAGTAAGATCTCGAAGCACCATATTGTTGTCTATGTCTTTTCATACATGATTGCTGACCCTTTTCTCTACGTTCTTTGTTAGCTTGACAGGAGCAAAAACAAGAAGATTACTGACTGGGAACATGAGCATCGAGAGTACATTTCTGAATGGCATCAACGCAAGGGTCCTCACATCGATCCCACGCCGCACAATGCACTCGCGTTTGACAGGTATCTTGCTTGGCTGAATGGTGCAACCCGGCTTCATCTACGGAAGACTTGGACCGAGCAAGATATATTGGACTCGACATCAGACTCGGCCGATGATACCATCCAGTATGATTATACCCAGCGGATAGGAAAGCGTGTGGACAGATGGTTACTTTGGATCAAAGGGCGGCAGTCGCTCTTGGTTGGTGGTGAAGTAGAACCACTTCTGCCTCCAGCCTTGCGCAGATTCGACTTGTTTAATGTCGAAATATGCGACTTCTTTGTGGCTCTGAATGTTGAAACCGCCAACAGCATAAACGCCCTTCTTTCCGGCGTTCTCCCTCACAGTAAAGATCTTCTTTCAAAGACCCCAATGTGGGTGAACACCCAAGAAACACTCACACAGCACAAAGAATACAGCAATGTGCATAATGGAGTTGGGCGTAAAATCATGCAGTTGCACCTTGTACGCGTACATCAGAGCCCGCACAAAATCGTGAATAGGGAATGAGAATCCCCTATTCACGAAATCGTGAAAACATACGCGCTCGCCCTCCTTGGGTGGAGGGCTTACCTCGTTGCCGGGAAGGCGCGTCGTCAGCAGCTCGGCGGAGGGGATCCATCCATCCCGCCGGTAGCCTTCAAGCCTGGACAGCTTCATGGTGGACCGCGTCCAGTCGCCGGTTTTCTTGTCCAGGGTCACGTCCGCGGCGGCGGTGGTACTCGCACTCCCACCAGCCACTGCGACGGCGGTGGCAAGCGCAGCTTTCCTCTTGGGCGCCATGGAGGTGGTGATTCGCAAGAGAGAGGGGATGCGTAGCGCAGAGGAGGAAGAAGAAGCAACGGCGGCGGTGGACAGATGGCAAGTAAAAATTATTTACGCTGCCACATCCTTTTAACCTCAGCACAACGAATCTGCATCGTTGATGCGAGATCGTGGGCAGAGCTGCATATCCAGCCATACACGTGGCAGCCTCGGAGAGCAACCGTCGCCGGCCACTCCGCCCACTACGCACATAAAACAAGGAACCATCATCACGGCCCCGTAAAAACCGCGTCAGAGCGGTCAAATCCAGTCAAAACGGCACCGCCGTTTGGTCAAGCGCTGCACAATGGGCCCACATACGTGTCACGTCCTATCCATCTCAGCATAGCGCATGCCACCGCGTGTCAGGTGGCGCAGTCGCCATAAAACGTCATCCCTGACGTCATTGCAAGAGATTTGTTCAAAAAAGATTTCGGGTTCGCCCAATGCATATCAATCACTCGATTGTTTTCGGGTGTATGGTCACTTGACTGTCTCTATGACCAAAGATATGTTACTCCCATCGGGAGCGTATCAAAAATTTCTTCGACTAAGAGTGTAGGATAAAAAGGATTTTATATTATCCTCCATTGCAAGCAATAAATCATAATCTCGGGGGCTACTCCCATCGGGAGCGCTGTCGCGCACCCGATAGAATAATGACAAAATGTCAGTCGACAGAATCATCGGCTCAGTTCATATATACAAAATCATACTCGAAACATTCCCGAGTTGCGTCCGCCGCAAGTACCTCGGATGCAGCACGCATAGTGCAAAGGTAAGACCCGCCAAACTTTCGAGCTGGGCTAAGGACCGTTCCAGCAACGACAATCCTTATATTTTCCGTGTCAGCAGACATGATGAAAAATCCTGACGGACGCGTTGGGTAAAATTCAAATCTATACTGCAGATCGACTCAGTAAGACCTCCGCTGCCTAGTCGAATCTGACCAGTTTGTTCCAGATTCGAGTCCGGGGACTCGAGTTTGATTGAAAGCTAGTAAGGTTTTACCCGAATGTGTAGTTAACCAGTCCCGATCCGTCGAGTGTACTGGGCCTGCTAAGCTATTATCCCTTGATCATCATAAACAAAAACCACAGTCGATGAGATACTCGACATAGCCAGCATGTGCTATTCATACAGGAATTCCAATTACACAATACAAAAAAACAAAGCATATGACGTGCACTTACGAATGGGTCCATGCCCGATTCTTCGAGTCAGACAAGTACTCGGGGGCTACTGACAAGGGTATATAGTAACCACACACTAATTTACACAACATATATATTTCTTATTTAGCCACAAAATGTAAGGCATCTAGTAACCACACACTAATTTACACAATATATATCGATCCTACACAAAAATTAGCCACTACATATCTATCCTATACAAAAGAACTACTAACCACACACTAATTTACACACGCATTCACTATTTCAACAAAATATTACACCACAATTTTAGGTTCTACAAATTCGAACCAACATAACTAGAAATTTCATAATAGAATTGATGGAAGTGGATGGAAAGAAGGAGATTTGAGTGAGAATACCTCCAAGAAGAGTTGCCATTCTCTAATTTGAAGAAATCCACGAGTTTTGACTGGATTTCAAGTTTGGGGCGGAAAACAGGAGAGAGTGCTTAGGGGCGGCGGCTGTGGGGGAGGAATAGAGTGGGGGGAGAGGGAAGACAGCCGTTAGGGTTTTATCTGCGTAGTCGGCGCCATCACAAACGGCGCCGAACAAGCAAACAAGGTTCAGTTAGCTCGCGAACGTCGGCGTCGGATTTCATCCGGGCCCAGCGGCAAACTTCGGCGAGTCCTGACTCTGGCGCCGACCTGCACGACCTCGGCGCCATCGGGGTTGGCGCCGACCCGAGGGGCCAGATCTGAAATTAGTTTCCAGTCACGGCCAGATCCGTTGTTAGTCTGTGAAAACGGCCAGATTCGGCAAAAAATACAACATTCGAACACGGCATCTGTCTTACTTGAACCCCAGGGAGGTTTTCATTTTTCTAACCCGCTTTTGCCCTCCCCTGTTTCCCTTCCGCCGTCGCCGCTCTCCTCTGTGCTCTGTGGCTGATGCTGTCTCGATGGATCCCTGCCGCCGGGCGCCAGAGAGAGCTGCTGTCCAGGCTACGCTCACGCGCTTATTCCCACGGGAGGGTGTTCGACGCAGCGGCCCGGGACGGCGAACTTCGGCTGTTCGTTGTCGCCGGTGAAGTCTCCGGCGATTCGCTCGCTTCGCGCCTCATGGCGTCCCTCAGGGAGCTCTCCCCTGTGCCCGTCCGTTTCGCCGGCGTTGGCGGGTCCGGTTTAACTCCCGTCCCTACTTTATTGGCAGCTTTCTATGTTAGCAAAGTGTTACTGCGTTTTGATCCCATTGAACATTTGATAAATACCTGTAAGACCACTGAGCTTTATGTTGTTTTTCCATGCCAATGTACATTGCTGCATTGTGCAGTTACAAATGTTCGTTTCACACAGAGACTTTATGGTTGCTGTTTTGCGAGAAATGATTCATAGAATAGGTAACTGGACTTGCACGAAACTAGGAGGGGGATTTAGCTCTGGATTGCTTATCTACTCACTTCCAAAAGTGTTCATATGTTCAGATTCTGTGCTGGTCATAGGATTAGGTTCCATCGTAGTTCTGTGCACACTTAACGTCAAGTCTGCGGGAAGGAAGAGGGAAAAGTTCCGGTTAGTATTTTGTTAGGATTCCTATTACAGTCGAGTGACTGGAGCATGGAATTCTATCTTTTAAATTCATATATAATAGTTTCTGGTTCTCCTTTAGGCAATTAATTCATCGGTTCCTAAGGGCGCTATCCCACTCTTTCTGTTTTCAAGGCAATATGTCAACGTTGTAGAGGATTTAGAGCAAAGAAAGAAAACTGGGGAACAAATTTTTGTCTGACACTTGAGAAGACAGAAAACGTAATAGTTCTCTTCTCTTCAGAATAGGACGCAATGAAGAAGAAACAAAACATGTGATAACATCAGAGTTACTGTATTTTTGTATCCTTCTTTTTATCTTCATCAGAAGAAATCAAAATGGAGGATCAATTCCTGTGGACTTATCACTGTCAGACAGTTATGTTTGATCTCGTTGGTGTCTGCACATACTTCTTGGTCAAATGCCATCGGGCTGATGTTTGCAGCCAGCTGTTTCTTTGTGTTCTTTCTGTTTGGACAAAAAGTGAGTTAATTTTCGTGTGCTGAGAACATCCCTGCACTAATCAGTTCAGCACTTTTGTTTCCTCATTTACTTATCCGTATATATGATTTGATCCAAAACCCCACATTTTCTGTAAGCTTAGTTGTTCCTTTACTTGCTCAATAAACCTATTTTTGTCGATGCAGGGAATTAATGTGCAAGGAAGGCTTGCAATCACTTTTTCCAATGGAAGAAATTGCCATAATGGTTTGTGGGAACTGCTGCCACACATATATAATGTCAAGGTGCATCTCTGGTGTGTCTCGTGCTTTGCTTGCTGTTTGTATGCTCTTGAATGAAGATTATACTCATTTTAGCTCTGAGAGGAAGATCGCAGATACTGTAGATTCTGCTATATCATTTCGGCCTCATGCTGTAGTTACCGTTGATTCAAAGGGGTTCTCGTTTCGTCTTTTGCAGCAATTAAAAGGTAAGGTTTTGAGTGGAAGCATTTTTTTACCATACCATGATTTCATTCAAACAACCAAATTTACATATAGTTTTCATGAGCAAACATGGTAAAGTATTTCTGTTGTCCAGGTAGATACGATAAGAAGGTTGATAGCCCTCTACATGTCCATTATGTTGCACCATCATTCTGGGCCTGGAAAGGTGGTGAAAGCAGGCTCTCGAAGTTGCACAATTTTGTGGACCATATGTTGTGTATCCTTCCATTTGAAGAGGAAATTTGCAGATTAAATGGGTTGCCTGCTACATATGTTGGTCATCCCTTATTGGACGATGCGGCTGACTTAAATGTGGTAGGGACTTACTTAAAAGAAAAAATGTTGTTGGAATTGTGTGGCTTTGTTTTAACATCAATGCCATCAACCTGATACTGAACTGAAGATTTTTCTGTCCAAAACTCAACCCACCCACGCACACAAACACATGTTACTTTATGTTTGTCTTCTTGCCAGATGCCTCATTAAGATCTGTTGCATATTGACCTTCTACTTACTATAGTGAATGATACATCTACAGTTCATATGAATGACAACATGGTCAAACATCTCTGTATGAAACTGATATCTATTAGCTATTTAATTTCCAGTACCACTTCATAGGAGTAAGGTCAAGTTAAGATCTCATCAAATTAACGAAGTTCACTTGTCACTGTCATTGATGGATAATAAGTCCCATCTCCTTTGCCGAGAAGGTGACTCATATTCATTAGGACTGGGAGAAAGAATTCTTATAGTAGTCCTGCTCAGGGATCATACTCACTTTCGAAGAGGGCGGATTGGAGGCCACAAATCTTAGTGTGGAAATAGAAATCAAAGGAGATAAAATCTCATTCAAAGCATGGTAAAAGTAATTAGGGGCACACTAGAGGGGTAGAATAGAGGCTAGATCATGCTTATCACTGGATTTATGTATATGTGAAAAAGGTTTGAGAGCATTGTGCGAGAGTGGTGTTCCCTTACATTCTTTGAGATTGTGCATAAACAGTTGCTACGCCGAGAATGATGTTGACGTGGAGTAACTACTAAAGGCTGTCTTGTCTTCTAAAAGTGACTAAAATGTTCCATTTCTCAAACTAGCATTTTGATCCAATCTACCTAAATTGCTAATATCATGTAAATGAATCACTAAGACTAATCATTTTAAGTTTTGTATACATTATGTTCACCAAAATCACCTAGGACCCAGAGTTATCTTCTGACAAGTCCATGCATCAACAAAGTGCTGAAGCTTTTCGACTGGAAAATGGACTGTCCCCAGGTAATTAAACGTGTCATTCGTTATGCACACGATACTAGATTCGTAATTGTTATGAAGACGCCATTTCTTCGTTTTTGTGGTTTTTTTCCGTATTTATCAGATTTTTGTGTGTTTTTTTTTTGAAACGAAGATTTTTGTGTGTTTTATGTGTTGATTATTGTAGTTGTTTAATCGCATGGTATTAGAATATGCCGATCGATGCATTCTTATGACTTATCATCAAGGAAACATACAAAACATACAACATGGAAGTTATTACAATTCGGTTGCCAATAACTTCTTGGACGGCATGCTCTTTCTATGGATCTTGGAATAACGAAGAACCACATACTGTTTACCAAAACTAACAGCAAAGATTCATGTCTGCCAGTAGAGCAACTTCAAATGTACAGACCACTTTGGTAGATATAAACTTACGTTGAAATGTTGGCACATTTGCACTATCAATCCTTAAGTACCAACTGTCAATGCCAGCTAAGTCATTGAGATGCAAAGCAAATGGAAGGCCAAATCTCTTAGCACCTATCCTTATCTTGTGATGGCTTTTAACATTTGACCTACAATTTGCGATCTGGTGAAACAAGGAACAAATAGGTAATGCTAAAAGGAAACTACATAGAACTAGGAGTGATGAATATGGTCAACTCTGCTATCCTTATATTATTTACGTGATCAACAATTAATTTTTTGTTTTACGCAATGCAAGAATTCCATTCTAGCAAGACATCATATCTGGATTATTCATCTCTCTGTAACTGTGCCAAGATTTCTCTCTAGGGAAAATCTTAATATGCATGTGACTGTTGTGCTATTAATGCATGTGTCTATTTCCTAATGAGAAATATTCCTTTGATAGATGCCACAATCTTAACCATGCTGCCTGGAAGCAGGATGCAGGAAGTAGCTCGTATGCTTCCAATCTTCTTGCGAACTGCGCAACATCTAAGTCATACACTAAATGAACTGTCACTAGTCATCCCAGTTGCTCCACATCGGGACGTGAAGACCTATGTTGAAAATGTAGTTCGATCAGTGCCATTTCCAGTGGTACTGATACCTGGGGGGTCCCTGGAAAAAAGATATGGTGCATTCAGTGTAAGCTCACTTCTCTTTTAAATTTCAATGACTATAATTCTCATGCACCAAATTCACCCTTTGGATATCATCATTTTGGAATGCTGGTAATGTTTTCACTCATTTGGTGGATGTCAAAACTGAAGACATTTCAAAGCACCATACTACGCTAATATGTGAAGCATGCGTTCCTATTTGTTCCAAAAGTATTCATGTTTTTATTTTTGCAGGAAAAAAGTCATGTTAGTGTGTTTTTTCCTTTATAGCTGTCTTGTGCCCCATAGCCCCAAAATATGACTGGTTAAGAGATATTAGCATTTTCATCTTGTCCTTGGGCTAATAGGATCAAATCACTATGAAGAGATATCTAGAGCACCGTTGATTACTTTATCCAGTGGATTTTCCCACACTATTCCACGCATGCTTCTCTGTTCTTTGTAGAAAATTTATGAAATGGTTCTGTGTGATCTATCGACTACCATTTAGTTATACACAAAAATGGTTTCCTAGTTGTTCATTATTTGTTTTCAAGAAAAAACATTTATTTATGACTAGTAATATTAAGGCTCCTCTGTTACATCTCAAACCAACTACGCCTTTTGTAGCAAAGTTTACCAACCAAGAGAGCTAAATGCAAAATGGATCATCCTGATTAATTGTTAGTATGTGAAACTTAAAGCAGCCAAGTCTGATTGTGCTAGTAGTCAAAAGGAGACTTCGTTGTTGATCTAGTTACTTGCTAGATGCTGCAGGCCTGCGGCCAATTTGGTTGTACATTCAGTATTTTGTGAGTGAACTAAGAAAGTGTTGCTTCTTTTCTGGCAGGCTAGTAAAGCAGCACTATGTACTTCGGGAACTGCTGTCATGGAACTAATGTTAGCAAAGCTACCATGTGTGGTGGCCTACCAAGCTCATTTCATCACTGAGTGTTTCATCCACCTGAGAAAAAAGATCAACTTTATTTCTCTGCCCAACATTCTTTTGAACTCTCCCATTGTACCTGAGATCCTTTTTCGAGCTTGTACAGATAAAAAACTAGCTGCAAAACTAAGGTAACTTATGTCCCATCTGTACCCTTTTTTTCAATAGTACAATGGAAGCTTCTAGTTTTGTGAAATATTCTCAATTAACCTCCAAATTAAGTGATTACTTAAGCTACTGAACTTGCTGAGAGCGTTCTAATTGGCCTACTGATGCAGTACTGACTAGACATATAGACAACTAAATGAGAAGTCCTGTCAGTTCAAAAGCTGGTGTTGCAGCCAGACATCCTGATTATAAGTCACTCCAAGTTCTAACCAGTACCAGCTTGTTTAGGTCAATATAACTTTGTGGACATAGTATTAGTTGTACACGTAGACAGATGCACATATGTTAGTGCTTGATTGATAGCAGCCAGTAAGAAATGTTTAGTGAGCTCATTTAGTTCATGTGCTCAACCATTTTCAAGTAGGGATTACACATTTACCCAGTTACTCCTGACTTCAAAACCCCAATAGGGGTGAGTGTTCCTATTTTTGTGCTTGTGGTAGGTTTGTCACGCAAAGCTGTGTCTGGTGGATGTGTTCATGTTCCATCCCACCTAAGCCCTCTTTGTCTGGTTGACGCTTTGCTTCACATATTGTCACCGTTTTCCTGTATATCACTGGTATACTTGTGGTGTGGAAGCGTTAGACCGAACAGAATGCTGATAACTGATCAGGTTTTGTATATGAATACACTAATTCAAGGATAGTATCAATAGTTGGTAGGTGCTGCAATACGATAAATTCATGTGGCTTGCCGTCCCTGCTAGTTTATTGCTAAACTGGTTTCTGTTGCTTTTCCCAAGGATGTGCTATATTTGTTTTGATTTTTTGATCAATACTGTTTCGGCATTTTATATTCTGAATTGGACCTTATCATATGCTATCTCATTTTGACCGGCCAGCGAGGTAATTTTTAACGACGAAGTTCGTCAGCTGCAAGTTGGGTCAGCTGAACAAGTGCTCCAGGTTCTCTACGAACCGATCAAGCAACAGGGTAATTTATTTGTGAAGGAGTTGGGCGACTCGAGCTTATTATCATCAATTGTCTACTCCCCCAGCACGATTGCAGCATTAACAGTGCTCTATACGGACAAGAACCAACGGATGGTGTAGAACTGAGTAGACTTTCTCAGTGGGGGATAAACGTTTCATCTGGCAGGGTGGTCGCTGTCATGTGCCCATTCTTCTTCTCCATCTACTGTCTGCATTGAAGAGTAGTTTTTTGACGGATTCTACTGGCTGCAGTTTATGATTGGTACACAATTGAAGGAGCAAAGCAAACGTTCAGGTAAAAGTTTCAGTGCTGAGCTGCTGCAGGTGTCTGGTCAGCATCGCACTATCACCGTAGAACCTGGAACCTGGTGGGTCTTAGTCATCCAGTGTGAATGTTTGGCAGAAGAGATTCTTCCATGTCTAGAATGCTGGGGAACAAGCAACACAATATGTCATCTATCATGTATTTCTTCAGCTTCTGCAACCTTCTGCAACTTTAAATCTGGCCATGTTGATAGTATCACTGCTGCTGCACCTTTTACTAAGGTTTCGTGATGTTTGTAATTCATGAAGTGCATCCTGGGTAGTCTGCTGTCCGTAAAGCGGATACTCCCTCCGTTTTTTAATATAAGATGTTTTACACTTTGTCCACATTCATATGTATAAATGTATCTAGACATGTTTTACTCTGTATGTTCCCTCACTTTATTATGCATCTAGACAACATGTGCAACACATAAAACATCTTATATTAAAAAAAAAGTTAGTAAAAAACACTGTCCGTAGTGGATACTGGGGGCGGCGACGTAATCATGGATGAATGTCATGTCACGGCTGAGCTCACTCGGCTCATCTGTACTGTGGGCCACAAGACGGCGAATCTTTCGTAAATATATCGAAATGTGTACTTGCGGTCTACAAGTTGCCCTCGTCACTCGCGATTCTTCAGGAGTTCTAGATGAATGCTGAATGGTCTATTCAAAATCTTTGAATCCATCTATCTGATGCACGTTTGGCTGATATCGTAAGGTCGTAGCCACCGGTTCACAGAGTTTTCCAGCGATTCTGTGAATTTACTGTAGATACAAAACATCAGTTCTAGAGAGAATACTGTACAGTACAGATGATGCCACAGAAATCACCAAAACAGAAGCGCGCACATTTGCACGAAAATACCACTAAACGCAAATGGATCCACTATGAAAGGTCGCACAATTCTAGGGGATTCAATGTCTCGATGCCTAAACTAAGAAAGGAAAACCGGCAACACTCAGCTAAAGCCTAAGAAATGATCGGCGAGCAAACGCCCGCACGGGAAGGCATGGCACGAGTAGCCTCGCCCCCACCGCGCGTGTCCTGCCTAATTCGCCGTAGCACCGCCGCTGCCACGGGACCTTTCCTCGGCGAGGGCCGGGGCGAAGTTGAGATGCGCCTTGGCGCCCCGCAAGCGGAACGCGGCCTGGTCGTACGCGGCGGCCGCCTCCTCGGCCGTGGCGAAGGTGCCGAGCCACAAGCGCGCGCCGTTCCGTGACGGGTTCCGGATCTCCGCCGCGTACTTCCCCCACGGCCGCCGCCTCACCCCGCGGTAGTGCCGCTTCGCGGCCGTGCCTGCCTCGCTAATGCTCGTGGCGGGATCAGATTCAGCAGCCGCGACGACGGCCCTCTGCATCTTGAGCGGGGGAGACGAGGAGGAGGGCGAGGCGGCCAAGGCGGAGGCCTCGCGGAGGACGTCGAAGAGGAGCATGTCGAGGGAGTCGTCCTCGTCGAGGGGGAGGTACTGGTCGCCGGCGGCCAGCGAGAGCGACACGTCCATGCCTACAGGCGCGCGGCACCGGATGACCGGAGGGGGCGTGGGCGTGGCAAGGTGGTCGGCGCCGAGCGAGAGCTTTCTGCAGGTGAGTCTTTGAGTGTGGCAGGCATGGCTGCTATATACGCCCGGTGCCCGGTGAAGGCTTCCCCGGCAAGACACTCTGGTTTTCTCGCGGAGCATTGACGGAGGGGAGGCCCCGCGCGACCCGCGTGGGCAGTTTCTACGCCGCGCAGCAGAGCACACACATGGCCTGGATTCTTGGGGAGGAAGGCAAAGCGCGCACAAAGGCCAAGCAAAAACGTTGGAAAGCGAGCCGCGAAATAAAGCCAGCAGAATCCGTGGTGGGATTTGGCAGGTGACTGGATTTTTCTTTGATCCATCCAAATCGGCGGAGGAGTGGTGGCTAGTGACGACGAGCCGACGGAGCGGCATGCGTCGTGCAGCCGCGGTAGAACCTTGAGAAAGAGTCGCGGTCATGATGAACTGGCGATGTTTTCATTTCGTCCGAGAACTCGTGCTGTTCTCCAAGGGACAGGTCAGCCGTAGCCTGTGGGCTTGTTGCCTGCTCCAGTGCTCCGTCGACGATCGGTCAAGGGGTGTGCGTGCGTACCCCGTAGGCATTTTGGCTGAGCGGGTATTCTTCCAAGTCCAACCGTTGCTCGCTGAGACGCTGACCTCTCGACAGTCGAGATGGTGGAATTCCATCTGGGTAGAGTGGCTCCACACGGGCAACTCGGTTCCTACGTCCACGTGTCGATCTGAGCTACATGTTTCCGTTGCTAATGTTGCATGTACAAGAAAGGGAAAAATCAAATTTTGGAGTTTGGGACTTCCTTGTAACTCGAAATCTTGGTCACTTTTATCAACATCCAACCATCTCATCTCACACTCAGTACTGTATATATTATAAGACATTATCATAACTTAGTTATAATAACGCGCTCACAAATCTTATGCATTTATCGCGTATTAATTATCATACTTTCGATAAATATAAGACATAAAGCTCATTGTCCCGTTGCGCAACATAAGAACACATTTGCTACATGACAATATTGTATATTGTCCCGTTGCAATGCACTGACACATTGCTAGTAGCACAAAATTCACTAAGCAAGCTAGACTTAACCGTGGGTCCGAGAATTTTTTTTCTCATGTATTAAAGTGACCATAGTGAATTTTGAAACAAAGTTTCGAAATAAATGCGATATGAATGTTTTTTTTTCCTCCAGATGAGTTGACGTGGGGTGACCACATCAAATCTCATGGTTATATTACCTAGGGTTTCGTTAGAGGGGGAGACATTTGGTAGCGCTGGTAGATCCGTCGGCTGACAAGTAAGGAATTTACCCAGGTTTAGGCCCCTGGAGGGTAATACCCTACTTCCTGCTTGTCTGGTTATTGATGTCGAGGTATACAATGGAGCTACAATGATGTCTCGGCAAGATGCGATCTCGCTAGGGTTTTTGTGGCTAGAGTATTATGTGATCTAGATCGGCAGCCCTCCCAGCCTTTATATAGGAGGCTGGGTCTCGGGAGCTTGCATCCGATTAGGTATACAGGTAAGGTAGGTCTCTAACGACATAAGGTTCGCCTGTCTTGGGGCATATTTCGTCTTCTTGGGCCTCCTTCGTGGGACTCAAATGCGGTCTGCTAGTAGTCCACCCGTTGGGGTTTAATCTGTACGTGCACCAGGTATCTTTATGGTGGGGCACCCGAAGGTAGGCCCACGTCATGAGTCCACATGTGATTCTTCCATTTTAAGGTGCATTATGTATGGAGCTTTGATAGGAAGCGTATGTCTAAGATCATTTGAAATCTTAAATGTGAGAGGGGACAATTGATTTACTAGCAATCACATGTGCAATCTTGGTATCCCATGATATTTGCACTAAACACGCAAACATCGCCCGTGGTATACTCCTTTGCATGATATGAACTATGCTTCATGCAACATATAAGTTCACAAATATTTCTTCTTTTTTATTGTGGAGCTTTGAAACTTATGTTTAATATCATTTTGAACTCTTAAGAAGACACGATCGAGTCACAAGCAATTGCGCACATGCATGCAAGCCATGTATTGCATGATGTTGTGTTAAACTATTGAATCATATCTCAAGTAAACATGCATATGACTTAGTAATACAATGCATAAATATCAATATGACTAGTAACATAATTTGAACCCAACATCACAAAAATATGTTGTTTCATGCATGTATCTCACAACAGTACACTTGATAGTTTTGCAAGTTTGTGCTCCATAAAAAGAAGAAGAAAAAAGTAGTACCACGTTTGACATTATGTTTTGGTTTTACATAGTAGTTTCACACTCACAAAAATTGTTCCATGCATATATTAGTGATGCAACAATAGGAATAAATGCAGAGTGCAAACTTTTTGAAACTAAATCTAGCTTATTAGATAATAAGACATTTACAACCAGATAGTTATATAAATGAACCTACATACATAGAAAAAACCTTAAAATTAACCCCATCAAATAAATAAAAAACCTTAAAATTAGGAAAATACAATCATGTCCAAAAGCCTAAAAACGTAGCCAAACTTTTCGTCGTGGAGCCACTATAGCACTCACTTGAGATGGACAACACCAAAAATTTTCCATCAATTCCAAGTACGTGCAAAGGATAATTTGAATCGCCACAATAGTAGACCCCTGTGTTCAATGGAGTTGGCAATTATGCCAAGCATATCGACGGGTAGCACCCCGATCTAGGTAGGCAGCCGCACTAGCATCGCGAGACGAGGTTGATGACCTTATTCGCAGAGTAAATGGCACTGGCGGTCACACAACTCGTCTCGTATGTGCACTTAAGTCACACAACTCAAAAACGTGATTTTTTTGTCTCACAACTCACAAACGTGTGCAAATTGGTCACAAACGAAAAACGTCATCCCGTTTTGGACTGGAATTTTTTAGAAAACCCCCTTGAGTAATATTAACAGGGTCATATTGCAAAATTAGACATGACCCACTTGTCATATCTTCTCAGAAAAAACAAAATAAAAATAAAAAGGAAGGTCAACGCTGCTCTCCTCACTGCGCCGCTGCCGCCGAGGGCCGCCGCCGCCGAACACAGGATCCAGACCCGGATGCGATGGCGCTCGCACGCTTGCGTTGACGCGATGGCGGCGTCCTCGTCACCATGAAGGGCCGGCGCTCCACCTGCGGCGAGGCAGCAGCCCTCCGCGAGCTCCGACGGCGCGCCGGCAAGGTAGGGCGCGGTCGGGAGCTAGGCAAGCTCGGGCGAGGTCGGCGCTCGGCAACCTCGGGAAGTTGGGCTGCGGCCGTCCCTGGCCAAATCGAGCGGTGCGGTGACCTTCGCCGGCCATAGGTGGTCGCGGACGACGCGACCAACGCCGGACACGGTCCCGGTGGTGGCGAATTTGGGCGGTGCGTGTGCGGCGGCCACCACCGGCTCCCGCTCGATTACTCCCCGGACGGACCTCCCGGTGCGGACGAGGCAGAGGGGTTCACCGTGCCGTGATGGGCTGGGGCCTTCCCGCTCGCGGCGGTGAGAGAGAGGACGACGAGGATGGAGCTGGTGGCAAGCCGAGGCAACGGCCGACTTGGATTTGGTGGCGCCGGCGCGGTTTCTTCGAGGTCGTGCCAGGGGCGGGGTCGCCGACGGGAGGCGGGAGGTGGAAGACGACGCCAGTTTGCAATATTGCCCTTCTAATATAACAACAGGGGTTTTTTCTGAAAAGTTGCGGTCCATAACGGGATGACGTGGCCCGTTTGTGACCAAAGTGCACCCGTGTGCTCAGTTGTGTGACCCGTTTTTCACGTTTTTGAGTTGTGTGACTTAAGTGCACATACTTGACGAGTTGTGTGACCGCCGGTGCTATTTACTCTTATTCGCAAAGACTCGGGAGAAGCCCGAGAGTCTGCAACAGACAACAAGAAGAATAAGCTCGTCGTCCATGATGACCAACGACCCCCTCGGCAATGCAAAACAAGCGTTCCCAAGATGAGACTGAAGTTGGAGGACTTTTATTGGAGACAATCCCCTTCATCTGAGCGACGTCACCAGGATACCCAAAGCGAACGAAAGAAATCTTTCTACAATGGATGAGAGAAAATCTCCCCTCCTCTCTTCCCCACAACATAAGAGTGGTGGACGGAGGCGATGGGGAGCGGAGATTGGATACGGCTAGGTTTGTACAAGCCTGTAAGGAGAGTGTGATGGGTACCAAATTGATTTCACTTACGCACCAGGGGAGCATAAATGGCCCTATATATAAAAGTTGGAAGGATTCACCCTCCAATCTGCTATCCACGTCGCCCCCTAAACCCTGGCCGTTCGATCGAGCTGACGGACGTCCCAGATCGCTCCAAAACCCGCGGAACACTGTAGCTACTGTAGCAGCGGAGTTTCTACCAATCGCGCTACGACACGTCGCCCCCGCACGGATTTTGGCGCACAACTTTACAGAAAAACCCCCGCTACTTTACAAAGAACACCCCGCCAAGGACCAGTTTGCGAATTCCAGAAAATCCGGGGACCTCCGTCGAAAAGCATCCGCATACCACCCCTCCCTCTCCTCGCAACCCCGGGCTCGCCGCCGCAGCCCCATTTCCGCCGCAGCCCCATTCCCGCCGCTGCTCGATCCCGGCCTGCTCCGGCGAGTCGTCGCGCCGCCTCCCACCGCCACGACACCGCCTCCTCCTCCTCTCTCGGTTCCACGGCGCGGAGCTTCCCGTCCGCCGCCACGCGACAAACCCTAGCCGCCCATTTCCGCCGCTTCCCGTCGCCGCTCGATCCCGGCCTGCTCCGGCGAGTCGTCGCGTCGCCTCCCACCGATTCGCGCGCTCAGTCAGCGCTCCGCCCTCCCCATTGGGCTGCGAGCTCCTCCTCGAGCGCCTCCACCTCTGCCACCTCAAGAACCCCTCCCCCGCGCCCCCGAAACCGCTTAAGGACAGGGCCATGGGCTCGCATCCACAGCAGCAGAGGAACATCGAGGTGAAGAGTTTCCAGGAGCTCGGGCTCGAGGTGGAGGTGCTGCCCGCGGTGCTGGAGGTTGACATCTCCAAGCAACCGATCCAGTGACCCCTGATCTCTCTCAACAGGGCACGTCCTACCCTTCCCCAAGGGCATCCTTGGACCTATTCTTCAGAAAGAAGAAGGAACAAGAAGAAGAACAAGAGGAGAAGGGAGGAGAAGCGAGGATTCTCACCTGCCCCTGTCCGATTTCCCTTTCCTAAGCTTCAAGGGTGAGTTCCTCCACTATCTATGACCCTCACATGTTCTGTACATGGTGGTTCTTCGATTATTAGTGTAGGGGAATAGCTAGATCTGGAAAATTAGGAGGAAAATGTTCCTATATATTAATGAATATTTCATTTTCTATCAGATTAAATGATAAATAGCATTAGCATGGACGTCTCCTTCTGGCTCATTATACTGGATGCACAAGCCTTTAGCTTCTGCCTTACCTGGGGCTGCAACAAGATCCACAGGTAGCTTTTCAACAAGAATGTGATGGGTACAACGAAGAGTCCCCATATGTGGTTTCGAAAATTACAAAAATATAAGTGATGCGTAATTTTTTCCTCTTTTGTAGAACATTAGGCTTACCAAGTTATATCCTAGAACTGCATTCTTTTACTGGGTATTTGACATGGTTTGCTTTTAATCAGTCAACCGGATAGTACCCTCGACTAAAGTTTTATGTATAGAATGTGTTTGTTCTGCACACTTGCTAATTTCCAGTTAATTTTGGTACAATTGTGGTCTTACAGTTGACCTATGGTTTAATCTGCTGTTTGTTTGACAGACTACCACCCAATTTAGTGACTCCGTGTCGCTTATTTACTGATGAAGATTTGCTATGCCTTGAGTTTTTTGTGTAACATTCTTTTACTGGGTATTTGACATGGTTTGCTTTTAATCAGTCAACCGGATAGTACCCTCGACTAAAGTTTTATGTATAGAATGTGTTTGTTCTGCACACTTGCTAATTTCCAGTTAATTTTGGTACAATTGTGGTTTTACAGTTGATCTATGGTTTAATCTGCTGTTTGTTTGACAGACTACCACCCAATTTAGTGACTCCGTGTCGCTTATTTACTGATGAAGATTTGCTATGCCTTGAGTTTTTTGTGTACGCTGCCACGTAGTGTATTTTTATGAGAAAAGTATATGGTCTTATGTTCCATTGAAATGGTATATTGCAGGCAGCCACTACATTTTATATTTGAATGGCTGCCAAAGCTGAAGCACCCATGTATTTTCAATATCAACTAAGCGCACATACTTGTGTAATAAGTAGTGGCGTACGTTGGAGATTTTATTCAGAAGAAAGACAAACTGATTGTCATCCGGATTGACTTGAGCTGGGAGTTTTTAACTTCACAGTGTGAACATCTTTAACAGAGTGTTGTTGCTCAGGTAAGGGTAGTAGCATCTAAAAAATAACATAGATTATTTTTCAATAACTTCTCGAGATTTTGTCTTCAGACTAAGTGTTTGGTTTCATCAGTACCCTGATTTTGTTGTGGCCCTCATTCCCTGCAGCTGAGGATGTCCATAACAGGAGGATGGTTCGGTGAGAATCGAAAAATTGCTCACCGCAATTTTGCTCTTTGGATTGACTGCTATTCTGATAATTAATTGTTTTTCTCACCTGTATCTGCAGGCATGGTTGTGTTCTTAAGTGTGAAGTGACTTCACATATGTGGTTTTCTTGATCTCATGTCAGGTGTATGAGGTATTGCCTTCTACAAATCTATGGTGCACAATTGGCATGCTCTCGAAAGAAAGGTGTATGAGGTATGAAGGTGTGCGAGGTTCAGTTGGTGACCTTGGACAGTGAACCGAGACTTCCGGGACCTCTAGACTGCGGATAGGAAATGATGTGACATAATAGATTAGTAGTGGATGTGATGGTTTACTATTCAGACTGAAAACAAATTACTATGTAGGACAACAAGTTTAATAAAAATGGGTTTAACTTGTGTCTTTCGTTTGCCAAAAGGCAATCAAATTCTTCAGCTCTTGCACTGTCTCAAGTTGAAATGATATAAGTGTTTATGTTAGTACCATTTCATTTTTTTTTGTCTTGAGGGTTTCAAAGTGGTATGATCATTGTTGGTTCATACGTTGGCTGCAAAATTGAGCCTATGATATAACCACATTTGTTGTTAACCATATGGATATTGATTACTATTTTTATGTTGTTCAGTAGGGCACCCAAAATGGCACAATATACTAACAGAACCGGACAGTAAGGATCAGAAATATGTAAATATTTCAGACCATCCTTTCTCCAGGTAAATAATTATGGGGAGCTATGTAATTTAGGGTTTGCATTGGCTTAATGCAAAATGTAAAATAATATTAATATATAAAAGTTCAGGGCTTTTGTACAATCCAGCGTTATTGGAATGAATAAAGAAGTGAACACAATCTAACTTCATTTATGTTCTGAATTTTAGTAGCTAAGAATGCATTGTATATGGATGATTAATTGGACCGGTAGAGAGAAAACGCGCATTTCGTGTGCACTTTTACTATAGATACTATACATAAAAGTGGGAAGGACTGCCAGACCATTTTCTACCAATCTGCCTCTGATTACTCCTCAGAGTTTCTGAATATTCATTTATTAGATAACTTGGGCTTGAAGGTTTCGTCGTGGCCTCCAGGTAGTCTGTCACAGCTGAAGCACATCTCAAACGTAAGGCATTGGGCTTATTTTTTAGGTCAGTTTTCCCGGATGATCTTTGGGGACTCATTTTGATCGACAGAACTGTAGTACTTAACGTTAACTGGGTTTCAGAATTAGAAACTTCGAGGCTTTTTTATTGCAATTAGATTGGGCTATGTAGACTTCCAAACAAGGCTTCTAGCATTGCTTCTGAAGTAGAGGAGAAGAGCATACTGGCTATTTCTCAAAATTCAAATGAATTTGTTGAGGGCATGCAGCTGCATATGCGTTCCAGTACACCTACCTACGACCTCCGGTTCACCTGTGAGTTGTTGTTTTCTTTTTTTATCTGACCTGCATGACTACTCTATAAAGTAATACATATGACCATATGGCCATGCGGCCAGTTTCTGTGTATTTCTGCGAGCTGGGATGCCGCCTTCTTTTCCTGTTCGATAGGGTGGTACATCTCCATGTCCGTTGTCTGTTCTTCCTGGTAGTGAGACGTTTTGCTCGCCGACTCGGCTGGGGAATCGCCGACTAGCCTATCTTCTGTTATTTCCTCAGATGATGACGCACGCCATCTGTCTCCCATTGATATATATGGATGCTCGGAGACATGAAATTTGCCTATACAGGTTCGAAATTCGATAGATATGTTTCTTTCTTTTTCTTCTGCTTTGTGATTTTTTGTTTATTTCACTAGGGCTTCCAAGATATTTTTGTTCTTCTGTGTAAGTGATCCTGGTTTCAGTAGTTTACTGAATCATATTCGCTCCTTTAGGGGCTTTATAAAGTAGTACGCGTATTTTATTTTTCCAAAGTTTGGTTGCTTCCAACTTCCTTCTCTAACTCATATCTCATGATATTATGAACTAGCTCCAGTTTTGTTTGGTTGATTTTGCTTTTTTTACACCTATTGGTATTTCTTTTGTATGCTCTAATGTTTAATTTGCCTATGATATCCTCCGTTGTTCATCTGATGGGCAATCATATAAATGAAAAACCGAACAAAAATGACAAAAGGGACTTTCGCTTAAGATTTTGCAACTTGCAGACCATGCATGCATTAACACTCTTGAGTTTAACAGTTCAGCTGGCTTAAAATTTTGAAGTTTTTATACTAACTTGCACATCTTACTTGGTTAAATTTCAGATTTCACTTCAATCTTTACTGTAAACTTTTTGTGCCTTCATTTTGTATCAGGTTCAGGTTTTCATCAAGTTCAGTTTGCCTGCTTCGTCTTCAATCAGTAGCGAGCTGGCTAGATGAGACCTGAAACTTCTGTCGGCTCATTTGGCGTTCAGGGGTTCGGCAAGGAGACATGGCAGGGTAACGTGGGCTAACCTAGCCAGGATAAGCCAAATGGCCTGAATGTCTATGCGGGTTTATGCATATTGATGGAAGTGACTTTAAACCTTTTGTGTATACAAGAATTTGATCAAACCCTTTGTGTATTTTTTGCCATGAATTTGATCGAAATGTAAAAAAATTATGAGACAGTATCTGCTCCTTTTGATTTGTTCTTCAAGATTAGTTAACAAAGTAGAACTTTTTTCCAAGAAAGATAATATTTTCAAGACTGACAAACAAATGAGATTATTTCTGTTTAATATGGACTACGTAGACGTAAAATAAATAAATTAGGTAGCTGAATAGAAAATTAAGATGGACATATATTTCTATTGGAGTAAGCATGGATCCATCTAATTTTACGGATGGAAATTTATTCAACAGTGGAATTTCTTACGATGTTAATATTAATGAGGTTGCCTGGCATCTAAAAACTGCTCAAATTCATGTCAATGTTAAAATCTTGCATCACGAGTGCGGCGTGTCGCCGCGCCGATTTACCTAGTACGATCAAAATCTCAATTGAAGACAAATTTGGAAGGGTCTAGTTTAAAATCTTGGAATAACGTGTTAACTTGGATTCGCGGGCTCGTATTTTCTGTATAAAAAAAACAGCAAATGAAAAAGAAAAGTAGAAAAGAGAGGAGAAGATCATGCTGCGCCCAATCGAACTCCTTGAGATCCGGACCAACGAACGCACCAGCGGTTGCATCCAACGGCAGATGATGATGCCTCCACAACAAAGTCGTCTCCTGGTCTGCTCGGCCGCTCCCGCCACTCTCCTCCTCCTTCTCCTTGCCGGCGCCGGCGCCGCCGCCGCCGCCGCCGCGCCACCGCTTCTCGGCGTTTCTCCCCATGGTAACTGAGAAAATTGTGTCTGCTCCCGACCCCGCATGTCTTTCCTCCTCTCCTCATGACCAAATCGTTCCTGCAGACGAGTCGTACTTCGCGCCGCAGGTGATCGCCTGCAGGGACGGTTCAGGCTCCTTCCCCAAGAGCCGGCTCAACGACGGGTACTGCGATTGCGCCGATGGAACGGACGAGCCAGGTTTTCCCATATCTGTCTTAGATTTCTGCCCGAACTAAACTGCGGAGTGCCGAACTGTGTAGATCTGGTATATTTGATTAGTGAGATTAGATCGGATGGAAAAATGTCGTGGTTGGATATTATAGCTGATTAAAGTAGCTGACTCTTGTCTTGCGGATTTAGTTATACCAGCTGAAGTTCTGTAATTCACCGAACTGAGGAAAGAGAGAAATGCGTGAATCAACAGTCGTCTGCAAACTGCAGTGGATTTCAGCTATTGAACTTCTTCACTACAGCAGAGCTTGTGCATTAAACTAGTGCCACATTTAATCATGGGGAAACTTTGTTTTTGCCGCACTGTTGTTTTTGTGCTAACAGCAACTGTGTCTGTTGCATATTTACTTCATTAGACCATAAGCCAAGGCAATTTGAACACCTAATTGATCATTAACAGAGGGGTTTAGGGGTGCACAAGCGACGGGAGTCGCCACTGGAGTCGATGCGAAATCTCTTGCCTGTTTGGTGCAGCCGTGGTTCAGTGTTTGAAGAAGGTGTTGTCGTAGGTACCAACCCCCTTTAGGGCGCGTCTGAGGAGCAACAACATCGTCGCAACAGCCTCGGTCTTCCCACAACTTCAGTACTTCCCCTACTCTAGATCGGTAGAATTTAAGGATTTTTTGAGGTCAGACTTATCCTCATGAGAACGTTAGTATTGCCCCTTAACTAATAAGTAGAGGTAGAGAACTTGCATGATGAACTGTTTTCGGAGGTGGGAGGTGCTGGTGGCCTGGAGCATGTAAAACCTACTCGTTGTTTATCGGTTTCGTTTCTTAACATCACAAATACCAAACTTAATTGTGCATCGCTTATTAGCAAACGTACATTCAATACCGTGATCGTCCAAAAATGACACAAAATTCAATTTTTTTTACTTAAAGATAGTACAGAAATGATATTATTCACCCCGAACAATGAAGCCAGTTTGCAACTCAAAAACAAGAGATCCCACAACTTCAACATTAGCTTCCTTTCCATTAGCCACCTCAAGCATATGCGTACAATAAATATGCTTGAGGATCCGCTTACAAAAGGCTTAGCACCTGGTATCTTTTGTAATCGCGTTGTAGATATGAGGTTACTGGAAAACCTTTTATCCTGGAAAAATGGACCATCAAATAAACCAACTCCCATTAATTAATATGGTTTTCTATTCGAGATAGAATGACACACTAAGTACCGAGGTTCAGTGGCATTTCATTGGTCACTCTAACACTTTACTTTGGTATTTCTATTAGGAATGGGTTTATGAAGTTTAGACTTACAATCAGGGCGTTTGTACCCCTGATTAGGGTGTTTCTGTATCAGATAATTCCCCTCCTTTATCTTCTCTGTTGGTTTAGCCCAATTTAGTTGCATCATTTTGGTGAAATTCTGAATGCCTTTAGAAAACTCTGTCAAGCATCCCCCCCCCCCCCATTTTCACTCTCACTAATATAATGTTTTCATTCACATTATCTGTGTTATGCAGGTACTTCGGCTTGCCCGGAAGGCAAATTTTACTGTACAAATATTGGAAATGATCCTCGTCTCCTGTTTTCTTCGTTTGTGAATGATAACATATGCGGTATGCTACTGATTTTGTAGACTATATGAAGATAATTTCAGGAGACCTATAGTTTTAATATCCTTAAATATCACTCCTCCGTTCCATGATTTTGTCGTGAATTTGAACTAAAACCACGACAAGAATTATGGAACGGAGGTAGTAGTTTGTATTTACTATTTACAGGACTCCATTTGTTAACAGCAGAAACGTTGACAGTCTTTCTATGTTCATAGATTGTTGTGATGGAAGCGATGAGTATGAAAGTGGTGTCCATTGTCCGAACACATGTAGAAACAGCCATGATACTGCTGAGTTGGACAATGGAGTTAGCGAGCTGTCAGTAGCACATTTAGATGGTACAAATGTAATTACTAGTAAACATAAACTAGACATAGAAGATCTTATACAGAAGCTAAGAGGTACTCTCTCTTCAGAATGCCATATTTATCTGTAGCTGTTTTTGGAACAGGATATGTATTTTCATGTGATTTCAATTGCCCTGTTTGCAGGATTAAGAATGGCTGCAGTCATTGAACTGGGTCTTGTTGTATGTATTTTCGTATTTTGCTTTGCTCGACGGAACACTCGGACACGGAGGAGACAGCATATTTTGAAACGTAAGTATCAGTTTCTTCTTTCCCTAGAAGTATTTTGTGAAATAACATAAACTGTAACCATCTTAACTTTTTTAGAACAAATTAAGGAACCTGAAGGATGAACTGCATCTTCTATTTTCTCGACTTAGATATACATTTAAATTGGTATGTCATTGTATATTAGAAGAAGAATGCCAATAAGGCGCAAAGCAGTACATACCACACCACTACGCCAGTGGCATCAACCACGTGGCCAAAACAACAACAAAAAACTATGAATATAACCTAAACGAAGACCAAAAAAGGAGAAAAACTGTCAATGAGTATTTGAACCCTAGTCCTTGGTCTGTATATCCACTCACCCGCTCAGTGAGCTAGGCTAACAAAATTGAAATAATAATTGAGTTGTTATTCTGATAGGTTGGTTTACATGTTTTGGCATTTGAGAGATGCTTTATTTATTACTAGTAGAAACTTTCCTGTCATTCAGATATATGGGTTGTCAAACATATTTGAAATGTTCATTTGATTTTCATCATTTTTGCTGGAAGTAATTCCACTGATATCTTAAAGAACTGAGAGTTTTTTTTATGTAAGTTAAATGACATGGCCAATGAGCTTTGTCAAGGAGGTATAATTTGTAACTCCAAACTATTAGGAGGTGCTCATAAAGCATATGATATTCTGCTAGTTTCGGATCAAGTTTTTTTTTCAAGATTCCTTCGTTATTTAGTTTAAATTTGAACAAAATACCAAAACTCTGTCAAAAATGTGCCCCTCATCTCAACACCCTCCTAGGATCAACGGAACTACTTTCTACTTCTATACAATTTAGCAGTAGCAAGCCTTTGTTTTATCTTGTTAGAAGCTGTTGCAACTTGCAAGCACAAAGCAGTAATTTTGTATCCAGTTCGTTGTGATGTTCTTGGTAATAGAACAAACTCACCAAGTGGATTGTTTTATTTTCAGGTTAGCTAAGCAGCTACTTTAAGGCGGGAGATTGGATGTGCATGTGTAAAGATTTAAGCTTCCAATGACGATGAAGAATTTGGAGATGGGAAGAAGGGATTTATAAGGTCTCTATGCATAATTAGATGGCGCATCTGCTGTTTGAAAAAAAAATAGGCTAGGACAGGTGTGAACACTGGAGACTTTTTGATCCCGGGCACTAGTGCACCCTCCAGTTTAAAAAATTCAAAAACCATATTTATAAGCTTCAAAAAATTCTGAAAAAAATTCCACGTGTAGCCAATGGTATATCCCGTAACCGTGATTTTTTTTAGATTGAAATACTTTGTATTGTGGGCTACACAAAAATAACAAATTGGTAAAACTTAGAGATGTGAAAATATACATTCTTAGATCTACACATTTGTCATTTTTGTGTAGCTCAGAATACAAAGTTTTTGGAGTTGAAATTTTGCACGTAAGTGAGAAATATCATTGGCTACACGTGGAATTTTTTTCAGATTTTTTTGAAGCTTATAAATATGGTTTTCGAATTTTTTAAACTGGAGGGTGCACTGGTGCCCGGGATCAAAACCCACTTTCCGAGGTGTGAATTGCTACTTTTGCTACTTGCTGGTCCACCAGGACGACAGATCCCATCTCATGTACTCTTGTAATATGTTCTTGAGCTGGAGTCTATGCATTTTTTTTTGCCAGCATTTCATGCCGGTTTACAGGCGAAGAACTCCAGATCAACGCTTGAGGCCTAGAATAAGCTCCTACTGTGTTTGATGTTTTTGGTGGCTGCATATTAAGGGTGGAGGCTGCATTTTTTCGCAATCGAAGCCGGACACCAAAGTGCTGTTTTGGTTCCGCCAGTCGACGACTCGGGATCTATGCTTGCTGTGGGAGAAGGATGCCGCTACGGAGGAAGTGACTGAGTGCTGTTTTGGTTCCGCCAGTCGACGACTCAGGATCTATGCTTGCTGTGGGAGAAGGATGCCGCTACGGAGGAAGTGATTGAACACATAAGCTGGACAACCTGACGCTTCTCCGTACTTCTATTGATGTAATTAGTAGCTTGTATCTGGGGCACTCATCTGGGGAAACTACAATTTGTAACTAGTTGCAAAATATTTGCAACCTTGTATCTGTCTATCTATCTTTGATAACATGATGCTTGCCTTGGAGTAATTTTTTAACGGTGAAGCAAAGCATAATTACTCACTAAAGTTGGGCATATGGCACCGAACAAATCCTGCCGTACTCGCTGGCAAAACATTCATCCAATAAAGAGGGAATTCATCTGTCGAATTAGAACCTATCTTAGCTAGTTCATTGGCAACCTGATTAGCTTCTCGTCTACATGAATAATGACAGTACATGAAGAAAACCATGTTCTGAATTAGATCTTCAGTTCCGCATGACCAACTGGGCATCAGTTTCGGTCTCAATTCCGAATGCCCTTTCTTTGCCCTCAAGATCTACATCTACATGGAGAGTCTTTGTATTGATGTTGTGTGATGAATAAAGTGCCATATTCCCTGTTAAAAATTCGAAGGCAAAGTTTTCAGCACTGCAATCAAAGCCAGGACTGTTTTTTAATGGAATCAAAGTGGTGTTCTCCGGATCGTCATGGAGTTTCATCGGTGGTTCATCCTTCTTCTTCGGCTCCAGGACGGATGTGGTCTTCTTGACCCGTTCGGCGACTTCCCGTCCGCATCCAACAACGTCAGGCTGGCTCTAGGAGGAGCAGCAGCGGCGGCGCACCGTCGACACGGTCTGGAGGTTGAAGGCGAAGGGCATCTCAAGGATCTCGTTGTAATTTTCGTTTCTTTTGAAATGTTTTGTACTGTTCGGTGTTTCTTTTAATGCCAGGGTCCTTCTCGCAAAAAAAGCCGGGGCTGTTATGAAACTTTTTTTTTTGAAAACTTAAAGCTTTATTCATCAAATAATGGTCAGATCATTTACAAGTAATTGTTGAATAAAGCTAGGGGCATCGCCCTCCCAACTAGAAGCAACATTAGATTCAAAAGCAGCTTTTGCGAGGCAATCGGCTACCATATTTGCTTCCCTATGACAGAATTGGAGAGTAAATCTTCCAAAATCTTAAGCCAGCTGTATGCATTCAGTGTAAACTGCTGCTTCACTACCTCGGTAGTTAAATTGATCATTGACAGCTTCCACAACAGCCACACAATCAGATTCAGCAATTACCCTGCCACAACCAAGATGTTGTGCCAGATAGAGACCATTCCTTAGGGCTAGTGCTTCAGCAGCTTCAGCGTGTGGAGCATGTGGTAATAGCCATGTCGCTGCAGCTACAAATTGACCATGATCATCTCAGATCACTGCACCAGATGCTCCTGATAAGGTATCTGCGTGGAACGATGCATCCACGTTTAGTTTAACAGCTCCTTGCCCTCGCTTTTTCCACATTTCAGCTTCCATTCTTTTTATTGTTTTTGAGTTATGCGCTCGCATAAAATTCACCGCTAGTGCTTTTATAGACAAAGCTGTTCTTGAGGCCGGTTGTACAGATTCATCCCTCACCATCTGTCTTCGCTGCCACCAGATGTACCAAGCTGTAACAGCAACCAACTCAGGGATATTGATGCTACCATCAATCATCTTCTTTGTATGGGTACAAATGAGATATTCCATATTAACCGAACCAGACTTGTCCTGCACCACTGCCTTTTGTATTTCATCATATAGACCAACTTCCTTCCAAACGTTTTTTGCATGTTTACACCCAAATAGACAATGTTGGATATCCTCCACACCAATTTCACAGCTAGGACACTGCGCACTAACCGGAAGATGTCTGTTTGCCAGAATCCCATAGCACGGAAGGACACCCCTAAGCACCTTCCACACGAAGATACGGACTTTACCTGGGGCTGTTGTGAAACTTGTTTATCACTTTCATTCAATCAAGTTTTAATTTTGAGGGAAGTTTGATTCAATCAAGTGAAAGGCCGGGATAATAGAACAGAAGGCCAACATACGGGCCTTTTGGGCTTACGATGATAAACTTAGGCCATTCTGTTACCGGCCCTCGGCCCTCTAGGGTTTTACACATCATCATCGACCTCATCGCACTCTGCTAAATCTATAAAGTCCCCTAACCCCTTAATCCTTTCCCGTGCCGCCGCCGCCAGAGCATCGCGCAGCAGCAATCCCGGCTGCCTCCCCGGCACAGCGAACTCGGCAACTCCGGCGAGGATGGTAGCGTTCAGGGTGAGCTCCCCTTACTCTATGCACTGCTACCATTGAGCTTTATATCTCACATTGGGATCTGAACTGACGCTTGCTTCATTTGGTGTTCGAGCTCGTGTAGTTCCACCAGTACCAGGTGGTCGGGAGGGGTCTGCCGACGCCGACTGAGGAGCATCCCAGGATCTACCGCATGAAGCTCTGGGCGACCAACGAGGTCCGAGCAAAGTCCAAGTTCTGGTGAGGATTGTATTCGAATTCAGAAGCCGCACGTTTCGAAGTTTGCGTTAGATCCTGAGAGGTGGCTGATTGGAGTGTGTCTGTTTTGATGTGCAGGTACTTCCTCCGAAAGCTGAAGAAGGTGAAGAAGAGCAACGGCCAGATCCTCGCCTTCAATGAGGTGAGCTTTCTTCTCACTCATTTTTGTTTGTTATGTGGTCGAATCGTGCTAACCTGGCAATGCCATCGAGATTGACATCCTAGCATGATATTGGTGCTAAGTTGTTGCATTAGTTGACAAGAATGTACTATTGCTTGTTTAGTTGGGATGATACAATAACATCAATGATTGTTTGGGCTTTGTTCAAAAAAAAAAGATTGTTTGGACCGTGCACTTGGTTTGGAGATGTAAAATCGTCAACTCTATGGTCTTTATCCATTAGTAACACCAGTAAGTTGCTTATCTGTTACTTAGTAAGTTACCATGTTGCGATTTCGGCCATTTGATTTAGTTGGTATGGACGTGATGACCGTAGTCTATCAGTTATGATGTATTGCTGTTGATCAAAGGCTCTGATGTCTTACATTTTAGGTTGCGACTGCAGATATTTAATAGGATGGTTTCTATTTTACTTGACGCTGAATTCTTCTGTTTACTTGCAGTTTAGTATCTATTTGGCTCATAGTATTATCTGTGTTCATGTAGATTTTTGAGAAGAACCCCACAACAATCAAGAACTTTGGTATCTGGCTGCGTTACCAAAGCAGGACTGGATACCACAACATGTACAAGGAGTATCGTGACACCACCCTCAATGGTGCAGTTGAGCAGATGTACACAGAGATGGCTTCTCGACACCGTGTCAGATCCCCTGCATCCAGATCATCAAGACTGCCACTGTCCACTTCAGCATCTGCAAGCGTGATAACACAAAGCAGTTTCACAAGTCAGACATCAGGTTCCCGCTGGTCTACCAGAAGGTCCGGCCGCCAACCAGGAAGCTTAAGACGACTTTCAAGGCTACAAGACCAAACTTGTTCATGTGATCAAAGTCAACTTGTCTATAATCCGTAAGCGCATTCAGTATTGAAGTATTGCTACTTAAGATGAATATTATCTATAAGAAACCTATTTTCTCAATTCTAGATAGCAGTTCCATGCAGTCGCCTTTCTAGGCCTGACAACCCTTGTTTATCATTGTACTTTTCTTGTCACCTGAAAACCTAATATCAGTACATCGACTTGTCTTTTGCTTTAGTGTTTATTGACCTAATTGTCTTTTTTATTGTTTAATTAAACAATTCAGTTAGCTATTTGCCAACCAAGGATCATAATATTCTAGGATAATGTTTTTCTGGAATGTATTTTGCCATACAAATGTGCTAGTATCATTTCTATACGGAGGGCAACTTTGCCGAGGTTACCAACATTTAATTTGGTTCCCTCTTTTTCCCTGTTGCCAATATCATGCGTGCTGTTGGATGTTTCAACAGTTCCGTTAACCTGATGGTTTAATGGATGAGCATCCATGCCAACACTTCCTAAATAACTAAATATATTACACTTTGTTTTAGTCGCCTAATAAATTACAGGTAATGTTTGTTTGTTCATAATCTCATGGATTTGTGGGGCAACTTTGCCGAGGTTACCAAGATATAGTTTGGTTTCCTCTTTTTCCCTGTTGCCTATAGCATTTGGCATTTGTTTGCTCAAGCTCATTGACCTTCTTAGGTTCATGGTATGCATACTTGCCAACATATGTTTTCTTCCAGTGTATGTGTTATGGTTCTGAACTCTGCCTCCGTATTTTGAGTTCCTCTTGTGGTTTGTCGCTATCTCATCATTGGGGTTTTGTGGGGGCAACTTTGCCGAGGTTACCAATATTCAGTTTGGTTTCCTCTTTTTCCCTGTTGCCTATATCATGTGTCGTGGTTGCCTGAGCTCATTGATCTTATTTGGTTAATGGAAGGCATCCTTGCCAGCATTTATTTACTTGGGGATCTCAAGCTTTGAGCACTTATTGTACTTTGCAGCACCATTTGTTACCTTAAGTTAAGGTGTGTTCATGTGTTGTTTGAGGCAACTTTGCCGAGGTTTCCAACATATAGTTTGGTTTCCTCTTTTTCCCTGTTGCCTACATCATTAGTTGCCAGGATGCCTGAGCTCTTTGGCCTTCTTCAGGTTATGGTGGGCATCCTAGCCAACATCTCATTTTGCGTCAATTTATTATTCAAATGCATTCTTGTTTTCATTATATGTGTCATTTGTGGTTGACCTGTTTATGAGACTTGTGAATGCGGAAGTTTGTCTGAAATCAATCTGAAACTAAATGCCTCTGCCATTATATAAGACGTTTGGTACGGAGTGAGTAGCAAATATTATTGCGAACAGATCATTTGCTGGTATCAGTGTTTGCTTGTCATTACTATACCAAGTTATAGTTGTATTGGGATCTTTAATTTGATCTAGAAGTTATTAGTGCACAAGTATGTGAGTACCAATTTATTTTTGATCTGTCTCACGTGGTGACATTGTAATCTTATACTTGCTGTGTATTTTCTGAACTCTGTTTGCAACTGGTACACTGTTTTGAATCTGAATTTACATGTGAAATTGCAATGTTAGCAACAACATTGTGAATGTGGCCTTTTTTAAAGGCTGAAGAGCACAATTTGTATTCTTGTCACTGTAAACCTAAAATGAAATCCAAAATAAATTAGTACTTCCGGTGCTCTCATGTTCCTGCTGTCCTGCTCTTAATTATTTGGATGGCGTGATCTTTTGAGAAAATAAGTGACCGTTCCTGCTGTGCTGCAATTACAGCACGAATAAAAATAGGATGATCCCCATGCCACACTGCATGGTTCTCTTCGCTAAACTTGCTAATTCATTTGCTGCCAAATTGGCCTACGTATGACAATGAGAAAAAACAACACCTGCAAAGTTTCGACAAATAAAAGAGCAATCCTCATAAATAGCCGCAGCAGCAGCCCCGAAAGAATTTCCACCATCATGCTACTTCAGCATGCTACTTCAGAACTGAGAAGAAACGAGAGTGGAGCGAATGAATGATTCTGTTCAGGCATATAGTGTCCGAACAGTCGTCTTTACAATGTCGGTTTAAGTGTCCCTTCCGAAGGGGCATGGCAGCTGTTTGGGGGTTTTGCGCTGGAATAAAAAGCAACCGCTGGCAGTTATTACTAACACAATCCTAACTGCTCACTTAGCCTAAATATGATACTAAATTATTCCTAACAAGAACAATCCGATTCCACTAAAAGTTGGCACAGCCAGTTTCTCCCGCCAAGAGGAGACCATCTGTCAATGCATGAGCCTCTGCCGAAGCAGCATCTCAACATACTGAAGAGTGTGATGTCCTGTAGATATGAAGCCACCATTGTGGTCTTGGATTCTGAATCCAGTACCTCTAGTCCGTGAATCCTCGTCAAAAGAAGCATCAACGTTAAGCTTCACTGTGTCCTTAGGCGGTTTCACCCAATCATGCATGACTATACGTCATGTCCCCAATTTCTTTGCACGTTTGTAGTTCATAGATCTGCAAGCCGATTGTAGTACTTCGCCGTGAGTGGACTTCAGCCGTTCCCACAAAATGTACCAGGTGGCCACCGCTGCCAAGTCACATGGTCGAAGCTCAGGCGCCAACGACACGGCAGCAGAATCCAATAGCAGAGATTCCAGGATCTGTACCACCTCCTGCTCAAGCACTGAAGCATCATCAACCACCTGACTCATACCAAGTCCATTCCAAATTTCCTTGACCCTAGCACATTTGAACAAAGCGTGTGAGACACTTTTACAATCAATCGAGCACAAAGGGGCAAAGGGCACTGACTCGAGACAGGCACATGACGGTTTGCTAAAACACCTAGACATGGAATCGCCCCTAGGAGGGCTCGCCAATTGTGTATTTTAATCTTAGTAGGAACATTCAGAAACCAAAGAGATTTCCAAACAGGATTCGACGAGGACGAATCAAAGAGCCTTGTTCTTCTCAGCTTACATCCTGTTGATGATCCCACTCAAGATAATATGATGATTTCAGTGAGAAAATACCGTTTTTGTTATTGTGCCACAAAATAAGGGACAAAGTGCTAATCATCTAATTGTGATTTCCTGCTTGTACTTCAGTATTAGAGCATCTCTAGCAGATCCACTAACCCTAGAAACGGATTTTATGGTTTTCAAATCCATCACGTGGAACGGGAACAGGAAATTGATATGCCGTGCCGCGATTTTGATTATAATAACATCTTATATCAAGGGACAGAGGTAGGGCTAATCATCTAGGGTTACGGGGCCCGCCACCGCCGCCGGGTTTGAGGGAGAGAGGAGGGCGCGGCCAGAGGGAGAGAGGAACGCGAGGAGAGGTCGGGGATGGACTCACCCAGGGCGGCGCCGCCGGCGGGCTCGACGGAGAGGAGGGCGACCGCCGTCGTTTCGCGAGCGAGGGAGAGCTCTCGCGTTTCGCGAGCGAGACGAACCGGTACGCGACGCGGGCGAGCGATTCCGCGCCTTTCCGAGCTCCTAAGCTCGGAAACTTTGGTCGAGCGGGGACGTGCGCGCGGGGCTCGCGTGGAATTGCTGCAACTTTCCACAGCCCAATTCCCAGACCATCCCAAACAGTGGAATCGTCCTAAAGTTTCCAGATCCAATTCCAGACAAACTTTCACACATCCAAACATAGTGTTAGAGCATCTCTAACAGATCCACTAACCTCGAAACTGATTTTATGGTTTGCAAATCCATCACGTGGAACATGAACTGGATATTGATATTTCGCAGTCGTGATTTTGACCAAACAGAGGGAAATTTGGATAATGATAATCATAGTGCATAGCATGTCACCGAAGACATTCGCTGGCTTCCAAGTTTTGAATTCTGATCTGATATTCTATTTCACCTTGTTGGTCGAGGGTGTCATTGTGCTGAGGACCACATCATTCTGATGTCTCCATAGGCATCATCATGATCGTGATAAGTCTTCCTCTCACACAGCGACGCCCTCTCGAATGTCCACCAATCCACAAGTGGGGGTGGTGATATCGGGCATTCGAATATCCACCAATCCACAAGTGGGGGTGGTGATATCGGGCATCCAAAGCCCTCTGCCAATGGCAAGAACTAGAGCCCAATCCTCTTGTGCAAACACCCTACCTGTTTGGTTGTTCGCAAGTTTTTATGCAGAGTGTGGAGTGCAACCGTTTGGTTGCATGGGCCGCACACCGTAAACAAATCTTAAAGTAGTACAAAAGCTCCCTCGACGGTAATCAGGCTCATATTGGGTCAATGTTCTTGCCGACAAGTATTGTCCGGCGTGCGTGCTTATGCTGCTCGAAATCAGGCCCAGATTGTGGCAATCTTGTTGCACACGAGGATTCGTGACATCTCTCCTAAGTCCTAATCCTTGTTTTTCCGCTCAATTTGATGCGGATGCGTGCAAATGTGAGAATGATGGTATGCCCAAAATATGGTTAAGTGGTCAGAGGCTTTTATGGGGTGCAGAGTCAGTGACTCTGAGCTTCTTCTGACATAATTTCCCTGTTAAAAAAAAAACAATGAATCCTATTTTAGTGTAATATTTAGCGATTTATATGATGTTGACATAACATTTGTGATCACATATGCGAAAACATCACAAAATAACTCAAAATCTTTTAGTTCGAACATAATTTTATCCCAAGGGCGTTACAAACTTTTTATCATACAACTCAGACAGTAAGGTAGGATAGGAGAACCCAAAAAGAACTGGACTGCAATTTATCGTGAGCTTATTTTCACCGTTGTTTCTCTAGACAACTCAAGTCAGTGTGGCTTATGCACAAGCCGGAGCCGAAAAGAACTGGGCCTTAATAGGAGCCAAAAACCCACGTGCGTAGCTTCTCATACTTAACCTCCTATTCTGGTCACCTTCCTTTACATGTTGATGTTGTGTTTTCATTCCCGTACTCGGTTTTTGTGTTTCTCGACTGTAACTTTTCAATTTCAAACTAATATTCAGGATAGTTTTTGATGAATTTTCTCAAATTCACCGCACTCGGTTTACCGTTTAAAATATACTTTGGCGATTAGTTTATCTCGACGTTTCACACAACTTTCATGCTGTAATTTTTCTGTTTCAGCGATAACATATGAGTAGATATTGCGATATGAGTAGACAGGTGCGTGTTTATTCTTGATATGCGTGTTTTTAATCTCTGTATCATCTCTGCTCAAGCCGCTTCTTGCCGTTATAAACTTCATCTTAGTAGGAACCGTTACTACGTTGTGCATGGTGTACGTGTGTTCTTTAACCCGGTTTACGGTCATAGACGAGTGAATCTTGTACTCTACATCTGTACATGTTCATGGTACGCTGGTTAAAGACATGTGAACATGTTCGATCCTGCCGCAAACTTTGTCGGCGCTGGTGCAACTTCTACCGTGACCTCAGCCGTCACACGACCGTTGTGCCGAGCTATTGTTCTGCTCACCGCTCCTCATGGCCTGTCACGTAGACGAATTTGTTTCAAACGTGGTGGTATGAGCTAAGTTTAGCATGTAGACAACAAGTGGGAGTACATGAAACACATATATACCAAACGTTGGTGCTTCTTAACTCATTTCCTCACATATGAAGCTGGATAGAACTTTGTGGGCAACCAAGTGGCTTCCACAACATAGCTCAGCTCTCGTTTTTCTGAACCAGACTATAGCGAGCCACAGATACAAAGTGCTAAAATCCCATGCGAGTAACCAAACATGTCATTGCCAAGAATGATGTGGTGGATGGTCTCGTCCACCTGATCACCGAGGGACACCTCGCAGAGTGCGGAAGGCCTCATGGTTGAAGCCAGCAGCAGTTTCGAGAGGCTAACCACACAAAGAATCTACAATTATATGGAGCCCAAGATTTCCAAACCATCGTCCACCCTTTATGCCATAGTAGTCGTCACATAATCCCCTAAAGTGTGTCGAGGGTCTTTGATGGCAGATCAAGGGACATCATAGGGTACACCACCATTGCTGCAAGGTGGTAGCACAAGTGTTGCACGCTCGCACCGGTTCATAAGGCGAGCACCCAACGATTGCAACATATTTGCGACATTATCCACAATTGGCTGTTGACGCCACATCGTGACCTTTGGTAGGAAGACCATGCCTCACCATCCTCCTCATGCTTTGGGGAGCAGCAAATCAAATGGGCTGCACAATTGCCAAAATTAGTGCGCAAAACTGAAACCTCACTGAAATCTTTCACGATGGCAGCACACATACTAGTATCATGCCACACGAGTCACAAGAAAGTGACCACATCATCTGGAGAGATCGGGTCCTATACCTAAGCCCACTGGGAGCCAACTCTACCAAACAACGAAGATAAAAAAACCCTTGTGAGATGCATTGTCCAACATGTAGTGGAGGCACGCGATTGTTCTGACGAACACTTTCAAAGGTTTTGAAAGGCTGAAATGAGTTACCTCCAATTCTCCGACCAAAAGAGCAGCTAGAGACATTCGAATGAAGCGATGAAACAATCCTACTGAATGGACCTTGTAATGGAGAAGACTGAAGAGCATACTCCGTTGATTCAGTAAAAGCACAACAAGGACGCACATTTGAAGTGTCGCTGCCCCCTTTGTTCTGATGCGGAAGATTGTTTTGTACTCATTCAGTTCCAAATTATAAGATTTTTAATAATCACATGTATATAGACACGTTTTGGTATGTCTGTTAAATCAATTTAGTCCGTTTACAGTCCACACTGAAATATGTCTCTTTCACTTGCAGAAGGTGACTTTTTTGACTGACAATAGCACGCTTGCAAAAGCTACAGCCTCCTCTTCTGCATCATCACCACAGGTTTATTGAGAGATAAGAAGGCACATTGCAAATTACCTACTTCTCTCCCGACCTCCCAATGCAGCAGTTTTTCATATTGACAGAAACCTCAATGGCGTAGTCCACAATTGTGCTCATCAGGCGATTAGACAAACTTTGTCTCAGCCTGTTTTCAGTTGCTCTAGTTCAGCTCATAGGAACAGACTCTGCCCCATCATCTCTATGCTTCAATTTTTACAGTTTCAGGGCTATGTAATTCATGCTGTACAATGTCTATGAGTTGAATGAAATTTGGCGTCTCCGGCGCCTTCACTTGTTAAAAATATTATTATTTTTATAATATGAAACAGAGTAAATACTTTCCACGTTCAATTCGCGGTGGGAACCAAGCCTGCGGACGTAACTTCACTTCAACCACCCAGCTAGCTCGGGATGAGATTTGCTGACTTCCTTCTCGCTGACTTTGGCTGACTTTGGGTCACTGATTTGTGGACCCCACACAAGGTAGGCCCCACATGTCAGTGACTCAAAGTCACCTGACTTTGCCTCTCACAAAGTCAGCCAATCCGAACCAGCTAGCTCAGTAGTCAGCCCCGTGTACCCTCCGACGCGTCTCACCTACCCAAATCAGCGACACTCACCGTCCAGTTCCACTCCCGGCGGCACCTACCCACTCCCCTAGCCTTCTTCTTCCCTCCCACACCCATGGTCCCTTCAACAACCCCAATTGGACATCGGCCTCACCACGCGAGCCAGTACGCACCTAAGAAATCCCCACCTCCCGACTCCTCATGGCTCAAGAGCAAGCGAATCCCGATGAGGTAATGCTCAGTACGTTTCTTGGTTTCTATTTTCCGTCGCGATTTGATCAGCTAACCGAAGGAGAGGATGCGGGAATCGGACCCTTTGCGCAGGTCGTGCTCGGGCAGGAGATCAACGGCGCGAGGGTGGTCACCCTCAACCGACCGCGCCAGCTGAACGGCATCTCCGATAGAGTGGTGCGCTCTATTCCCTTCGCGAGTTCTTTGGCTCGGGAACCAGCTTGGTTAGAAATGGTTTTGCAGCCTGTGGGCTTTGGATTGCTAAGAACGAGTTACGATTGTTTGTTTGTGCTCGGTTGTTCTGCTTATAGGTCTATATTCTGGCCCAGTTGTTGGAGAAATGGGAGAAAGATGATGATGCCAAGCTGGTCATCTTCAAGGTGCGTTATCCTCTGTCCCTGAACAGACGAATCTAAGCAGGCACGCCAACATTCCATGATAGTAGCTCTCGATATTCAGCAAGTGCATCAACGTGATTTTGACGATGACAGGGAGCTGGACGCGCATTTTCTGCTGGTGGGGACCTAAAGATGTTCTATGAAGGGAGATCAGGTGCGATTGTCAGTGTACAGCAGTTATACAACATGCACTCAGTTTTTGTATTTCTCGATCTACATTCGCATGTAAGAAAGCATGGCTATATGGAGATTTTAATATAACTCCTTTGCAGATGATTCCTGCCTCGAAGTTGTGTATAGAATGTACTGGCTCTGCTATCACATTCATACATATAAGAAAACCACGGTGATACACTTGTAACATGTTTGAGGAACATTGTTTGCATTGCTGGAAAGTTCTATTCTGGAAATATACGTTTGTGCATTCATGCAGGTGGCTCTTGTTAATGGACTTGCGATGGGTGGAGGGGCAGCCTTGGTCGCTCCGCTGAAATTTGCAGTTGTCACAGAGAAAACAGTATAAGACACTATCCCAACTTTTTTATGCTACACTTATGTTCTATTTTTATGATTTCTAAAATATTGTCTACATGTATTACTTTCTTAATAGTCTAGTGATCATATATCAAAGTAAACTTCGATGCTTTTCAGTTGACCAGTTGTCCTATAAAAAAGCATGTGAATGTTTGAAGTTTGTAAAGTATTATTTTTGAAGTTTTTCTAAGAATCATCTCTGTTTGCGTAGGTTTTTGCCACTCCTGAGGCAAGTGTTGGACTACACACAGATTGCAGTTTTTCTTATATCCATTCGCGCCTTCCTGGATATTTAGGTAAGCATTGAATTGCATTTTCCATTCATGGACCCCTTGTGAATATTTTGAATGGCTTAGTTACAGGGTAGCCCGGGGTCTTTGCCAACTTCTCCCCTAGATTAGGTTTCACCGTTTCAGGTTGAGTTGTATGGTGCGGTGTTGGTCCTTTTTTAGCACTTGTACATATAACCTTCTTTTCGATCAGTGCATCGAAACGCAATGTTTTTTGCGCTTCCGCGTGAGAAAAAAGAAGTTACAGGGTCATAGTCCTTTTGGAACAATTGTACGAATAAATTAGGCAAGTTGGAGATATGATGCATCACTTAGCACATAATAATTTCAGTTTCGGTCAGCTTATTATCTTCTTGCTTCACTTATAGGGGAGTACCTGGCTCTGGCCGGTGCTAGACTGAATGCAAAAGAAATGATTGCTGCCGGTCTTGCTACTCATTTTGTCCTTTCTGAAGTAAGGCTTCTAACTGACGCATTTTTTGCATGTATTGCTTGTTTGCATTATTTTCTATTACTTGATTGGAAGCACAAATATCTGATATTCTCTACCTGTAGCTTGACTAACCAGTGTTACTTGCTGATATTAGATCGCTTGTAGTTTTTTACTAGATTGTGATGTGTATGGCAGAAACTGGAAGAGCTAGAAAGACGACTACTGAATTTGAACACAGGCGACGAGTCTGCAGTCCGAGCTGTCATTGAGGAGTTCTCTACAGATGTTCAAATTGATCAAGAGAGCATTTTAAACAAGTTAAGGATGATTAATTTCTTGAGAACTATAACCATTCTGTTATTTGTTGAACGTAATCCGGGTTTACTCATTTGAAAAATGTTTCCTTAATCAGTGTAGTAGTAATTTAATTTTATTAGAAATAAACTGACACTGGGATGTCAATCTTTGATAGGCTTCCGATTATCGACAAATGTTTCTCAGCCGAGACTGTTGAGGAGATCCTGAAATCACTTGTAAGGGCTGCAAAATTTTCACATCACTGCTTCTCTGAAGAATGCAATCTGTCAATTTTCTTGATATGATGTTCAGCACCATGAATCAGCTATTGCTTGTTCTACATTCTATCACACATCAGAAGAACCCTTTTGGAGCACGCATATGACACTGAAACTTTTAAACAATATTTTTTGAATTATTCACTTAACACATATCCATTTAGCTTTAGGAGAATTTACCATGCTGGCTCTATGGTTACACTTTTTTTAATAAAGGGCTTTATTACTTAAAAAGTTTAAGCATTACACCCAGCCTCTGCATAACAAGTGTGCACACAGCCGCAATCCAAAAGTTTCAAAAAATAAATAAAAGGTAGCACAAGACGAACTACAATCATGTAGAGGTAAAACATCAAAGCCTATGGAGGACCAATCCGCCGATCAAGCGACCATCCATGTTGGATAAAAATATCCCTCTCCACCTCTTCCAGTCGTGCACATGCCTCCGTAAAGAGGCCTCGATGCCCCGCCCGTTGTAATGTGGACCACCCGCCCGTTGTAATGTGGACCACGAACGGAGAATACTTGTGCACCGGTAGAGTACCTGCAAACGAGAAAAATCTTTATCATTGAAAACCTTGTCATTTCTACACAGCCAAAGCTACCATATAACGGCTATCGCTCACACCCTAATAATAGTTCTAAGTTTTTTATCAATCCCATATAAACAGTTGCCAAATACATTTGCAACGGAGTTGGGTGGATACAAGTTAGAAACTATCCGCATAGATGACCAAATAGAACGTGCAAAACTACACTCGAAGAATACGTGCTTTATTGTCTCCTGTTGAGGACAAAACACACATTTTGTACATCCATGCCAGTTTCGCTTAACAAGGTTATATTTTGTTAAAATGACACGGAAGATACCAAGTAAACACTTTCAGTTTAAGTGGAATCTTCATTTGCCATATCTTTTTATTATTATCGTCTGGGGCATCGGAATGGACTAGAAACGATACACTTACTAGTCTTCTTTCCTCTAAGATCAAATTATCTCAAATCACCCATGTAAAATTAATTCATGTACAAACCGGAAACCGATGCCGCATAATGAGATGGATGGTTTTTCTATCTGCATATCTTAAACCAGTATTTTTCTAATTTAGGAATCTGAAGTCAGCATCGATGGGAACCAATGGATTGCTCCAGTCCTAAAGAGTATGAGAAGATCATGTCCAACTGCATTGAAGATCACACTGCGATCGGTAGAGTTTCTTGAACCATCCATATTTTGTGTATAATTTTGTTATTATTTGTTGGCTTGATGTGCTTACATCGCCAACCTTTTCAGTCAGTTTGCTTATTGTGGAATGTTGACACTTACCATTGATAGTTGGACCAATTATTTTGTTGGCTCAAGATTGCGTTACTGTAGTGCAAAGTACTGTATTTTGGAATATATTTATACAATGTCATGGCTGGGATTCTTGTTTGCAAAAGGCAACTTATCGTTTTTACGATTTCTTTTCAACCTTGCAGGTTAGGGAAGGTCGGAAGCAGAGTCTTCCTGAATGTTTGAAGAAGGAATTCAGACTAACAATGAACATTCTCCGGTCTGTAGTTACCGGTGATGTCTACGAGGTATTGTGACCATACAACGAATAAGAATTATCTCAATTTGAAAGTACTTTTGATTTCATCTTGCCCATTTTTGTTGGATTTCCTGACAGGGTATTAGAGCTCTGAGCATTGAGAAAGATAATGCCCTAAGGTCTCTCTCTCTCTCTCTCTCTCTCTCTCTCTCTCTCTTAATGTGTACATTTTTTATTCTGTCAACCATTTCTTCTTCTAAATGGCTTATTACCTCAACAGTGGAGTCCTACCACCATTGAAGAGGTGAAGAATGAAGACGTTGACCGTGTTTTCGAAGCATTCAGCTCAGAACATGAGCTCCAAGTTCCATCTGATGATTCAAAAAGGTAGTGAGTGCAAATATTTCCCAAAATTCGAGTTTTAGATATCTACCCTAGATAGTTTACTATTTCAATGTCACCAATGTGCAGGTGGAGCGGCAAATACGAGCAGACGGTCTATGCAAAATCTTCACAATAATCACCACATATCCCAGCAGCACCCCATTTTGATCACGACATAATGGATATGGATTTGGTGCGTGACATGCTTGTTTGATTGCTCATGTAATACCTGTGTGTAACATTATACTGGCCGTTGAGAACAATACAAGAAGCAATAAAGCAAATGAGGTCTTGTTACGACACATAAGGGCTTTCTGAAGAGTTATTCTCTAATCTAATGCAATGGATACCTCCTCTATTCTGCTCCTCCTCATCCAACTTTCAAGATTGCAATCATGCCATGTCATGTCAACAAGTCGAGGAAAAACTAATGTATGTACAGGGAAAGCGTAAACATGTGAAACCTCGCTACCTATGTGTAAAAACTACCAGCGATACTCCAACTCCAAGTAGCAGAGGTTGTACAGAGTAGATTTTTTCTCGACTGGGGCTTTCCTCGCTTGCAGAGCCCACCTAACAACAGCTTCTTCGCTCTCTGGAAACTGCACCGCAACCTTCTTCAGTTTATTTGCTCGATTCAATAGGAAAATGAGGAGGCCCTTCTGATATTCTTCAGACTTGAATCCGAGAAAGGTGATCTCTGTCAAGCTCCCAGTTAGGCACGATGCATTTGCCAGCATCCCCCTGTGCTTAGCAAAACTTAGGCACACGTCTTTCTTTTTATTTTCAGCAGCCTAGCATCAAAGGAAGTGTGTTAATAATAAAACCTCTCGATGAAACCCAGAAATGTTAAGATGCATACCGAAACAGCCAAGTGTTGTAGGTTAGGACAGCTCCCAAGCAGCTTCACCAGGAGAAAAACTTCTGATTCGCGCGAGAAATCCAAGGTCACCGATAATGTCCTCAACTCTTGGAATGTAACTGGTAACTTTGCAGTATCTTCATATTCATCAGCTAACAACTACAAAGAAAGAGAAACGACCATACAGATGAGATAGTAAATCTGTAGATCGGATAATAAAGTGACGCAAGTTAATCTTTAGGTTAGACCCAGACCCACGTCGAAATAGAAGTATAACTTTAGCCACTCTTTATGTTTTGACTTAAACGGCTCTTTGTTTACCTGAAATCTAAATATTGCTACACAAGCTTAATGTTTAAGTGTTCTTTATCATATCTATATGTATCAGTGACTCACCATACCAAGTATATTACAAATAACTCGACTGCAGCCACAATATTATCAGATGTGACAATCCTACTACATAGTTTAGGTCTTTAGGGTTGAACTGCTAATTCCTTGCTAAAATCAGGTTTATCACAGTTGAATGAATTGTTTGCTATTCCCTCCGATTTTTAATATAAGATGTTTTAGGTGTTGTACATATTGTCTAGATACATACTAAAGTGCGTGAACATACACACTTAAACATGTCTACATACATTTGTGTACACATGCATGTGGAAAAATGCTAAAACATCTTATATTAAAAAACGGAGGGAGTACATCCCAGTCTCTTCTTTCTGCACAACTGGATCTATTAATGATTAAGTATATGCTTCCCCATATTATGACCAGTGTTTGTATCATTGACGAGAACCTACTCCAGATCTAGACAAATTAACATTGCAAGCAGCAACTAATAAAAATGTAAATAAATCGTATGATGGATGCAAGAGACTCACCGTCATGGCAAAGCCCCTGAGAGTGAGGCAAGCTAGGCGCGCGGCAGCATCCAAGAAGGGGCGCATTCTGAAGACAATATTGCTTCGGAACTTGGAGACGTGCAGGTATGCCTTCCTGACATCCGGCGAAGGGGCCAGCTGCACCTTCTGCGCCTTGGGTCGCGTGTAGAGCGTGATTGTCCTCAGCCCCGTCGCCCTGAGCGTGACCTCCCGCTGCTCCAGCCCCGGCTTATACAAGAAGGTCTTGACCGATGACGACTCCACCGTGCATCCGCCGCTCAAGCCCGAGCAGTACACCATCTCCAGCGTCTCGAGCCCGGTCGCGGCGGAGAGGATGGCGGTAATGATCTCCTGGTTGATGAAGACGCGGTGGAGCTTGACCGTCCGGAGGGAGGCGCAGGCGACGGCGGACAAGCGCGGGACGCCGCAGGTGTCGAGCGAGAGCACGGTGAGGGAGCGGATGGAGAAAACGCGCTTGGGCAGGCACGCGCGGCGGCGCAGGCGGACGGCGAGCTCGGAGACGCCGTGGTCGGCGGCGCTCACGATGACGCGGCGTAAGTCGGAGGGCTTGACGCGTTTGGTCGGGGCGATGTCGAGGCGGCGGAGGAGTAGCGGCGGGGTGGCGGGCAACGGGACCGAGGGGCCGTCCTCGGTGAAGAGGAGGGAGTCGAGGTGGCGGAACATGGCGGGGAGGTGGCGGTAGCCGCGGGAGAGGACGGAGAGCGTGACGGCGTGTCGGGTCGGGAGGCGGCTGGTGATGGCGAGCAGGACGTCGTCGGGGAGGCTGGAGAAGCAGTCGGGCAGGTCGGAGGCCGCGCCCTTGCGCTTGGGGCGTCGGCGGCGCTTGCGCTTGGTGGGGGCGGCGGCGGCGCGGCCCGTCGGTGCGCGTGGCATCGCGGAGGGGAGAGGAGGGAGAGAGTTCTGGATGGATCCGGGTTGGGGTCAGGGTAGGGCGGCGGTGGATCTTGGAGACCTCAGGCCTCGGGCTCAAAGCCTCAAACTCAATTGTGTGCCTCGCACGTTTCTGAATTCATTCCTTTTATTTGGAGTACCTATTTTTTCGGCAGTGAATACAAAAGTCGGCAAAGAGGCTGACTCAGTTACGAGGTTGCCGCAATTGAGTCCATGACATGATTCAAGTGGGCCGGGCTCGGCTCACCCAACCGTCTCCTTCACACGATGATCGATTGGGACATCACGGCGCGACTTTGGGTTTGGTTAGACTTAATTTTGGGTATTGTTTTTTAGCTTATTATAGCAAAATGCCCGTGCGTTGCAACGGGACTGAAAAGATAACACACTACAGTGCGTTGCTACGGAATTATATTTTTTTCAGATTTTAATTGAAACATACTAAAAATAATTTTGGTGCTATTCTGTTCAGTTTAATTTCTAGAGTCACAGGTCCAAATAAAATAAGACCTATGTAGTTTTCCCTAAAAAAAAACTGCTAGAATTAGCTATTTGTTGCCAAGTGTCTGTTTGACATTGCTCAAAGACTGGATATTAAGCTAATCGAATTATCTCCATCACATAACAAATTAGTGATCAAAGACAGGAACACATATTTGCATACATCCTTTGAATTCAGAAACCCGACAAATCAGTTATAATAACCCAACAATAATGTGTCCTTCGTCGTAAGAAATGTAGAGAACCACGTGACGAACCTTGATTGACATAGAACATAAGATTTTTCGTTGTCCAGAAGTCTATCCTATGTCATTTTCATAACCTGCACCGCCAAAGGTTATAACAAAGGCATCCAGACCTAAGGCCGGAAGCACCAACAAAAAAATCCCATTAAGCTTCAGTAATATGGAGATCACTGCCTGATACTGTCTCCCATATATTACCATGTTCTCTTGAGTGAATCCAGCTGCACGTGCTTCCTCAAAAGATTTGTAACCTTTCCAAGTTCAATCTGAAAGTAAAAGGAAACCTACTCAACTGACATGGTAGTGCCGAAGTGAGTACGGAGTAGATATCAAATGGTATAGAATATATGCTGGCTAATAATTTCCATGCCTAGGCTGTATACAATCAAATGCTCACTCTAGAAAAGTATGAATGATTAACTGCGGTCAGTGCAAATTAGCAAGCTGACGAAAACAATAAACATTAGTGTTCATTTATTGAGTGCTTTGAGCCAACTTAAGAACAGTCATCATGTACTCTAGAAAAATCAATCATGATTAAATCTGGGATTTGGAGAGTAGCATATGCCAATAGGTAACCTTAGCAACAACGTTCGAGTTGGCTTCAGGCAAAGAATCTCTCAGCTATTGTGCCTGTGCTGAACCCTGCAAAATCACCAGAAACTTTGTTATATCTAGCACAGACTTGCAAATGCAGATTACTCTAGTTCTAAACCCAAGTAGCAGAACAAATCTGTGTGAAACTGGTCGCAACTTTTGACCACTGATTTGTTTATTCAAACACAGTCTACGGTAAGAAATCAGTAGATAGACATGTTTAAATTGAGCAGAGTCGGCACTGAACCTCAGAGCCCCATCCGATGTCTCCGATCTGTATGCCACCCATCTGCTTGACGCCCTTGAAGGCTTGAACGCTTGGAGTCAGTGGAGCGACGGCATGGCAGCGGGGCCGCGGCGAGAGCGCATGCTGGCTGGGAGGCCAGGCAGACATATTAGATGGCGTCGACGCGGATCGAGTTCTGTTTCTTTGGTTAAACCGATTGACACCAACAACGCCTTGCTAGGGGGCGGTGGCGCTCACGGTGAAGGACGGATGGCGGCCAATGACGGCACCCTGCGAGGAGGCGGTGCTCCCATGGTGAAGGCCTGCCGACGGCGGACCCGGGAGAAGGGGTATTTGGGAGGAGTAGTGCGGCAAAGGGTAGGAGGTCTGAATCGTCCTGGCGGCGTCTGTTTCTTCGGTGGTCGGCGTCAGTGCTGGAGCTTGAGGTGGAGCGGCTCAGGAGACCAGGTTCGGCGGTTAGGTGAGCTGGGCGTGGGGAAGCCATGGGAGGATGGTGGCCGCTGTCCGGGTGGCAGCGAGCCGACGGCTGGCGTGGAGGTCGTCGAGCTAGCCCTAGCTGCCTAGATCGAGAGGGAAGGAGGACGGGGGCGGGACATGGGAAGGGGATCGGGTCGGGGCTCCCGGCTGGCTCGGCTGAGTTGGGAGTGAGGGTTGATTTTCTGATTTCTCAGGGACTAAATTGCGAAACAACCACGACGTACCACCACCACGGTTGCTTATTAATATTACTAGTTGAAATGCCCGTGCGTTGCTACAGGCTAGCAAACTCAGCATAACTCCATCATTTTACTTTGTAATTACCCACCCTGACTTTGTAGTTTTTAATATTCAATTAGCAAAAGCGCCCGTGCGTTGCTACGGGCAGTGATTTGGTTACCTGTCAAAATATCGTGGTTATCGGAGTCCCCCGGTAAATGAGTTTACGGGGCAAAAAATGCCGGACTGTTTGAATTTAGCCCGATTTCTTTGTCCCAAATTTGATTTTTGATGTTTTCAAGTTTGAATTTCAACTTTTGCATGTGAATCTCAGCCGGTAATCGACGGGTAATTTCCGGTAACCTTGATTACCAGAGACCACGACCCACTCCGAGATTTTTTCATCCAATATCCAAATCCTGGTCATAGGTTGTTTTTTGTTGAGTATAACTATTTTGGTCCCATACTCTGAAACCCAAAATTCCCGCCGCCGACCTAACTGAGTGTAACCCCGAGAGAACTTCTGAGCGACCAACCCTTTCACCAGCGCGACACTGCCCCCCTCCCTTCCACCACCGTACAGGTCTGCCCCCATTCCTGCTTTCTTGACCTCGACTCCGCCCCCTTTTCCTACTCATTAACGCCATTGTATGACACGAGAATCATGATCAAATCAACATTCAGAACATGATCGGATCAGTGCACGCAAGCAAGCACTGAATCTTGTAGAGGCGGATGACGACAAGGGCATCAAGGTTGTGATGCCTTAACACATCATCCTCGGAGAGCCGGAACGTGGGTCGGCCGCCCCGTGTCGCTTGCAAGACGCCGCCACCACTACCCGAATAAATATGTTATCGCATAGCTAAAAGAAAAGCAGGCAGCACAAAGATGCAGTGTATTTGATGTACCTTTTTTTAGATAATGCACATAACTACTATTCTGAAATAATCTGTAAAATCACTGCTCTGAAATAATGTGGGGAACATATTGGAACAACTTTAGCGTACTATGTGCAGCTAACTGATGCAAGAAGCCTTAGCATGGAAAGGACTCACGGCAACCTCTTGACACTGATAGTTCATCCATCAAGTTAGTAATATTTCTTTCTTCGGTTCAGACTTCATATATAAATTTTCTTCCATTGAGGTTCACAGACACTAATTTAGTCTAAACTATTTGCAAGTGACACAAACTGGAAGAGATGCTCAATCTGTACTCAGCATACGCCTTGTCATAATTTAGAAAAATACTCAACGGCAATGGGGCACTACTGTACATATATTTCCATCATTCCTTTGCTTTGAAGCAATTCAATCTCATGCCCAGACTGAGGCTACAAATACACTGCATCCTCTCCTCCATCTTGCAACCAACACTTCCATTCCGGGTATCAACCAGCCATGGCTTGTGCTGCTGCTCACCCGGTAAAGCTCTCCCTTGCTCTTCAAGAACTCCAATCACTGTCATTAATTTAGCTATGATACAGAAATACTAACATCAACAAAACATCTCTGTCTCAGCAACAAACAGCAGTAATTCTCTCACAAGAAACAACAACAGGCAACAATATCAGTAGATCATTATTGATTAGCTCATATTGTGCAATCAGCAGCAAACACACACAACTTGGAATCAGCAATAGCTGCAAATCACAAAGAGCCGCACCGATCTCTCTGTCTCTGTCTAATCCCTTCTCTCAATCTCTCATGGAGCCGCAAATGCAACAGCTCAGTCTTCTCCTGCTCCTCCTCTGTAACAGCCATCCTCATGTCCACTCTCCCCGTGCCTCCCCTCCCCTCCATGGAGCTCCATGCGGCAGAGGTAGGCGGCCTGCTAGAGCTCCGAGCAGTGAGGTGTGACTTGGTCAAGCTCGGCCACTACGCCGGTTCGGCGTGTCGGCTGGAGGGCCAGGCCTGCTCCAGGCCGCGCTTCTGCGCCGGTGCCGACGTTTGGGCTCACCTCATGTGGTACCGGAGTAGGGCCCCCGGCAGGAACAACTGCGAGCCCGTCCCGCCGGATAGGCAGTCCTCCACCCCACCACTGCTCCTCCCTTCATCCCTTCCCTCTGTCCGGCCCTCTCTCCTTGCGTGGATTTATAAGGCGGTGGAACAAAAGAAGCGGCCCCGGAGAAGGAGTGACGCAGGCGGAAGCGGTGGCGCACCGCGGCGGCGCGGCGAAAACCTGCGCGGAGGATGCCGAGCAGTTAGGAGTGCGGGGGCTAAATTGCAAAATCTATGCGGAGGATGGTGAGCAGGGAGGAGTGCGGGTTTCTTTTCCCAAAGATGAGGGACTAAACTACAAAACTGTCACGATTTACGATACGTACGGTCGTTAGCGTGCATTATATAGTAGAGATGTTATGTTTACAGAAGGTAAAGCGAAACATATATCGAATGAAAACAAAAAAATCTACATGTAAATTTTCATGCATAAATGCGAGCAAGCATATACTCCCTCCGTCCACTAATAAATGTCTCAAGTTTGCCAAAAAATGGATGTATCTAGACATGAAACATGTATGGATACATCCACTTTTTGACAAACTTGAGACACTTATTAGTGGACGGAGGGAGTATAATATTTCTAAAATCAATCTATACCATTTTTTGTCATTGTAACTCTAGAATATTTAGATACAAAATAATACTTTGTGATGTCTGTTGATCGTACCTGCATTATTATTGATTGGCATCCTATAAAAAGAATTTAAATATCCGGGTACATGCTGCTTCTTGTAGTTCAGTTTAGCTAGCACGACATCTATTTATCAGTGTTGTTCCGCTCGGTATTTTTTTATAGTGTCGCTCAGTGTTGCTAAAGCAGTAGACAAAGGGTCTTACTCTCACTTTCTCTCTCACCGTTATCTTGTTTCTTTGATTTGACTTCTCTCTCCTTTCCGTCAATGAAGCGCACGCCGGTCCTGTGCACAGTGCAGCACCGCCGCTCTGTTTTTCCCCCAAATTAGTAGTGGCTGAAACAGAGTGCTTCGTCACCTCCGCCGCGGGCGTCGCGGTCTCCTCCATTTTTGGCTGTCGATTGAGAACACTCGACGGTGCTCCGGGAGGCGACACTTCGGTTGTCTCTATTCCTTCTCGGTAGCTGCTGCAGCTCTAGTAGTGAGAAGCTCAGGCGCGAGGCTTCATAAGAACGAGCCAAGATGGAGCTGTTGTATGTGTGCCTCCCCTGCATGTGAGATTTTTCTCGCTGGTGAGTGGTACTATCTAGCATCTATGTGGATCTGAATTTGGATGCGGTCTTCTGGGGTGTTCATTTTCAGTTTTATTTTCTATTTCAGAAGTATCTTAAATTAATTTCATTTGTTTGATGCCAAGTTATGAAGTCTGGCTCAACTATTGCATACTCTTCGGCTACCAAGAACATGGGTGTGATTTGGGAGGATAACATACTGTATTTCTACCTGCTTAGTCATAACAAGGTACTCCATGTCCTATTGTAGTTCCTTTTAATTTCAGTTGGTGTGAGGTTTTGCTTTGTGGCGTAGACTTGTTATCTGATATGTCTAAATCCCACACACCATAGTAGCTTACTGCACTATTTTGAAATTATTTGCAATTACTTTTCTTTTGTTTATAGATCTCACACATCATAGTAGCTGATTCCCCGCTCTTTGCTTCATTTCGTTCATTTATACCTCATCTCCATTGCCCCTTTCTTCTCAGATGTTTCCCATATGCATAGAATTTGCCCTGTGCTACAGTGTTGCGTTTCATGTGAGTAGCCTGGATTCAGATGAGGCACTGAGTTGCATTGCGATTGTTAATTCTTTTGGTCTAGATGGTTAGCAAAACTTTTTTATGACTGATTTGCTGGGGCCGAGCTTAGAGGATTTGTCTGTCTACCGCAGCAGGAAATTCACGCCTAATATTGTCCTAATGTTGACATACCAAGTTGTAATTATTAAATGGTATACATACTGAACCTGCACTAAACCCCCTTGATTTGGAGGGTCTTCAAGAAGAACATGTATATGCTCTACCCTTTTTTCTGTCATCACAAATATCTCACGTGTAACTCAAAATGAATATAGATATTCATATAATGAGAAATTCAAATACGTTTGCATCCATTACATTTTGAAAGATATAATAAACATGAAGGAATCTACTCAAATCTGGTCCACCGAGTTCAAGTGCTAAGGACTTCCTTGTAGACTATGTTCTTTGTGGTCGTTACTAAGGACTCGTTTCTTTTTCTCTTCTTTGAATTCTTGGTCACGTCCTTTCCTTTGACCTTTGTGGCCAGGATCTTGATGTTTCTTTTTGCGGTGGCTCTGTACAACGCGACGTACAGCTGACCATGAGAGAATACTGGCTCCGGCAGGTACACGCCTACAATGGGGATGGTCTGCCCTTGCGCCTTGTTGATCGTCATGGCAAAGCTAAGCCTGATTGGGAACTGTTTCCTCTTGAATCTGAATGGGAACATGTCATTATCGGACGGACAGAGAGGTATCCGAGGGAGAAACACCCGCTGCCCAGCGTGCTGTCCCACCACGATCTCTGCGTCGATTGCGTTCCTCTGGAACCCACGGATCACAAGCCTTGTGCCGTTACACAACCCATTAGCTGGGTCAATGTTCCTTAGTAGTATAACAGGACAGTTTATCTTCAGTTTAAGTGCGTGCGGAGGCATCCCATTAGGAGTCAGCGAGTTAAGAAACTCTTGAGCATAGTAGCCATGCGGATCATCCTCCGCGCAATCAAAGCTATGATAGATCATCTCCTATCCCTGAAAACGTTCAATCGTGCGCATGTTTATTCCATCTACGTTGTCGTTCTTTGTGGAGAGGATTGCTCGAGAAGTCATGTAATTTGGATTGTCCATGTTTTGGTCTAGGGCAGGAAACACATGGTCGATCAGCTTCTCTATATCAGTCGCATCTCCCATAGAAGGCACACAGATTTCTTCCGGAAGCTCGATGTTTCCTTCCTCGTCAGTTTCCTCAGTGCCATTACCTATCCTTAGCAAGTAATCCGCGAACCATCGGTCATTTTGCGCCCTCATGTTCTTTACGAGCCTTAGTTGGCGCATGCCGTTCCATAGGTTTGAACTCCGCAGACTCGCGTCGATTATCTGACCCCGTGACCCTTTCCTCACTACTGGAAGCACCTGCCTGAAGTCCCCACCGAACACGACAGTCTTTCCCCCGAAAGGTCGGTCCTGGCAGCCCATGATATCGTGCATGCTTCTGTCCAACGCTTCAACTGCCTGCCGTTTCATCATCGTGGCTTCGTCCCATAGTATTAGTTTAGCCATCCTCAGGAGCTTGGATGTCCCACTCTGCTTAGTGAAGCTGCATGATGCCCCTTCTTCAAGGCTTAGTGGGATCTTGAACCTCGAGTGGGTTGTCCTACCTCCAGGCATGATTGAAGCGGCGACACCGGACGTCGCTGTGGCCACCGCGATATTTCCCTGTCCGCGAACCCTAGCGAGCAGTGCCCTGTAAAGGTAGGTCTTCCCAGTGCCTCCCGGACCATCGACAAAGAAGACGCCTCCATCGTCGCCATCAACTGCCTCTAGTATCTCGTCGTAGGCAAGCCTCTGCTCAGGGTTTAGTAAGGCCGCCAGAGAAGCGTCTTCCTCGTCTACCTTGATGTTGGTTTCCTCGATCACCTCCCTAGTCTCGCCTCCAGTGTTGTCATATGTCTCGTCAATGTTCGGAAGAAGGAACGAGTTTATGTCTTTGCCCATGGATTGTAGCATGCCCCTAATATCAAGTAGCACCATTTGCTCCACCGCTTTTGGACATGTGTGTTGCCGCCGGTAGTCATCTGACATCGCCTCAAGGTGTCGATCCCAAAGACCGCGCACATCGCCAGGCTCACAAAATACCAAGATCGTTGCGAATAGCCTCCTGAGTGAGGCTGGCATGGCAAACTGCTCCGACTCATTAAGACACTCGTCGAGTGTGTTGTCGGCCTCGATTAGGCCCTTCCTTTCCGCGGCCTCACGAAAGGTATCACATAGCACACCATCAACTGTCTTGAGGTCATCGAAGGACGTCGAGCCTGGTACGTGGTTTAGAAGCACCCTAAGAAAATACCGCTCCCCCTCAGCTGGATTGGCTGTCATGATTCGGCCTACTTGGTGATCCCTTTTCCTTGGCTTCCAGTACTTTGCTGGTTGCCATGTGAACCTTCCTGGAAAATCCCTGTAGAGAATATCTCGAGCCCACTCGTACGTCTGGTTAGCCACGAAATACTCTGTGAGCATGGATGTGTTCTCCTGGGCAGCGACGTCATTTAGGTTGTCTCCCGCTTTGAACGTGACTCTTTGCATATTTGGGAGATGAAGCGGCAGCTGTAGTACAGACGGGTGGCACTCACATAGTTTGAAGCCGAATATCCTCCACATGGCTTCAGGTGGAGTAACCCACCTTGCGTCAATGTATCTCTTGATCTCGTCTATGTTACCATTGGCGTCGGGCTTGTCGATGTTGAATGAAGTCTGATCATGGCCCTTGTATATGTACTTATAAAGGTACTTGACTGCCTTTATGCTAGAGCACACCTCCACGTTGATATGGCAATCGAACATCCGCAAGAGGTAAGGGTTGTAAGGCACAACCCATCTATTGTCGAGTGTTGCACCGCGGACCTTTGCCGAACGGCCATCCTTCCGTCTCCGATAAATAGGGTATGAGTCCTTCCCCTGTATGGTGGTCTCGAACGTCCGTGGGTACCTACACTTGCACGACCCATCTTGCATGCACACGTTGTTTGGCTTTAGGACACCACATGGGCCATGCATCATATGCTTCACGACCATGGCGTACAGCTCCGGGTATTTATCCTTGTCCGGGAGCTCTGCTGATATGAGGTGGTCATACTGCTCTGGCACAAGGAGCTTATATTTTGAATCTATGATCAATAGGAAATGGGCATGTGGGAGGCCTCTTGTAACGAACCGATTTTTGAAGTTTTCAAAAACTTTTATCTAAAAATGAGGACTAGAAAATTTTGTTTAGTTAATTAAACCTTAATTCATTTTTTCATAAACATGAAGCTTGAAAATGATTAAACATCGACTTTATAAGTCTTTCTTTTATTTTTTTTCCCTTCAAGTTGGATCGTATTTGTTCTTGGTTTTAGCATATTAAAATATCCTCCTCTAAATTTGATTTTTGTTTTCACAAATTCATTCGGTAATTTTCGAGCTTTATATCCAATCATATTTCCTCGAATTACTTCCTTATTTTATTTCTATCCAAAATCTCACCCATGCACATGCACGTGCAAGCAATGCTTTTGGCTAGCTTGTGTACACCAGTAGTACCCAGCAGCATACACCGATCATTCCTTTCGTGGTGTCTTTCTTCTGTTTCTCTTCCTACGTTGCTTGGTACACTAGCAATTCGCTAGCTAGTTTATCTCGCTCGTTCTGTTCCGTTCTCATCTACGACCGCACCGATCGATCTTTTCCTCGTTTCTTTTCTCTTCTTTCCTTGGCATGTACGTGCTACACCCAATCGATATCTCTCTTCTTCTGATTCTTTTCTCTGACAACGACCGAAGCAAGCAACCAGCCCATGAGGCCCCCGAGACAGCAGTTCGATCGACCAGAGCCCAGCCGCACCAGCTCAACCGAGCGAGCCCTCGACTCGTACAGGACGCCGGCCGAGAGAAGCGTCGCTGCTTCCTCTTCCTCTCCACGCATGAATAGAAACGGCAGGTCAGACATGAAACTGCCGCCATTACCGCATCAATTCTATTTACTCCGGCATTCATTTTGCCAGTCGGTCGAAGAACGTCGCACTGCTTCCTCTTCATGCACGCACCCAGGACGAAACGTCAGTAAGACAAGCGTTGCTCTGCCGCTTCGCCCCTACCTATCTAGAGCATGCAGCCGATACCTTCTTGCTCTCCTTTTCCATCTCGAACCGCTAGAACAAGCCCTAGCTCTCACCATGATCCAATCTTGTGAAGCTCCGGTCAGACTGTCTAGCCGACCGCATTGCCGGCGACTTCGGCTCCCGCAAGATGAACTGCTGCGCCACCAGAATCACGAGAAGGAGGAAGACCGATTCAGGCAACCAGAATCTGGATTTGTTGGTTGCATCGGACTAATCTTGCAACCACGTCTGCTCTGTTCATCAACTTCGTCGGACGAGTTCGTCACGTATGGTGAGAATCAGATCGATTCCTTTGCATCTTAATCTCATATCATGTAGAAATACCTCCTAGACAAACTTTTACATCCAATATGTTCCATGGTCTGCGCCAACTCTTCCATGCCATTCCACACCGAGATGGTTACGCCATCTATACCTTTGAGCACAATTTCGCCAGATCCCTTCGCGTCACGCCGTCACTTCGTGATTCTCAACTCCAGGAGTTCATAGGAGAAGACAGATCGTCAATCCGACCATCGGAGAACATACTTCATCGATGGCAATTCATCTAATCCCGACATTGCCATGCAAATACTTCTTTCTTCATCTTTACACTCGGATCTAAACATGTGAAAGTTGCTAGTTGACCTTAGAAACCAGATGGTTGTGTTGGATTCCAAATCCATTGGGTACAAGTTAAATTAGGGTTTTACATATTTAAATTCAGGTCAAAATCAAATGGTATTATTTATGTGCTTAATTTTGTGTATGATTTACTTTTCATAGTTAAATCACATGAGTAGGAGTTGTATGTAATTTCTGTATATTGTTTGGTGACATGTGTAGTTGGTTGTTTCATTTCTATTTCAATAATTTGTGGTTTATTATTATAATTAGAATTGCTTGTGTTACTTTGTAATTATTTCTAGCATGATTATGGTGATGTTTTGTAGTAATATATTTGTGTGATGTGTTGATCCATGTTTAATCCTTTATTCATGCATGACTTGTTACTATTAGTTTCTTAGTGCATCTTTAGCTATGAGTTTTCTTAGTAGTCTATTACTTGTTTAGTACTTATGTGAAGTAAGTTCGTACTTTATATGATGATGTCATTCTTTGTTTCCTACTGGTTTCTTAGTAGCTCATGCATAGAATTAGTTGTTTTATTCATGTTATAAGTAACTTATTGTGTACATTGTGTTGTTTGTCTAGTTTAATATTCATGCGTAGCTATCTTTGTATATTATAGACCATGTGTTCCATATGATGTTTAATTCTATTTATTCTAGCCGCATATCTTTATGCTAGGATGTATGTTAATGTCTTGCATGTATGTATATCTATACATGATCCAACTTCATGTCACATTCGTTTCCTCAGTTCTTTGTGTTATGTTTATGAATGTTTAGATTCTTTTCATGTTAGCATTGCATGTTATACAATGCTTTGTCTCTGTGCATGCAAGCATAGTTTCACTTGTTGACTAGATAATATTATGTTTTAAGTGGTTGTTTTGTTCTAGATGAATATAGTGTCTCATACATGTATGTTACCTTACTAGTTGTGTGTTATTTGTTGTAGTAGATCATCTCGTGCTTATGGTAGTTTGTATGTCACGTAAGTATTTCATGATAGTATCATATCGTTGTGTATGTGCTTGTGAGCATATGTTTTCTTTTAAGTGGAGTGTTGAATGTCATGCGTGTGATCTTGTAGTATATACTTGTATGCCTTTTCGTCTCATGATAGTAATATTAGGCTTCACCGTTATGTAGTACAATGCTATAGTATCTCCCAAATGTATAGTCTTGTATATCATTCGTGATTAGTCATATAGTGTTATGTTATAACCTTGCTTAGTATATACTATGCTTTGTTTGCTATATCCTTGTAATGATATTCTTGTTTAGGCTGTAATGTCCTTAGTACTTTACACATGCAATCTTATGATTGTCATGGAAGGTATTTGAGTTGTTATGTACAATTAGCATATCCTAGTTTGATATATTGCTATGACATTATTCATATGTTTTAGATATATATAGTAAATCATGTTTAGCTCTGGGATTATGATTGCTGAGGTATAGCTATAGTAGTATTTATTTATCCTTTATGTTTACCTTGTGTGTTGTGGTGTATAGCTATATTGTTCATTCTTGTAGAGAATGTTTCCCAACTATAGCTTGCAATTGTTGTTGTTTTATGATGAGGGTGTTTAACTTAGCTTTTGTATTGCTTGTATGCTTATGTTAGCATGCTAGATAATCCTAGCTACTGTTTATACCACTAGTATGATAGGTATTGTTTGATGATGGCAAACTAGTATGATATGGTTCGTTGCTATGTCTCGTTTACATGTTGCAAATAATCTAGTTATGCTACTATATGTTATTTGAGTTTATCGGGTAACAGGGGTACGACCAACCATGCTATAGCCCCTACGTTGGGTTTGTAGACAGTATAGTAAGATCTACATGTATCTCTTTATGACGACATTCTAGTATGATAATCTATCCACATATCTAATCCTAGCTCTTTATCTTGATAATCTATCCTAGCATCCTATCCATGCCATTTGATTCATATCTGAGTTGTCACAACTCACTTTCACAATTCTATCAAGTTGTTCTATATTCTTCTCCCACTACTACTCCATGCATTCTCATTTGTATTTCATTTGGATTTGGTAATTATTGTTTTGGTATTTATTTGGTTGCCATTTGCTATCGTTACGACGAGTAGGGAGTGACGTGGTTGGACGGATATAATCAGCTTATTGAAGAACGTGGTTATAATCAGCATACTGAAGAAGAATAATAAGAAGAAGATTCGTCAACGAAGGCATGCCCCCCCTCTCATGTTTTTATCCTATGTTTTTAAAAAGGGGCATTATTTTATTGTTTTACAAATATGCATGCTATTTTATTCAAGTTACTGGCGTGTCGATTGACACACCAGCCTGATCCGCTTGTCGCCTTATACTTGATACCCTGAGTAGAAATTATATAGTAATCTGTAGAGTAGAAATGCTTAGCCATGCTCAATATTTACTAGGATATCTTTATCTTGCCTCTTCGGAGGAATTGGTTGACCTTTGGGTCACAAACATATTTCTGGACATGATGAGCTCGTTGAGCTTGGCTGATGAGCCGTTGTTGCTTCCTCTACTCTACCTTCTACTCTGGGTGAAACTTACCATCTAAACATGGCGCGGGCGACTGCTGGATCAACAATGAAGGAGCGATTGGCTGCCCTTCACAAGCTGAAGGGGGCAATCCGTCGTCCGTGCCGCATAAGGGCCTAATAAGTCTCGGATTTGAAGATTGTGACCACCGTACAACCACATGCTAATGGGCTCTGGCTGGGTCAAGTAAGTTAGTCAGCCTTTGGTGTCGATGTCGCCGTACCGCAGATGGGGTGTCTGCCTACGGGAGAACCTTCGGCACAGATGGGGGGACCGGTTTGGGGACGTACTCTCAGTTCCGGCGCCATACCCGGTGGGCATGTCACATCTTTGGGGGATCTAGCTAAAAGACCTTGTCACGAATTCTCTATTGCTATGCTAGCGACGGCTGGTTGCAATTAGGCGAGTTTGTGACGTGTGGTGAAAGTGTACCACCTCTGCAGAGTGTAAAACTATTCGAATAGCCGTGTCCACGGTCATGGACGACACATGAATCTTTCTTGACATACAGGAACCCTGTTTTGCTACTTCCCTCTACCCCTATTCTGGAATCTATGGAGAACGTGAGGTGTCGAGGACACTCACTTTGATGAGAAACATTACACTGAATACAAAACCTGTTTTCGTCCAAAATCGTTTTATCAAAACTATTATGGTATTGCAAACAAAATTGGCTTTTATGCAAAAGAACCATATAGCCTTCTTTGAAGCCACATGTAGCTATTATAGGTTTGCATGAGGGGGCACGCTGAGTACATTATTATGTACTCACCGCATTGCTTTGTTGATTATTCAGATCACTACGAAGAAGAAGAAGACTACGACTACTACGACGATGCTTAAGAGTGAGGCCTCGTGGACTACATCGACTGCCTGTGGCTAGATGGAGTCACTTCGCATTTATATTTCCGCTGAGCTTTCTGATTGTAACAAATGTCACAAGACATTTCGCTATTGCTATTCAAACTATGTAACTGTACTTTTTGTACGTTCTGCAATGGTATCATTTCGCTGTGTTGTCAACATTGATCTTGGGATTGACATGATTACACAGGAGGTCTGGAAGTGTAATTCCGGTCCTCACAGAAGTGGTATCAGAGCCGACGTCGACCTAGTCACGTGGCCTTAGTCAAAAGTAAAATACTATTTATGAAAATCCTCATAGTCTAATTCTTGACTATTTCTATTCCTTCTCTTATCTTGTCCAACATTGTGTTTAACTGCTTCTTCCCTATCCACTTCTTTAGTATACCATACCCTGTCCAAGAGAAGCTAGATCAAGAACTGAAGGAGTCAAGAGGTCTACCATACTCAACATCCTTCACTGTTGAAGACCGGGCACCAAAACCTGCTGTGACCAAACAACCATATAGGATGAGTTTGGAAAGACCCTGATAGGTATATATTTTATACTGTTTAGACGTAAAAAAATGTTTTTGCTTGAGCAACGTCTGCATATTTTGCCTTTGGCACTTTTTTTGAATTGGCACTTTTTTTATGTGCAGACATGCTAAAATCCTATGTAATTTTTTTAAGAAACTATTTTTGCTTCTGGATTCTTGTTTAAAACCCTTTCGGTTGTTCTCGCTTATTCTTGGATACGCCTCCCAAGCTAGATTTTTTCACCTATCTTATTATTTTCCCTCTTACCTATGAGCCCTTGAATCTCTCAAACCCACACGATGAAGGGAAAAGAATGTGTGCTACCTGCATAGGAGACTTTTTCCACTTTTCCCAATAATCAAGAAGGAAGAGCTGTGCATGTGAACTGTGAGGTGAAATCAGACACACTGTCTGAGGAGATCCAAGTCACAAACAAAGCAAACAAAACTCGCTCGCGCAAGAGTTAGCCGTACGTTCAAGGAGTAACCGCATTTACCATCGGCACTTAGAAACAAGAAGACTTCATATGATCTAGCAAACGAAGCCCAACGAAAATGTAGTGACCCTGTCAACATTTAAGGGAAGGCTTGTGTTGAGTGGTGGGAAAGAAGAGCATTCAACCAATATGTGCCTCACTAGGTGGAAGAAATCAAGACAGAAAGACATGCTTTGTAACACATCTTCTCACAAAATAAGAAGTAGGGAAGGACAATGCCAACGTACACTAGAAGAAAGATATTCCCCTCCTATGGTGAAGATGGATAGTTTGCCAATACCTATCCAAGAAAGAAGGCAATACCAATCTCGATTGGAGTTAAACTTTCAATATACATCAAAGACCTCAAGATCCAAAAGGGACGGACTTGATGCCAAGATTGAAGATAAGCATTGTTTCGGTTGTGGCCTTTGCAATTTTGCGACCAATGGCTTAACAACGGAGGAACTTAACCAGGAGAATCATACATCACTTAATGATTATGTGAAGTATCACGGTCTACAGGGAAAACCCCAACAAGAGTTCTTTTAAGGGGGGTAGCACACATGTACCTGAAGCAATGGAAGATCAACTTATGCAAAGTCTCAGTCGAGCAACCCATCAATGGCAAGCATAAGACCCATCCAAAACCCATTCTATAGCGAGCCCAAATCTCGGGGACGAGATTCTTTTAAGGGGGTAGAATTGTAACGAACCGATTTTTGAAGTTTTCAAAAACTTTTATCTAAAAATGAGGACTAGAAAATTTTGTTTAGTTAATTAAACCTTAATTCATTTTTTCATAAACATGAAGCTTGAAAATGATTAAACATCGACTTTATAAGTCTTTCTTTTATTTTTTTTCCCTTCAAGTTGGATCGTATTTGTTCTTGGTTTTAGCATATTAAAATATCCTCCTCTAAATTTGATTTTTGTTTTCACAAATTCATTCGGTAATTTTCGAGCTTTATATCCAATCATATTTCCTCGAATTACTTCCTTATTTTATTTCTATCCAAAATCTCACCCATGCACATGCACGTGCAAGCAATGCTTTTGGCTAGCTTGTGTACACCAGTAGTACCCAGCAGCATACACCGATCATTCCTTTCGTGGTGTCTTTCTTCTGTTTCTCTTCCTACGTTGCTTGGTACACTAGCAATTCGCTAGCTAGTTTATCTCGCTCGTTCTGTTCCGTTCTCATCTACGACCGCACCGATCGATCTTTTCCTCGTTTCTTTTCTCTTCTTTCCTTGGCATGTACGTGCTACACCCAATCGATATCTCTCTTCTTCTGATTCTTTTCTCTGACAACGACCGAAGCAAGCAACCAGCCCATGAGGCCCCCGAGACAGCAGTTCGATCGACCAGAGCCCAGCCGCACCAGCTCAACCGAGCGAGCCCTCGACTCGTACAGGACGCCGGCCGAGAGAAGCGTCGCTGCTTCCTCTTCCTCTCCACGCATGAATAGAAACGGCAGGTCAGACATGAAACTGCCGCCATTACCGCATCAATTCTATTTACTCCGGCATTCATTTTGCCAGTCGGTCGAAGAACGTCGCACTGCTTCCTCTTCATGCACGCACCCAGGACGAAACGTCAGTAAGACAAGCGTTGCTCTGCCGCTTCGCCCCTACCTATCTAGAGCATGCAGCCGATACCTTCTTGCTCTCCTTTTCCATCTCGAACCGCTAGAACAAGCCCTAGCTCTCACCATGATCCAATCTTGTGAAGCTCCGGTCAGACTGTCTAGCCGACCGCATTGCCGGCGACTTCGGCTCCCGCAAGATGAACTGCTGCGCCACCAGAATCACGAGAAGGAGGAAGACCGATTCAGGCAACCAGAATCTGGATTTGTTGGTTGCATCGGACTAATCTTGCAACCACGTCTGCTCTGTTCATCAACTTCGTCGGACGAGTTCGTCACGTATGGTGAGAATCAGATCGATTCCTTTGCATCTTAATCTCATATCATGTAGAAATACCTCCTAGACAAACTTTTACATCCAATATGTTCCATGGTCTGCGCCAACTCTTCCATGCCATTCCACACCGAGATGGTTACGCCATCTATACCTTTGAGCACAATTTCGTCAGATCCCTTCGCGTCACGCCGTCACTTCGTGATTCTCAACTCCAGGAGTTCATAGGAGAAGACAGATCGTCAATCCGACCATCGGAGAACATACTTCATCGATGGCAATTCATCTAATCCCGACATTGCCATGCAAATACTTCTTTCTTCATCTTTACACTCGGATCTAAACATGTGAAAGTTGCTAGTTGACCTTAGAAACCAGATGGTTGTGTTGGATTCCAAATCCATTGGGTACAAGTTAAATTAGGGTTTTACATATTTAAATTCAGGTCAAAATCAAATGGTATTATTTATGTGCTTAATTTTGTGTATGATTTACTTTTCATAGTTAAATCACATGAGTAGGAGTTGTATGTAATTTCTGTATATTGTTTGGTGACATGTGTAGTTGGTTGTTTCATTTCTATTTCAATAATTTGTGGTTTATTATTATAATTAGAATTGCTTGTGTTACTTTGTAATTATTTCTAGCATGATTATGGTGATGTTTTGTAGTAATATATTTGTGTGATGTGTTGATCCATGTTTAATCCTTTATTCATGCATGACTTGTTACTATTAGTTTCTTAGTGCATCTTTAGCTATGAGTTTTCTTAGTAGTCTATTACTTGTTTAGTACTTATGTGAAGTAAGTTCGTACTTTATATGATGATGTCATTCTTTGTTTCCTACTGGTTTCTTAGTAGCTCATGCATAGAATTAGTTGTTTTATTCATGTTATAAGTAACTTATTGTGTACATTGTGTTGTTTGTCTAGTTTAATATTCATGCGTAGCTATCTTTGTATATTATAGACCATGTGTTCCATATGATGTTTAATTCTATTTATTCTAGCCGCATATCTTTATGCTAGGATGTATGTTAATGTCTTGCATGTATGTATATCTATACATGATCCAACTTCATGTCACATTCGTTTCCTCAGTTCTTTGTGTTATGTTTATGAATGTTTAGATTCTTTTCATGTTAGCATTGCATGTTATACAATGCTTTGTCTCTGTGCATGCAAGCATAGTTTCACTTGTTGACTAGATAATATTATGTTTTAAGTGGTTGTTTTGTTCTAGATGAATATAGTGTCTCATACATGTATGTTACCTTACTAGTTGTGTGTTATTTGTTGTAGTAGATCATCTCGTGCTTATGGTAGTTTGTATGTCACGTAAGTATTTCATGATAGTATCATATCGTTGTGTATGTGCTTGTGAGCATATGTTTTCTTTTAAGTGGAGTGTTGAATGTCATGCGTGTGATCTTGTAGTATATACTTGTATGCCTTTTCGTCTCATGATAGTAATATTAGGCTTCACCGTTATGTAGTACAATGCTATAGTATCTCCCAAATGTATAGTCTTGTATATCATTCGTGATTAGTCATATAGTGTTATGTTATAACCTTGCTTAGTATATACTATGCTTTGTTTGCTATATCCTTGTAATGATATTCTTGTTTAGGCTGTAATGTCCTTAGTACTTTACACATGCAATCTTATGATTGTCATGGAAGGTATTTGAGTTGTTATGTACAATTAGCATATCCTAGTTTGATATATTGCTATGACATTATTCATATGTTTTAGATATATATAGTAAATCATGTTTAGCTCTGGGATTATGATTGCTGAGGTATAGCTATAGTAGTATTTATTTATCCTTTATGTTTACCTTGTGTGTTGTGGTGTATAGCTATATTGTTCATTCTTGTAGAGAATGTTTCCCAACTATAGCTTGCAATTGTTGTTGTTTTATGATGAGGGTGTTTAACTTAGCTTTTGTATTGCTTGTATGCTTATGTTAGCATGCTAGATAATCCTAGCTACTGTTTATACCACTAGTATGATAGGTATTGTTTGATGATGGCAAACTAGTATGATATGGTTCGTTGCTATGTCTCGTTTACATGTTGCAAATAATCTAGTTATGCTACTATATGTTATTTGAGTTTATCGGGTAACAGGGGTACGACCAACCATGCTATAGCCCCTACGTTGGGTTTGTAGACAGTATAGTAAGATCTACATGTATCTCTTTATGACGACATTCTAGTATGATAATCTATCCACATATCTAATCCTAGCTCTTTATCTTGATAATCTATCCTAGCATCCTATCCATGCCATTTGATTCATATCTGAGTTGTCACAACTCACTTTCACAATTCTATCAAGTTGTTCTATATTCTTCTCCCACTACTACTCCATGCATTCTCATTTGTATTTCATTTGTATTTGGTAACTATTGTTTTGGTATTTATTTTGGTTGCCATTTGCTATCGTTACGACGAGTAGGGAGTGACGTGGTTGGACGGATATAATAAGCTTATTGAAGAACGTGGTTATAATCAGCATACTGAAGAAGAATAATAAGAAGAAGATTCGTCAACGAAGGCATGCCCCCCCCTCTCATGTTTTTATCCTATGTTTTTAAAAAGGGGCATTATTTTATTGTTTTACAAATATGCATGCTATTTTATTCAAGTTACTGGCGTGTCGATTGACACACCAGCCTGATCCGCTTGTCGCCTTATACTTGATACCCTGAGTAGAAATTATATAGTATTTCTGTAGAGTAGAAATGCTTAGCCATGCTCAATATTTACTAGGATATCTTTATCTTGCCTCTTCGGAGGAATTGGTTGACCTTTGGGTCACAAACATATTTCTGGACATGATGAGCTCGTTGAGCTTGGCTGATGAGCCGTTGTTGCTTCCTCTACTCTACCTTCTACTCTGGGTGAAACTTACCATCTAAACATTGGCGCGGGCGACTGCTGGATCAACTGATGAAGGAGCGATTGGCTGCCCTTCACAAGCTGAAGGGGGCAATCCGTCGTCCGTGCTGCATAAGGGCCTAATAAGTCTCGGATTTGAAGATTGTGACCACCGTACAACCACATGCTAATGGGCTCTGGCTGGGTCAAGTAAGTTAGTCAGCCTTTGGTGTCGATGTCGCCGTACCGCAGATGGGGTGTCTGCCTACGGGAGAACCTTCGGCACAGATGGGGGGACCGGTTTGGGGACGTACTCTCAGTTCCGGCGCCATACCCGGTGGGCATGTCACATCTTTGGGGGATCTAGCTAAAAGACCTTGTCACGAATTCTCTATTGCTATGCTAGCGACGGCTGGTTGCAATTAGGCGAGTTTGTGACGTGTGGTGAAAGTGTACCACCTCTGCAGAGTGTAAAACTATTCGAATAGCCGTGTCCACGGTCATGGACGACACATGAATCTTTCTTGACATACAGGAACCCTGTTTTGCTACTTCCCTCTACCCCTATTCTGAAATCCTATGGAGAACGTGAGGTGTCGAGGACACTCACTTTGATGAGAAACACTACACTGAATACAAAACATGTTTTCGTCCAAAATCGTTTTATCAAAACTATTATGGTATTACAAATAAAATTGGCTTTTATGCAAAAGAACCATACAGCCTTCCTTTGAAGCCACATGTAGCTATTATAGGTTTGCATGAGGGGGCACGCTGAGTACATTAATTATGTACTCACCGCATTGCTTTGTTGATTATTCAGATCACTACGAAGAAGAAGAAGACTACGACTACTACGACGATGCTTAAGAGTGAGGCCTCGTGGACTACATCGACTGCCTGTGGCTAGATGGAGTCACTTCGCATTTATATTTCCGCTGAGCTTTCTGATTGTAACAAATGTCACAAGACATTTCGCTATTGCTATTCAAACTATGTAACTGTACTTTTTGTACGTTCTGCAATGGTATCATTTCGCTGTGTTGTCAACATTGATCTTGGGATTGACATGATTACACAGGAGGTCTGGAAGTGTAATTCCGGTCCTCACACCTCTCTTCTGGAACTCGACCACGTAGACGTACGCCTTCACAACGCCTAGGATGTGCTTCTTGGTTAGCATATATTTCATCGTCTCCAGCTTGGCCCTAAACACTCGGGCCACAATATCTAGCCGGTCCTGCGCGGTTTGGCCTGGAAGCAGGGCATCCTGTATCTCCTGCCAGTTTGGGTTGCATGTCATAGTCAGGAAGATGTCGGGCTTGCCGTACGTCTGTACCAATGCCATGGCGTCCATATGCCTCCGCTTCATGTCTCGGAAGCACCCCTGAAAATTCCAAGGGAGAACGATCCTTGTGCCAACAGCGCTTGCTCGAGTCTCTCCGGCCGTGATGCTCACTAGTAGGGAAACCCTATATAGGTAGGTTGGCATTCTGTGGCGCACCCTTAATTGGTGCGCCACAGAATTATTTTTTGTGGCGCACCAAGCCCGGTGCGCTTCTGTGGCGCATGTGGCGCACTAAACCACATGCGCCACAGAAATTTGGTGATTCTGTGGCGCACCAAGCCTGGTGCGCCACATAAAGACACATTTCCGTGGCGCACATGGCCAGGTGCGCCACAGAAAGTTATCTGGGGGGCGGGTTAAAATTTGGAAAAAAAAAATGCCTTTCTGTGGCGCACCTGACAGATTTTTTTTTTCAAATCCCCCCCCCCCCCCGTGGATCGCCTTTTTAGTCTTGCAGGAAGTAAAAGAAAATGATAAAAATTTCAATAAATAGAATCCTTTGATAAAAAAAACCCCCGTGGTTTACCCGGTCCGCAATTCACAGATTCCTCTAATTCCAAAAGAAAAAATGGTTATTTCAAACAGACGATTTTTCGCAGCAAAATCAAAAAAAAAGGAAAAAATTTAAAAAAAAATAAAAAATAAAAAATTCAAAATGTCCAAAAAAAGACACAGAAATGTATAACAAAGAAGATTGTTGAATTTTTTGAAGTGTTTTGACTTTTTTGAATTTTTTGGATTTTTTGAATTTTTTAAGTTTTTTGATTTTTTTTGGATCTTTTGAAACTTTTGAATCTCCTTTTGAAACTTTAGAAGTTTTTGAAAAATCTGAAATTTAAAAACACACATTTATAACACATACCACACATATACACATACAAGACTTAAGAGGGTTCATATGATATATATATATCAATAAGAACTTGAGTAGCACAAGGGTAGGTGAATTAGGTGGAACTTAGAAGTTAACCGTGCTAGGGTTGGAGTAACTTGAGGATGGGTGACCTAGCGGGAAGGTATCAGTTCAAAAATTCAAAAAATCTGAAAATAATTCCAATAATTAGGATTTTTCATATTATTTCATATTTTGATTTTTCTGTTTTTTTTTTGAAACTTTTTATATTTTTTTTGAATTTTTTGAGAATTCTGTGGCGCACCACGCCAGGTGCGCCACAGAAATGTGAGAATTCTGTGGCGCACCAAGCCAGGTGCGCCACAGAAAAAAATTTAGTGGCGAGAATTCTGTGGCGCACCCAGCAAATCTGGGGGTGCGCCACAGAATCAAAAAAGGGTGCGCCACTGATAGCCTTTTCTGTACTAGTGGCTATCGACAATGCCTTTATATAAATTAGCACGTATCTCCGGTTGGTGCTTCCTGATCCAATTCAACCTGCATCCCTCGATCTTTATGTACATGTCCACACCCCATTGCTGGAACAAACGCCCTCCATGTAGTATGGGGTTGAATATAGCAGGACCTGTCTGTAGTCGATAACAATAGTAGTCCCTGACAGAGACACATAAACTGCCACCCCCTCTGTAATAAAAAAGAAAGAAGAAAATAATGTTATGCAACATAACATATGAGAAGTATAGACAAATAAATACAGAAATATCCCAGATAGCTGAACCTGGATCGTCGTCACGCTCTGCTCTTGGTAGTTGTGCAAGGTTCCAAGACTTATTACGTTTAGGTATATTTGGATGCCAACCGAGCTCCCCCTTTGGGAAGAAGAGGGGGTATGAGAGCGGGTCATAGCATCCTTGTGTGGCCTGTATACTATGCCTCTCATTGTTGTTACCGTAGAGAATAATGCTGCGCTTGAACCTATTTGCCAGGTCGCTGCCTTCGACCCAGATCGCAGCCACCTCGGACGACAATGGTGTGTTGTATCTCCGTTGGTCTAGCTTTTTGTCGGTGTTCAGTTCTATACGGTAGTCCTCGAGGTTATCCGTACGGGCGCCCAAACTCCTAAACTGCTCGGAGTAGGGGTTTCCTCTTAGTATTTCTACAATCTTACGGACAACCTCCTGGTCTAGTTCCTTGGTGGCTTCTTTGCGATGGATCAAGCTGGGATCATCGTCGTAGAAGTAGAGTTGTAGATGTTCCGAGCGAGAGCCTGGCCCAAACGAATGCACGTTGTGGTACAATTTGCCTTGTGCTCGGAATGTGTAGACTCCGGACCTCATGTTTGTGCAGTCGTTGTCGAGACTGACACCAAGGGTTGTGAAGGAGAAGTGGCCATTAAAGAATCGTATGCTCTCTCGAAAATGTCGACAGTCGGCATCCGTGCTAGACCATAACCTCATCAGCTCTGGGATAGGCACTGGTTCAGCCAGTTCGATTTGTCCGTTTCGACAACAGAATCCGAGGGGCTCATGCTCAAACTTCTTGGCATGGCAGTGTTTGCAGTTGGGGACTTGCTCTAGTATGTGTGTGCTATCTGGGAGGTTCGAGTACACAAAATTGAAAGGATCGATAGCACCCTCGTCAGATGAGTCTATTGATGTATCGAGGTCCACGTCTTCAGCGTCGAAACCTGCATGCATATGATATCAAATTATTATGTTCATATTTAATCGTAACAGACTGTGATGATGGAAATCTGTCCTTAGTACCTTCAAGGGCATACATGCAGCACTCCTCGTCCGTTAGGTCGTTTGGGATGGTCTTTTCGTCCATGATACCGTTGAGGAAGGCCTCCATGTCGCCTGCAAAATTCTTGATCTCGTAAGTACGATGCTTTAATGCACAATTACATAAATAAGTTTTTAAATATCAGTGTGTTACCGTCGGTCCTTATGGTATACTCGGGCGTGCTCGTTGGCAAAATTGCTGCATTTGGGCACGGCATTGCGATGGATTCAGCACATGGAGTATCCCTCCTAGCTGCGGCGTTTGTCCTGCGCCGAGCCCTCTTCTCATCAGTTATTCTTTCTTTAGATGTGTGTTGCTCGGCTGCTCTTCTGAGTGCATTAATCTCCTCCTTTTGCTCAGAGGACAGACTATTTCGTTTAGCTTTATCTTTGGCTCTTCTACCTGCATTGATCTGCTCCTTTTCCTCGGCCGTCAAACTCTTGGGCGGCAAACTATTTCGTTTAGCTCTATCTTTTTCTCTTCTACGTGCATTAATCTCCTCCTTTTGCTCGGCCGTCAAACTGTTTCGCCGAGCTCTATCACGTTCACGTCTTGCTTGATTTCTATCTTCTGAAATATTTGAAATCAGTTGTCTTTGCTCTGCCATTTTCTGCAACCAAAGGCAAAAATAAAAGTTATAAACATCCAATGTGAAGTTGACCAATTATACTGAAGCAAATGCAAATGACTGTTATGTATCATGACTGCACTGGTTAAATCAAGAAAATGAAGAAAATCTATACTGTTAAAATAACCAATGACTGGATTTTATGATTGTTCTTATCATATTAGACTTGATGGATGAGTTGCTAGAAATTTGCCTAAATCACTCCCTTTTGCCGAGTCACTGTGATCACTTAATGCAGTTACCAATTGAGCAAGCATATTGAATCAAGTTCCATGACACTGAAATAACTATGGTTTATGTGCAGACCAGAGGAAAGCGATGATTAGGGGCAGTAGCACGGTGGGACTCGGCAGAACGGCGAGATGGCAGCAACGTGGAGCCCGTGAGGAACGTCGAGCTAGGTAACACTGCAATATTTTTTTATGGTAATAACATGCTGGATGATTTCGTAGCTGCAATACTAAGTTTGGTACTGGGTTATCTTAACCCGACCTAATGGATGCCTTGTGATCAGACCTGGTTGTTTATTTTTTTACATGTAGTCGGTCCTTTAATGTTCCTTTAGTTTGCTACTCAGGTAACGCAAACAGGGTGTGTATTGATCCATCTATTCAGTCGTCACACTTTTATTTATTAACTAATGACCACACAGGAGAAGTGATTACCGTACGTGCAGCGTCGCTGTTGCAGGCGCGAGACCAAGCAACGCCGAGCTAGCGTTTTGGTGCTGTGGCAGGGCGTGGCAATGTCGAGCGTGCTGGGAAAGGGCGTGGCAATGTCAATCTCGAGCTGGGGCAGCAGAATTTTGTGATATGCAATGTCGTGTTGGGGTTTTGATCAAGGATCCATATGTTTTTATATGGCGCCCCATGGCCGTGTGTTTTAACATTGTTCTTCTTGGAGCAGTTTTTTTTTGTTTTGAATTTGTCTCGGAGCAGTGTTGGTATAGGAGTTGAAGCCCAACGATTTGGAATTTTTTGTCTTTTATTTTATGGAAGCATTGTTGAGTTCGTCTCGAAGCAGTGTCGGTATAGGAGTTGAAGTCCATCGATCGGACCACGATATCGTAACTTATGGTGGTCTGGGCCGAGATCGCGTGCGTGTGGGCTTGGTTTGGGCTTGGGTGTTGGTATAGCGAACGTGTGGATTTCTTAGCGAACACAGGTTTTTTCTAGCGAACAGGTGCGCCCGACGTACGATACGTACGGTCGTTAGCGCGCGTTTTACCGGCTCGTGTACGTTGCGCAAGGTTTCAGTTTAGTCCCTGAGGAAACGGTAAATCAACCCGCAGTCCATAACTATGTAATAGCCTGCCCCTGATTCCCCACTCCCCGCGACGAGGAAGCGGCGCCAGAGTTGGCCTGGCGAGCGGGAGGCAAAGTCGCCCCAGGACATGGAGGATGCATGGGATTAGATGCCGCTGGATCGACACGCTCGCCACGGTGGGTCATGGCAGCGATGTGGCCGAGCGCGACATCTAGGCAGAGATTGAGCGCCTTCAGCTGGAGCGAGAGTAGGACCTGGGAGCTGACATTCACACTGCATGTTGCCGTCTCCCTCCACCGTGTAGTGTCCGTGTACGGCGTGTGATGCACATGATTAATTCATCTATGCTACGAGAGAAACGGATCATGATCAGCTTGCAAGCTTGTACTCCCTCCGTTCCAAATTAAATGACTTCTATTTGTCCAAAAGTGGATGTATCTAAACTCGTAACATGTCTAGATACATCCATTTTTAGACAAATACAAGTCATCTAATTTGGAACAGAGGGAGTATTTGTAAACAATCTTCTCTACGGAAAAGCACTTTAACAATTTCTCTTCATTTTTATAGTTTCACTTTTACTTGACAAATGCAAGCGTCTGATTAAATATTGTCCACCAAATCTTATATCCAAGTACTGATTTAGTACTTTGTAACTGAATATACTACTTGATTATCATGGTGCGAATGCCAATCATAGCCTTAAAGGTCATTTCTTGCTCGGCGGATTACATCCCATTTTATATAGCTTTCACCATTCTTCCGCTCCAAAAAGATCAAGGTGACTGCCTCGCACAACTAATACCATTTGCGGTCCAATAGATGCAGTTTCAGTAGAGAACCAAACATGTTTTTTCTCTATCAACCGAAACATTTTATGGATCCGTGTGATACAACGGTTTTGTGTCAAGAAATGACAAATTGAGCTGGCTTTCAGTTTATGTTTATCTCGCCCGTTGCAACGCACGGGCATGTTTGCTATAATTGTAAAGATTTTAGAATTTACATGAGCCAAGTTATTTTTTTTAACGTGCTTAGAGCAATCCCGTATAAGCAGATTCTATATAAAGTGAACCCGGAAAACTCGTATGGCCGCACGAAACCTGTTTTCCGTTTTGAAAACTTGTCGTGGCCACACGAAACTTGTTTTCTGTTTTGAAAACTTGTCGAGCGGAACAGATCCCATAAACCCATAATGTAAAAGTTTTTTTTTCTTTTCTTCATCTTCACCAACGAGTTTATCGTGTACGTCGCTGTCGGACGAAGTGCTCCTGCCCCGATCGCCGCCCCTGTCCAGCTCAGACCCTCACCCGACCCTCCTAGCGCTGGCATCCACCACCTCGACCCGCTTCCTCCCTTGGAGGTGCTCTTATGTGTGTGCAGTGGCTGAGCCACGACTTACCTGTGTAGTCAAATGACTACACAACATTTTGGCAGATTCTTCACATATAGGCCAGGTAATAGTCGTGTAAAAAAATACAAAATACATACAAATATATGTATCTGATATCACAAGTTTAAATGTGGTGGTGGTGAGGAGAGGGGGGGGGGGGGGGGGGGCTCTTGAGTGCTTGACCATGGAGGTGCTGATGTGGAGGTGCTTTTCATGCGGTTGCGGGCCTTCATCTAGCTCTCCTAGCGCTAGCCTCCTCCGTCTTGACCCGCCTCCTCTCGTGGAGATGCTCCCATGGGGGAGTTTGGCCATAGAGGTGCCCCATGCAGGTCTTTCATGGAGGTACTCGAAGAGACCACGATTTCGCAGAAACTCGGTCGGAATCAAACCTCCTCACCGGGAATTGAAGATTGACGCCTGGATCGAGTCTCCTTGTCATGAAATCGAGTTCAGGAGTTGCCGCTGCCGGCATCGATGGAGTGTTGACTCGTTTCCTGTTTACGGGTCTATTAGAGATGCTCTTATACATTATATTATTGGTAGCCAAGTTTTCCAATTGGCCAACTTAAAAGAGCCAAAGTTAACTTTTTTCTGAGCTGATACAACGGTGGCAAGAGAAGCAAGTTGAGTGAGTCGTATCGTGTCGCCATACGGGAAGGATGACCCGGGGCCGAAGTCTCGTGTTTCGAACTCTCAATTTATACCTCTTGCAAAAAGTTTGACCTGAGACACTTCCATTGTCTATACTAATATTAAAAGAGCAAACATGTTCAGATACATTAAATCTCACGCGTTTAATTTCTGATCAACCATCCGGATCATCCCAACAATGTTGAGCACCTCAACACACCTTGAAAAGCGAACCGGTACAAGTCTCCTTCCCCCATCTCCTTCCCTCGTCGCGCTCCACCTGCTAGCTCCCCCCAGCTCCGACCGGTGCCACCTAGCTCTGCCCGGCGCCGCCTCGCTCCGGTCATCACCGCCGCGCGAGCTGCTCTTGTGGGTCGCTCCTCCTCAACCATACAGTGTCGCCAAGGACGACCGACTCTGCTCGCGTTGTTCCCTGCTCGCCCGGGACGATGCTCGCGCTGCTCCTGTACCCCACTCCGCCCGTGCAGCCCTACGCCGCCTCTCTCCGCCCAGCGCCGCTGGCGGGCTGCTCCTGTAGGCCGGTCCTCCTCAACCATCCAACGCCCCCAAGGATGACCGGCCGGCATCGTCGACTGGCGTCTCCTCGGGCCGACAAGGAAGATCGCGTCTGGCGCCTCCTCGTGCTGCCAAGGAAGACCGGTGAGCGCCGATTTGGTCGGGAATAGAAAAGGACCCAACTAATTTTTTAATTTACGTGCAAGGTCCTTTGTGTAAGAGTTTGGATCTATCTGTAATTTTAAATTATGGGACTCTAATCTCAGCATTTTCCAGTTCATACAAGCCACCAAACAACATCTCTTCCCATCATGTCTCCCAAACCACGCCGCCTCCCCCTGCCCGCCAAGGCTACCGTCGTCCTGCCCGCCCGCACCGGCTTTGGAGAGTGACTGCGCGAGCGAGGACGGGTGCCTCGCGGTGGAGAGCTACCCACACGCGGGGGCGGGGTGGTTGCGAGGGAAGGGTTCTCAGAGACCCAGTCTGCAGCTACGTCCTCGACCACCTGGAGCAGCGCGTCCCCGGATTTTGAAGGCCTTGTACTGAAAGTCTTGCAGGACTTTTGATGTTGTTGTTCTAGGTGATGGATCCACCCGCATTGTAGGATGCCTTCGACCTGGACCTTTTGGGTTGACCTTCACACAATATTGTGGAGTCAAATTGTGGAATGCATGTCAATGTCTTTATTGCAAGATTTTCTATCTAAAAGTTGAATAGGGATGTTATACAACTTTATCACTGATCAACTCACTGAGCTGTGCAATTCGGGGGCGGACAACACTTATTTGTCATAGAGACTGATTTATCATGTTCTTGATGATTTGGTTTAATTTTTTTTGTGATATACATATCTTGGTGAAGTAGCATAAAAAAATAGGAGATGTGGTACATAATAAGAACAAATGACAATCATGATCAAAATAGAGTGTGTTTTTAAACAAGGTACACAGTAGGAGGATTGACGATCATCCCTTCTATGTCATAACGTTTTGAAATAATGTTAATTTTGCTTACATATTATTTGTACACATGAATATTTTTGAAAAAGTGGGCTAAGTTTTAATTCATTAATTGATATGTGCGTTGCACGTGCAATATTACTAGAAAATTAAAATTCCTGAATAATTTTCTTCAAAGGATTTGCAAAATTCTAGCGGTGTGGAATTGTATGACACAAAGGGTAACGACAACCACACATGAGACTGGATGCGTGGGGCCGTGAATCAGACTAGGGGTGGGCATTTTAACCGAACTACCGAACCGAAAGAACCGGGACCGAAGCTGAATAGACCGAAACCAAAAAATCTAAATTCGGTCTGCAATGATAGAAAACCGAAATTAGTTTGGTTAGTTCGGTTTTAACATACAGCTAACCGAAAAGACCTAAGAAACCGAGACTATCAGTAACAGGCAAATTCCATGCATTAGGCCCAGAGCCCACTAGTCATTTTGTCCATGTAAGGCCTTCACGTGGGCAATCATCAGCCTTTAGGCTGCACGCACCTTATCTATCCCTGGTCGTGCACCTTATCTAGTCGCCCAAGACAAAGACATTGCAGCCATCAGCCTATGAGATCTGGAGATGCTTCACTGCTTCTGCTCGATTCCGGCGACCAGCGCCGACGCCGGGGCCTCTCCTCCCTTTCCTCCTACTTCTTACCTGATACGACCGCCTCCACCTCAAATTCCGAACTGGCCCTCTATCCCGGCTGGCCGGCGTCGTGCCCGATGACATACAGCCCTACATGACCCTTCTCTGCTAGGAGCGGCCGGCTAGCGTACTTCTGATTTTTTTGGTTGATTTCCTATTACACCGACGCATCTGTTCTTCAAATGGGTAGATTTCCTTCTAATCGGTTTATTCGGTCAGCAACCGAAGACTGAACCGAGATATTGGTGCACCGAATCCTCGGTTAGCAGTATTTCCAGAAACCGATCGGTCATCGTTCTCAGCAAACCGAAATAATGTTTAGACCGAGAAACCGAACCGATCGGATCGGTCTAACCGAATGCCCAGCCCTAATTTATAGTCTGATAATCAGACTATAATGCCTTTCCTTCCTCACGAGTCACACGCTCGCAGCAGCCGCCATTGTTCCCAATTCCTCGCCACCGCCGCCGCGCCGCCGCCGTCGCCGCCATGCTCCACCTCCGGCGCAGCATCCTCACCAGCCTCCTCTATTCTCCCGCCGCCTCTCCCATCCCACTCCCTCTCCGCCGCCTCCTCTCCGCCGCAGCCCCACGCATTTCCCCAAACCCTAGCTTCGCCGTGGAGGACTATCTCGTCGGCACCTGCGGCCTCACCCGAGCGCAGGCCCTCAACGCTGCCCCGAAGCTCTCCCATCTCAAATCCCCCACCAATCCCGACGCCGTCCTCACCTACCTTGCCGGCCTCGGCCTCTCTAGCACCGACATCGCCGCCATCGTCGCCAAGGATCCCAAGTTCCTCTGCACCAGCGTGGAGAGAACCCTCGCCCCTATATTCATCGACCTCACCGGACTCGGCCTCTCACATACTGAGATAGCACGCCTCCTCTTGGTCATCCCCTCCAACTTCCGCTGCAGATCCATCGTTTCCAGTGTACCGTACTACATGTCCCTCTTCGGCTCCTACGAGAACTTCCTCCGGGTACTCAACTGCTTAAACCTTCTTTCCCCCGACCTTGAGAAGGTGGTGAAGCCCAATGTCGCGCTCCTACGGGAGTGCGGACTAGGTGCTTCCGATTTTGCCAAGCTGGGCTTCTCTTTGCGATGGATACTTTGCACCAAACCAGAGCATGCCCGGGTGATAGCAGAGCGCGCCGAAGCTCTAGGTGTGCCCCATGGCTCTAGGATGTTCAGGCACGCCCTGCGGGCTACCGCATTGCTCAGTGAGGAGGAAATGGCCGCCCAATTGGAGTTCTTGAAGAACAAATTCAGGTGGTCGGATGCCGAGGTGGGCATTGCTGTCTGTAAGCTTCCGATAATACTGACGAGATCTAAGGACAATCTACAGAGGAGGTCAGAATTCCTTATCTCCGAGGTGGGGTTTGAACCACCCTACATTGCTCATCGGCCGGCAATGCTCACTTACAGCTTGGAGGACCGTCTCAGGCCAAGGTACTATGTAATGAAGTTTCTTAAGGCAAATGGATTGCTAGATCATGACCGAGACTACTATACTACAGTCACCTACACTGAGAAGGTATTCGTTGAGAAGTTCATATGCCCTCACAAGGAAGCTGCACCACACCTCGCTGAAGACTATGCAGCCGCTTGTAGAGGGGAATTGCCAACTAGATTCAGATTTGCATGAACCAAAACGTGTTCACTCTGTGTAGTGAGCTGGTGACTCATGTTTCGGTGTTCATTGCTTAACTCGAAGTTTGTTGTCCACTTTGAAAGTCTGAGATCAAGTACTATGCTATGTTGGCGAAGATCACCGTCCACCACTTCCATGGAAACAATGCTGATTTGGGAACCGCCTGTGGTAAATACTTCAGCGTCTCTGAGTCTCATTGACCTTAGGGATTCCGACATTATCACCTCGACACCAGCTGGCCAGTAATGAACCGTTTCACTGTCTTGTCTGAGCCGTTCTAGACTGTCATTCTTGCTGGACTTGATTTGATTGTGTACATCATGTATCAGTCAATCAAGTTTTGTGGGGATATTATCTTGGATAGGAAGTTCTGTTCCTACTAGAGTTTAATTGCACTGTGGTCATCAAGTATGGTTATTCTGTGATTGCTAGCTTGTCCGTCGTGATTTTCTAAGTTTGTTTAGAATGTGTTTTCCATGCTAAAAAAATTAGGATTTGTATGCTTCTGTTCGGTGCCTCTAAGATTGATTATCTTTGTTCCTAAATCTTGCAGCTGATTTTACTTGCACTGAGAAAAATTTCAAACTTCAAAAGGTAAAAAGCTATTTGGGACTTAAGCATGGTCAACGATGAATTAGTTATTCAGTTCAGCCTGAATTGTGGATTTGAACAGTACTACTCCCTCCGTTTTTTAATATAAGATGTTTTAGGTGGTACACATGTTGTCTATATGCACACTAAAATGAGTGAACATGCACACAAAAATGTGTCTACATACATTTGTGTGCATGTGCATGTGGACAAAAGCTAAAACATCTTATATTAAAAAACGGAGGGAGTATGTCTTTGCAGGACACTGGCACCTATTTGGCAATAAGTAGCAAATTGATGTGTTTAGTGATGCAACTTTGTGTTGTGATTGTGGTTAAAGATTCAAGAAAGGTAACTATCCACTCTACTGTTACATACCAGGATATATCATTCTTTTCTGATTAATGAATCAAAATATCCCCCTGCTAAAACTCATGAAAGATACTTGTGATTCATGGCATATGTTTAGTGAAAACAAAATATTAGAGAAATGCTCATAGATGGATATAATCTCCAAAGGTTGCATAACAGTAGCCGCATGATATGATATATAATGGTTGCAATAATGGACTGAAGCAGTTGGCTCCAAGTAATACACTTGGAGCAGACCTGCTTGCCGTTCCCATGCAATCTTAATATAGGATGGCAACATGTTTGTGGGTGAGTATATCTATTGTTAGGTAAGGAGGCAATAATATGATTCACCTTGCTAAAATTGCAGTGTTCAAGATTTTTCACGCTGTTCAAAAATTAAAATGCCTTGGGTATCAATTCACGGTTTTATTTTCCGTGCCTTTTTGTAAATTTATAATTTCTAAAAACCGATTACCCTTTTTGTAAATTTATGTATCTATACTTCAATTGTCCACTCATCCCACTAGTTCCATTACTCATTGTCTATTTCTACATGTAATTACCCACATCACTTTTCTTTAGCCATTAAATTGTCCACGTCATTCTTTTTTGCCGTTCGAATGATAAGATCACATCATCCAGCTATGTAATAAAATTAATAAATCATGCGCTAGGGGAACACGGGAATTAGTTTCGCCAGTCAAGTGAATTTGTTTTACCTGCATATTCTATAAACTACATATTTCATGCGTTTATTAGATTTCTTAACAGAAACCCGCTGCAACGCGCGGGTATTGTTCTAGCTATTTTAAAAAGGTGAACAATACACTATTTTTGGATACAAATTTGTTTTTTCATGTAATGTAGAGTATAACTTATTTCGGATTGAAAATTTATGCACTTGAACAATACGTCTGTATACACATGTAGATCCGTAGATATTTTTAAAGTTTTCAAACAACCTTTTTGAAAACTGGCTCCATGATGGAGGCCGAGCTCACTTTGGCATTCCTGCGTGTACTTTTTTTTGGACGCGACTAGGTTTAGAACGTTCTATGCCGCATGCACGGTTTGCTCTCACCGCATGCATGCCACTACTCCTGATAAACAACAAACAAACAAAACTGCTGATGTCATCCACATTAAATGCAAATTCCGAAAATTTAAAAAGTTTTGTAACTTAAACCGTTCATCCGATTTAGCATCTGTTTTCACCGTTAGACTCGTCGCGACGAGATCTTTGAAACTAGATCCCATATTGATATGTTCCGACATCTTTTTTTTTTAGACCCAAAAGTTACCCACCAGTAACACGTGAGTTATCTAGACCGTAGTGTATAAGTTACCCACCATATTGGTGATTAGTTTTCGGATTGAAACGAGTTCCTGCTTTTGGTTTTTTTCGACTTTTTTGAGTTTTGAAGTTACCATCTAGTTTCATAAGTGAGTTACCCCTTTGGATGGTAAATACATCATGAACACATGGATTTTTAAGGTGTCACTAAAGATGACGCTTAGGCGCTAAGGCGCCCTCCTACGCTTAAGAAAAAACTACCGACTTAGGCCCTTAGGCTCCTAAAGCGTCCGCTGACGATGCTTAGATAAGACGGCCCTGTCCGTATTAGGACGCTTTACCGCCTTACAAATCATGGTAACTGGTGGGTAACTACATCAGTATTGGATAGGTAACTATTACCGAGACAATATGGTACTACGTCGATTTCGTGGTGTATATCAACATCATGAACGCATGAGTAACCATGTTAATATTGTGTGGGTAACTATTATCGAGGGAGTAGGGTAACTATATCGATTTCGTTGTGGATAAGTGCATCATGATTATCACTACTGGGTGGGTAACTCAATAAGTACGTGGAGGGTACCTATTACCGAGAGACAAGGGTAACTATATCGATTTCGTGGTGGATAACTCTATCAAGAACACATGGATAACTTTATCAGGCTTGGGTTGGTAACTATAATTACCGAGAGAAGAGGGTAACTACATCGATTTCGTGACGAATGACGACGACTTTGTGGTAATGAGTATACTCTATTGTTGGACACCTAAATGTCCGATAGTAAGGCGGTGTCCCGAGTTGGGTTGTGCGCCCTTCGGGTGACACATTTGATATGGGGTCGGGACGCTTCTTCGTGATATTGATGCTCAACTCGATCTTCTCCGGGACTCGAGTGTGGAAGAAGACCGTGTCATATGTCCGAGTTATCGCTGTCATGTCGCACTTCCGAGGGCAGCAAGGGGCGTGGCGGGGTTAAGGAAGACTTGACGCGGGTGGTGCGCTCGACGACGGGTGACGACTAATGTTTATGTAAAAGCCAGCCGAGGGCTGTAGTCGACTGCTTCCTTCGAGTGTGAAGGTTGTCCGGCGAGGCTTGTCGTTCTCCAGCATGGTTGTCGAGAACCGGGGATGGCCTATGTAGGCCCGGGAAGCTACGACAAGGTCCCGAGAGGCCAACGCCGCACACTTCCGAGGGTCGACACGCATCGAAGTGGTCTTAAAGGTTTTGATTTGGTCGGAGGGCTCGTCAACGAACGACGAACCCCGTTGAGGCCAGCAACATGACACTCCGACGAGTGCTCGCCGACTGGCCGGGTACCCACCCTACTTGGGGTGGTCATCCAGGCGAGAGGTGGTTTTCGGCCCTCGAACAACGACACAATCGGATCAACCGGGAGGCACCTCGGCGCGGCGAGACACGGATAGGGTCTGCGGCGCAGTCGACAACGCCGGCGAGCGACATACCAGACGAGGCAAGACTTGTCAGGCTACCAGACCGATACGGCCGAAAAGATACGGACATGTACTCGATGTATTGCTGCCAACCTCTTAACTCGAATGGAGGAATCAGATGATGAAATCCAGCCAGTTGGGGAAGATGTAGCAGTGAGCAAGACTAATCAAGTAATGATTGAAACTGCCCCACAAGCCAAGACGCAAAAAAAGTGGGGGCCAGTACAGGCCACCCGAGCAAGTAAGAGAATTCAGAAAGATGGCAAAACAATATTGGAGAAGGCTCAGGAATTAAAGAAAGCTAAAGATGCCGGAAAATCTAGAGGTAAAATACATGGTTTCTCGAATTCCTTTGCTGCCCTTGATAATGCGTCTTTAATTCACAATGCTAGAAATGCTGGCATTAGCCTTGGTATTTCTGATAGTGAGATCGAAGGCAATATTGAGGTCATTAAAAATGTTGAAGCTGATAGATTGGACAAGTTCCATTCTGATCACCCAGATATGTTTTTGCCCAGCGACATTAGTCTAACTGGGGAAGAAATGTTGGGAAACCCTGCTCCAAGTATGGATGATAGGGTTTCTCCAAGCTGCTCTCACAGTAGTGAGGACAGCTATGTTGAGTCGCCATGGTTAGAGGTGACCAACAGAAAAAGTAGGAGTAAAAAGAAACTACGTTTTTAATGGTAGTTGCTTTTATCTGGAACCCGAGAGGGTTAAATCGACCTGGAAAATTGGGGAGGGTGCATGACTTGTTTAATGTTCATCATCCTGATTTAATTAGTCTTTCTGAGACAAAAAAAGCTGAGTTTGAACCTTACCAGCTTAGAGTTTTAGATCCTTTAGGCAAATATGCTTGGAATTGGCTCCCTGCTGTGGGTACTGCAGGAGGTATCCTAGTAGGAGTCAGTGTGGATCTCTTTGATATTATCTCCTGGGATATTGGAAAATACAGTGTTACTGTTCTTCTTAAGAACAAGAGTGATAATGCTGTCTGGAGATATATTTCAATTTATGGTACTGCTTATGAGGAACACAAGCTGGAGTTTATTAATGAACTTCACAATGTTTTCTCTAGGTGGGCAGGACCTACTGCCATTGCTGGAGACTTTAATCTCATTAGAGAAGCGAGTGAAAAAAGCAGTGGTAACATAAACCAACATTGGGCAGATTTGTTTAATGATTGGATAAACAATTTTGGTCTTATAGAACTTAAAAGTAATGGTAGAAGGTATACCTGGGCTAATAATCAAGATAATTTGATTATGGCCATCCTGGATAGAGTGTTTGTCACTACTTGTTGGGACAGATGTTTTCCGGCTAGTAGTGTTAAGACTTTAGCTAGAGTGGGTAGTGATCATACACCGTTGATTTTAGATACGGGTGCGATTCCTATCCCTCGTGTAAAGATGTATAGGTTTGAAAAATGGTGGCTACAGGTTGAAGGTTTTGACCAGGTAGTAATAAAATCCTGGTCAAGCCCTTGCCGGTTGCGCACAGCCTTAGATAGATGGCAATTTAAAGTCAGAAATTTAAGGAAAAATACTAAAGGGTGGTGTATAAATGTGGAGGCAGACCAAAATAGAAAGAAGCAACATTTAGTTGCTGAGTATGACCTTCTGGATATTTTGGCTGAGACTCAACCTTTATCTCCTAATTCTAAGTCCCGAATGAAATGTATTTCATCTGAACTTTCAGATATTTGGAGAAAGGAGGAAATCAAGGCTAGACAGAGATCGAGGGAGAAACAAATCCTGGAGGGAGATAGGAATACTGCCTACTTCCATGCCACGGCAAGCCAGAGAAGGAGAAAGAAGCTTATCACATCTCTGGAAGGCCCTAATGGTGCAGTAGAAGACACAAAAGGTATAATCGATATTGCTGTTGATTACTATAAGACTCTTTTTGGTAAAGAGGATAAGATTGGCATAGATATTCTAGATGATTTTTGGGAGCAAAATGATAAAGTATCCAGTGAACAAAACAACTTCTTAGATGCGGATTTTACCGAGCAAGAAGTTAAAGATGCAGTATTCAGCTCATATGCTGAAGGTGCACCTGGCCCTGATGGCCTTTCGTTTCTCTTTTACCAACATTTTTGGGAGCTGATCAAAGATGATTTGATTGCCCTCATGAATGATTGGAATTGTGGGAGTTTAGATTTGTATAGACTAAACTTTTCACTGCTTACGCTGATTCCTAAAGAACCTGATGCGATTAGCATTCAGAAATTTAGGCCAATTGCGTTGACAAACTGCAGCTTTAAAATTTTCTCTAAATGTGCCACCAATAGGCTTGGTACTGTGTGTGAGACTTTGATCTCCCAGAATCAAACCGCCTTCATTAGAGGGAGGTATATTCTGGAAAGTGTTGTCTCAGCCCATGAAATTATTCATGATGTGGTGAGAACTAACCAATCTGGTTTTATCTTTAAGTTGGATTATGAAAAAGCATATGACCGTATTGATAGGGCTTTTCTAATTCGAGTTCTTGAGTCAAGAGGTTTTAGCCCCAAGTGGGTTGCTAGAATTAAAAACCTGTTAGATAATGGTTCTGTCGGTGTTCGTATAAATGACACCAATAGTGATTATTTCATTGCTAGCAGAGGTGTCAGGCAAGGAGACCCTATATCTCCTTTGCTTTTTAACCTAACAGCTGAAGTTTTCACAAAGATGTTGATGAAAGCTGCGGGACATGGCCAGATTACTGGGCTACTAACCAGCTTTAATCAAACCGGTGTAGTAAGTATGCAATATGCAGACGACACACTGTTGTTTTTATCGAATGACACGGAAGGGGCTAGAAACCTTAAATGGCTGCTTTCGTGTTTTGAACAAATGTCGGGAATGCGGATAAATTTCCATAAGTGTGATCTGATTCCTATTAATGTGGATGAAGATCAGGCTCAAAATGTGGCGCAAATCCTCAGTTGTAGATTAGGGCAGTTCCCTTTAAAATACCTGGGGGTGCCGCTGCATCATAAAAAGCTAAGAAGGGAGGATGTTCAACCTTTAGTTGATAAAATCCTGAAGCAAGCTGGAGGTTGGAGAGGGAAGCTACTCTCTCATGCAGCCAAACTAGAACTGGTCAGAAGTGTTCTGGCCAGCATCCCTGTCTATCTCATGAGTGTAATTAAATTTCCCAAGTGGGCTATAGCCTTGATAAACTCCCATATGGCTCATTGTCTATGGGATAATTATGAAGGCCATTTTAAGTATCACTTAGCGAATTGGGGTCTAGTTACACAAAAGAAAGAGTATGGGGGTCTGGGGATCCCTAATCTAGCTGACCTAAACATGTGCCTTTTGGCTTCATGGGTTAAAAGGTATCAGCTAGATAACCATAAACTCTGGAAACAAATCATTGACCATAAGTATATGGGTAATGGTTCTAATATTTTTCACTGCAATACTACCGATGCATCCCCCTTTTGGAAAGGAGTGATGTGGGCAGCACAGGCTGCGAAACTGGGATACCAGTGGAAGGTTGGAAATGGCAGAAAAGTAAGGTTTTGGGAGGACCATTGGTTTGGTCCTTCCAGCCTGGCAATTCAATACTGGGAGATTTATGTAATTGTAAACGAAAAAACTATCTCAATTGCTGAAGCTTGGGACGGAAACCAACTAAAAGTTACGTTTAGAAGATGCTTTGATCAAAACCTGCTTCAACAGTGGTATGAGATTCTCCAGATAGCGCAATCCCTCCAGCTTAGTGAGGAAGATGATTGCCTATTGTGGAAACTGGACTCAAAAAACCTTTATACGGTTAAGTCGCTATATGCAGTAGTGAACTTTAGGGGGATCATGCCTGTTAATATAGCGGCTGTTTGGGATCTTAAAATCCCACCGAAAATCCAATTTTTTCTTTGGTTAATTACGCATAATAAGTTGCTCACTAGAGATAATCTAGTGAAGAGACAACAGCTAAATGATTTGACTTGCCTCTTTTGTAATGAAGAGGAATCGATCGAGCATCTGCTTTTTGATTGCGTAGTAGCTAAAGAAATTTGGGCGTCGGCTAGAAGCAATTCTATTACTTTGAGTTCTCCACGCTGCTTGAAAAATGTGACTGACCTTTGGTCAGAGAAAAAATATGCAGTGGAAAACACTATTACTGCCTCCATTTTATGGACCTTGTGGGTTGTAAGAAACAGTAGTTTCTTTAACCGTGATGTGTGGGTTGGCCTGCAGGTAATCTGGAGACGTGCAGCCTTCAACCTTGCTCAATGGAGCATTCTGTTCGCTGGGAGAGACAAGGAAAATGCGCGGAAGGCGGCCAACATCATGGAGCAGCTAGCTCGGGCGCCTCCACAGTTACCTTGGGACCCTGGGTGAACTTGAAGATAGGTGCTGGTGCACTGCCAGCTGCTTCCAATCATCTAGCTGCTGGCTCCGGGTGGAAGACTGCAGAAGGAATAGGAGGCGCTGGGTACCAGCTGAACTCGGTGGCGCTGGGAGATGGGTGCGTGGTGAAGATGCTGAATCGCTGATGTGCAAGTTGCCTGCCCCAGTGGTGCTGTGTTCCTCCTAGATGTGTGTTAACGTTGTGAAGCCTGAAAACTTTAGAACTTGTCGTTGGTAGTGTGGTTGAGGTTGCTGCAGTAGTGGTAGCTCTTTTCTTTTCACTGCCTGTAATAAATAAGCTGAACCTGGAGTCGCGATCGGCATCATCCCGGATGCTGTAATTTCGGATGATGTATCTGGTTTCATGTTTAATGGAGCCGGGGCGAGGCCCTATAGTTCTAAAAAAAAAAAATGTACTCGATGTATGTACAAACGAGCTAAGCAAGCAGGTAGCTAGATGGATTTGGTAGATGGCTGTAGTACTAGTGTAGTACGCACGAATGGATGGATCGATCGGTGGCGTAGACAGCTAGCTGATGTGCGTGCATGTACGCACCGAGGCGAGCAGATGCAGAGTCACGCGCGCGGGACCAAAGGAGCCTGGCTAGCGCGAGTCCGCCGCGTAAGAATAACTTCCGACCGTTCTAAACGTAGATTTCCCCCTTTTTTTTTGTAAATAAAAATGGTGTCATGGTGTGAAAACCCTCAGATCACACCTGGAACCGTGGAGGGAGAAACAGAAGACCAAGCATACTTCAATCCCCAAACACCCTTACACCCTAGTTGCCGATGGACACGGATCCGGTGACATGCCCATGGCATGTCACCGATGAACAGTGCCGTGCCTTGCACTCTGGGGCGTTGGATCGAAAATGAGCAGACCAGATTAAACGCTGTAGCGCGCGGTCATGTAGCAGATGTACTGTAGCAGATATCCTGTAGCGCGCGCACTGTAGCAGATGCACTGTAGCAGATGTTCATCTATCCATCGGTTTTGGATCCAACGGCAAAAAACTGGGCGCATGTCACGGTTACTGTTCATCGGTGACATGCCCACCGGATCTCGATCCGTTGCCGATACCCTTTCCAAACATGACCGTTGGGCGCTGCCCCCTGGAGATCCCAGATATACTTCGCCCTTCCCCCACCAGGACGACGACGCCACTCCCCCGGTCCCCACGAATCCTCGCCTTCGCGCACCGCCCCTCCCCGGCGACGACATTCTCGTCTTCTTCCGCGCCCGTGCCCACGCCGGCCCGACCGTTGCCGATTATTCGCTCACGCGCTCCACGCCGCGAGCACGACCGGCCGGGAGGGTTGGCCTCCATGGCGATGGACTTGGAGGATGAGGTGGTGAAGGCTGAGGCGGTTAAGGAGGAGGAGGAGCAGGGGGTGGTGGTGGTGATGGAGGGGAGCGGGGGAGGGTGCGGCGGCGAGGCCGTGGTGGTGGCGGCGGCGGACGCGGAGGTGGAGGAGCACCCCTACGCCTTCCACGTGTCCGGGCCGCGCAACCTGCCGATGCCCAACTGGAGGGAGATCATCAGATCGAGCTGGTAATGATTTTTGCCCTCTCGCTCTTTAATTCCATGCCCTGCAGTTTCCTTTTGCTTTTGTGGGATTGATTGAAACGGCGTGTCAGCGTGTGTATGGTGGCGGAACTGTCTGGTATATGAGTTTGGCATGTGTTGTGGATTAGTCGAACCTGCGGGGGTTTGTCGATTTGGAGAACGAGCCCTTGGACTGTGCTGTGATCTGTGTGATGTGAAGGGAGATTGGCTTAGGAAGTGCCGTCCAATTGCAATGCTGATCTTGCCAAAGGAGCTTATCGGTCGAGATAAAATTTACCGGCTTTGGTTGATTAAATTATGGTACCAAATTTGTTGATCTCTCAGGTTGCTAAGGAGGTACTAGTTGCAATCTGCAGTACACCGTGGTATGATGTACATATTTGGGGAGATGGAAATTAGCTGCATTCTGTTTCCTTTTACAGGGGGCTATGTAAAATTCCGTTATTTCAGCCATGCTCAAGTATAGTGTGGCGATTTGGGGACTTGCCGTGCTTGGGATGAATGTCATTACGTTTCTCTACTTTTCGGTAGGTTGCTCTAGTTGTTCTATGCCTCCAAGTAAAGGTTACATGACTAGAAACAAAGGATTGCCCTCCATTTTTGTTTTCTGTTTCGCTGGCAAAGGACCTGCACATGCTCCTACCTTTTCTTAGGGACTGAGTCTTGCTCTTAGAGGGAACTTGAAACTCAGGTTGTTAAGTTTTCTTAAACCAACACATCCTCCCTTGATAGGAATCTAATTGAAACAGAAAAGGACCCCTTTCTTCCTCTCGCGACGCCTCCCTCCACTCCCAGCAGTCCTCTCCCTCCTCCCTCCCTCCGCCGTCGCCGGTGGGCTGCGCCGGCCCTTGGTCGGGCGGCGCCCGTGGCGGCGGAAACTCTCGCGGTTCCCCTCCTGGTGTGTGGCGGCACGGGGCAGCCCTGGACCTGGAGGTGTTGCTCGGCGGCGTTGGTCCGGCGCGGCGGCGGGGGCTCCCTGGTGCAGCGCCGGTGGTCTACGTGGTGGAGGCGCTCCCGTTGGTGGCAGAGGCGGCGGTGGTGGTGCTCTGGCCCTGCAGACCCAGATCTAGGCCCTTTGGGCCCGATCTGGGTTAGGGCGGTCCTGCCTCGTTTTGTCTCCGGTTGGTCTGGTGAGCGGCTTGTGATGGAGCTGGCAGCGATGACGCCACCCCTGCTGCAGCGTGGCGGTGGGAGCTTCACAGGCCTGTCTAGGTCCGGCCGGGCCTATGGGCCAATCTCGAGGGTAGCGGCGGTGGCGGCCTACGTGCAGCAGCATGGCGGCGGGGACTTTACGAGCCCCCGGGCTCGGCCGGGCCTGATTGTCCTGGTGTGTTCCTGCTGCCGTGTCCGGTCGGCACCCGCCGATGCGGTGGAGGACGTCCTCCAGGTGGCTGCGCTGCTGCCGCCCTCCGGCTCCAATGGCTCGGTGTGCTCTTGTCGTGGCGTCCGGTCGGCTACCGTCTATGGCGGTGGAGGTTGTTCCCTCCCGCGTGGTTGTGATACTGTCGGACCTTGTCTACGGCTGCTTCGTCTCGGTCTGGCCGGCCTTGCTACGTTTGCCTTGGTGAGATGACGATGGTGACTTCAAGACCGTGGTGGCGTCTGTTGGTGGCTGGCAAGATGGGTGGAGCGCTATTGATATTGATTGTCCGGGACGTGGTTTTTTTGGGGTCGGGAGAAATCCTGGTCGTTTGACACCGACACGGTGGCGCTTGAGGGTGTCACCTTCCTTCCTGAAGGGTGTCGGGTGTACCCCTTCCCCACTCCTCAGAGCGTACCGGGGGAAACCCTAGGACCTGTCCGGGCAGCAGTGTCGTCATCGTCGCTTTCCTTCTTGGAGGTGCTGCTTGGTACGCGGCGAATCAAAGTGCTAGGTGCGTGGTGGGACTTCTCCGGAGAGGACGCAGCGGTTGCGAGTCATTTTCGTTTTCGTTGATCCGCCGATGTCGGCTTTATTTTCTCTTCTTGTTCTCTTTCTTTTCTTTTGGGCGTGACTGTGTTGTTTGCCCCAGCAGTGGGCGAAAGCCTATTTCTTCGATAGGAATATAATTGTTAAGGCAATATAGGATTACCTTCACAGTTTGGAACTTTGCTTATATGTTAACGTGCTTTGCTAGTGTAGCAGTATGGCTCTAGTTATTATGGCAAGTTTGAAGCCTTAGGCTTTGCTTCAAGATTAAGTCATGCGTTTTACCGCCCAACTTCGCTGGTTAACTCTGAGCCTTTGAGGAGCATGATTCTAGTATGTTAATGCATGGTAAATAGCAACTCAACGATCATGTGTTCACTGTTGGTAATATATTGTTATGTTTTTTAGTTTCAGAATAAACGGGGAATGACCATAGCAAAAAATTACTCTTCTAGATTATAAACTTAATCTGTGGAAAAGAGGTGTCATAATAATGTAAATTAAGGAAATATAGATCGTCTATTCCTGTCAAGAATATGTTGGTATGAAGGGGACACCAGCTTGCAGAACTTTGGGGGGGAATTATATTAGAAATTAACAAGTCTGAAGTTTTGGGGAGGAATAGGACTACAGGAGACACATCATCATTGCAAACTGTAACCCATGTGAGGCCTGAATGCCTGCATACCATTGTTGAAGTGCACATTTCAAACAGGGTTCATGTTTCTTTTCTCGTAACTTTAGTTAACTGCTACTTCAACAAATGTGGCTCTGAACTCTGAAACAACAACTTTACTTTGACACACCCATATGATGCATATGTGACTTTTTCCTTCTAATCCCTGATTTGCAGGAAGGATCCAAATTACAAAAGGATGGTGATGGCTTGCTTCATTCAAGCAGTCTACCTTCTGGAAATAGACAGGCAAGATCAGAAAGCAGAAGAGGATGGCCTTGCTCCAAAATGGTGGAAGCCCTTCAAGTACAAGGTCACTCAGACATTGGTGGATGAGAGAGATGGTTCTATATACGGCGCCATCCTTGAGTGGGATCGGGCTTCTGCTTTGTCTGATTATATCCTCATAAGACCAAGCGGCGCACCAAGGGCTGTGCTAGCTCTCCGAGGAACATTGCTGCAGAAACCTACAATCAAGAGAGACCTGCAAGACGATCTTCGTTTCCTTGTCTGGGAGAGCTTAAAAGGTTCGGTGAGATACACTGGCGCTTTAGAAGCACTGAAGGCTGCAGTCGATAGATTTGGGAGCACAAACGTTTGTGTCGCTGGGCACTCTTTGGGAGCTGGTTTTGCCCTTCAGGTATGCAAAGATCTTGCCAAGCAAGGAATCTGCATCGACTGTCATCTGTTCAATCCACCTTCCGTTTCACTTGCCATGAGCCTAAGAAGCATGAGCGAGAAGGCCAGCTATCTGTGGCAGAAAGTGAAGGCAAGTCTGCCATCAAAGGAAGAAGCATCGTTTGACAGCGCGAAAGAGGAGGGTAGCATCAAGAAGAGGCTACGCGCAGAGAAGAAATGGGTGCCACACTTGTACGTAAACAACAGTGACTACATCTGCTGTCACTACAACGCTCCCTCTTCCACCGGACCCGACGGCGCACCAGACGAGCAGCAGCAGCAACATCGTAAGGTGAGCGAGGTTGCTGGGGATGTGGTCGCGAAGCTCTTCGTCACGTCGTCGAAGGTCCCACAGAAGTTTATGGAAGCGCATGGGCTGGAGCAATGGTGGTCAGATGGGATGGAGCTGCTAGCTGTGTCTGACAGCAAGCTTATACACAGGCAGCTGAAATCTCTATACACAGCGACAGCAGCAGTGCCACCAGCTGCAAAGTCATAGAGACGGCTGGTGTGGCTGTTCCAATGGTCGTTAGAAATGCTCTTTCTAATTGGTTTTTACACCACCTACAACCTGAGATGTTTCGTTATGGCTGTGATCAACTTATTCATAGAGTCGAGTAGTGATCAAACGGACCTGTAATAATAATATGAGCTAATAAACACATTTAAGTACCATCCTTTATAGTCGGATGCAATATACTCATGTGCAAATGCATCTACCGTCAAGTTCGAATGTAGCTTGCGGAGCTTAAATCTGGACATTCGGGTAACATCCATGTTCTCATCTTCCTCCATGGAACTGAACTGAAAAGTTGCAACCCGTTGGTCTGTAATTCTGACAAGTGGAGAGCAAGGTCGCAAAATGCAAAGATTATCGGCTAATTCTGAAAAAGAACTTATGCAATCAGTATGGGTCCTCTTCCTCCTTCACTGATTGATTTTTTTCTGTTTAGTTTAAGAGCCAGGTAGAATTCGCCTGAGTTGTAAGATGGGAATTCGGTAAAAAAAAAGGATGAATAAAGAATGCTCAATTTATTGGTTAATTCTGACAAAGAAGTTATGCAATCAGTATGAGTCCTCTGCATCCTTCACCTATTGATTTTGTTCTGTTTAGTTAAATAACTGCCAGGAAAGTCGCCTGACTTGTTTAAAAGATATTTGGTGTAAGGATGAATGTAAAAAAACGACTCTATTTAGTTAAATAACTGCCAGGAAAGTCGCCTGACTTGTTTAAAAGATATTTGGTGTAAGGATGAATGTAAAAAAACGACTCCGCTGGGGATCGAACCCAGAATCTCTGGTTTCGTAGACCAGCGCCTTATCCATTGGGCCACGGAGTCGATATTGATGTAATACGTAATTTGTTGGTAACTATTCCTTTTACGTTCCCCATTCGTCATTTAACATTTTTGCTGTTCTTTGCATGTACCGCTGCTGCAAACACAGAATCCCGTGGAAGGGTATACGTGATGCAATATTCACTTTTTCTTATCTCCATAATATATTAACTTCTCTAAACAGTTGAATGGCCAACGGGTTATAAAATGTGAGAATGATCATGACAAACTCGCACGCTCACATAGGACACGTCACACGAATATGACATGTACACTCCACACCAACTACTCAATCGCTCGTCAGTACGTACTAGGTAAGATGGCGCGTCGACATGCTGCGCCCGTGCGTTAAAATTCATGTTTGAAAATGTCCGCATTAAAAAAATTATTCAGATTTTAAAACTGTTGGAATTTTAAAAAGTTTACATTTATTAATTGTTTAGATTTCAAAAATTGGTATAATTTAGAAGTTGTTTATATTTGAATTCTTTTCACGTTTGCGAAATGCTTAGATTTGAAAGGCATTTGTAAATTTGAAATATGCATCATTTAGTAGTTTTTGAAAAATTGTTTAAATACCCTAAAACAATATATCGCCGCACTTTTTGCGAATACTTATCTGATAAAGATCAATTTTTGTGTATAGTTGGAAAATATGGAAAACAAATTCCATCTTAAATTTATCTTAGCGGAATAAGTATTGTTGAACAATTGATATTCAAATTTGAATTTTGATCATATGTTGTAAATAATCAGCATTTTTTTTGATGATTTTTGATATATTTTTATATATTTTTGCAACTGGTTATATTCAAATTTATTGATTTTGCAGCATTTAGTAGTTTTTCGATTTTTTTAATTAAGTTTGATATATTTTTTATATTTTCCCGTTGGATATATTTAAAGTTATTGATTTTGCAGTATTTAGTAGTTTTTTGAAAATTGTTTAAATAAGTTGGACCCACCTGTCAGGAATTGAATTGTTCAAATCCGACTTTATTTTTCATTAATGTTTGCTGAATTAAAGTATCTTCAAATATTGACCAATTCAAAATATTTAAACATGTTTGTGAGCATGTTTATGTATTGTAGAGTACCTATAATTATTTAGTAATTTTAAATGTTCGAATGTGATTGTATTTTCCATTAATATGTACTGAATTGGAGTATAAATATTGACCAATTCAAATTATTAAAATATGTTTTGCATTAATGTTTATTGGATTAGAATATCTCTAAATGTTGACTAATTCAAAATATTCAAACATGTTTGCGAATTTCATATTTCTCTTATCTTTTTCTTTTGCTCAAACAGTACTCCAAATATCTGTGGATTTTTTTTTAGACAAATGATTTCATTATTATAAATTGGAACATTGCTTATGCTTTTTAGACAAATGACTCCATTATTAAGAGAGTTGTGAAATGTTTGGAGTATTGTAAAAAAAATGTCTCCATTATCATTTGTTTAAGGAATTGGAACATTGCTTGAACAATACTTCCTTTATTATCTTTTTCTTTTGGTTAAACAATACTCGAAATATTTCACATTTCTCTTATCTGTTGTAGATCATAAAAAAATAATTGTTGAAATTAAATATTTTTTGAAATCTTGATGTATTGAACATATTTTCATGTTTTAAAAAGGTTTAGTTATGAATTTCCTAAGTTTGATTCAAATTCTGGAATGTTAGAAAAGACTTAAATTTTCATAACCAGACCCACTGTCAGAGATTTAACAAATATGGAAAATATTTATCCAAACCTTGAATATGTAGACCTATTTTTTCCTTTAGTTGAATCATTTTATTATATAGAGTCTTAAGCATAGAGATAATTTTTAAGTGGAGGCCAAATACATTAAAAAAAAACATTTGGAGGTACTCCATGGATCCTTAAAATGGTTATTTTATTCTCCTATTTAAACATGACTGGAAATTGTTGGACATGCATGAATTTGATGCAAATAGACTTTTTTTGTGAAAATTTGGATATGTTAAACTTATTTTCATGTTTTAAAAAGGTTAAGATTCAAATTCGAAAATGTCTACATTTTAAAATTGTGCAGATTTGGAAATTATTGAAGCTGTATTTGAAAAGTTATAAAAGTTTTTTAAAAAAGGAAAATAGAACAAAAAGAAGAGGAAAAAAAAAGAAGAAGGGCCGAGCCAGCTGCACAGCAGCCAGTCCAGCCCAGTAGGCAGCCGAGCTGCCCAGCCCAGGCCCGCTGGAACGTCATGCTGACGTCACCTACGGGCGGGCTCTGCCGCGGCGGCGTCGACCTCGCCGGAGCCGCAGCAGAGCGACCAGGACGCGCGGGTGAGCGCATCGGATGCGGCTCGACGCGGGGTGGCCGCAGGTGGCGGCGCCGCCGCTTTTGGGTCGACGGAGCGTTGCCGGCGGCGTGCGGACACGGCGGCGGCCTGCGAGCACGGCGGCGTCGATTCCGGCGAGGTCGCGGCATTCCGGCAGGCGAGAGTGGGCGAGGAGGGAGAGGGCGCGACGGCCGAGGTCGCCGTGCCCGTCGATCTGAACGGGGCGCGCGTCGGCGGCGCCGGCGACTTCCGGCGTCGCGCGCGAGAGGAAAGGAAAGGGACGATTGTGCGGTGACGGTTTTCCAGAGAGGCCCCTGCATTTTGCGCGATTTCCATGTAGCTCCTCCGTAGTGCAAAAAATTGGACTGCGGGACAGTGTTTGGATTTGCGAGGGGCTTTCCTGCAAAAGAACCAAGCCGACCGCTGGCCACCGGCGCGACGGGCTGGTAACCGGTGACGTGGCACCCTCTGATTGGTGCGGATGCGTGCACACTGTAGGTGGAACGGTGTCGCGTTTTTGTGGGTGGCGTGGCTCGATCCTGGCCGTCCGTTGCCGTGATCGGACGGCCGGCGTAAAGCGGGTGACGTGGACCGTGTGAAAAGCTGAGAAGATGTTGCTCCTTTATATATAGTAGTAGGATATATAGTAGGTAAGTAGGTATGTATGCACAGATGCACTATAAAGCGCTGGCGAGAGCATTCAGGGTCAGGCCCGGCACATGCATGCTCCCTGCGATCGAGTCGAGTGGTCTGAGCCTAAGGTGAAATTAATTGAGGGACGCTCGGACCACATAGATTACAGCCTCTCACGCGTACGTACGTGCCCATGAGCTAGCGTAGCCGTACGTGAGGGTTCAATTACGAATTATTACGCGTACGTCGCTCCTGATCCACGCCCTTGCAGGATCCAGCGGGATCGAGGCTCCGGTACTCGATCGGTGATTCGAGCCAGGCCTCACAAGTCACAGGGAATGAAGTTTCTGTTACACAACCTTTGCCGACAAGTCCGGTCCAAGAACGTGTAGCGTGAGCGTAGTCGAAGGAGTCGTACACGCGGCACAATTACAGATGCGAAAAGTAAAAGAACACAGAGATATAGCCAGGACTGATCTTTATTATCAATGGTGTGTCTCTCTCCATACAATACATGTGTATATATAAGAGGGAGAGGGGCTAGGGTTGAGGACCAATCTAGAGGGAAAACCCCCCACCCAAGAAAGGGTGGGCCCGCACGTTACACGTACGGGAGAAGTTTCCCAACACTCCCCCTTGGTCCGACAACTCGTATTGTCTATGTCTCAAAAACTCCGAAAACCCAATGGAAAAATATGGAGAAAGAGCGCATAGTATACGTCTCCTCATGTTGCACGAATTGCCTCATTAAAAACCTTATGTGAGAAACTTCATAAAAACTCACTAAAGGGAAAAAGAGTACAACTCACTTAACTTTCAGGTCAAGTACTCAATCATCGGGATCGAGATTTCAGCGATGAGTTTGTGAAGATTCTCCCCCTGAACCTTGCATCTCCCTAAGTCTTATCATACCCATTTCACGAACACATCTCTCAAAGGAAGATGCTGGTAATGATTTAGTGAACAAATCAGCAAGATTTTCACACGACTTAGTATGCAAGATTCTCAATTCGTTCGACTTTTGCAATTCATGTGCATAGAAGAATTTGGGGTCGATATGTTTTGTGAGATTGCTCTTCACATAACCCGTCTGGACTTGTGCAACACAAGCTGCATTATCCTCATAGATAATAGTTGGGGTTTGGACGGTGTTCAGCCCACATGTCAGCTGGATGTGGCCGATCATCCGTCGAAGCCATACACACTCTCGTGATGCTTCATACAGTGCTATGATTTCCGTGTGGTTCGTCGAAGTTGTTACCAAAGTTTGCTTAGACGATTTCCAGGAAACTGCGGTTCCACCACAAAGGAAAACATATCCAGTCTGAGACTTGCCAGTGTGCGGGTCCGACAAGTACCCAGCATCAGCATATCCAACAAGTGAAAGGTCTTGATTCCTCCGGTAAAACAAGCCAAGATCTTTGGTCCCTTGGAGGTATCGGAAGACGTCCTTGATGCCTTTCCAATGTCTATTGGTAGGCTCAGAACTGTACCTAGCAAGCAAATTGACAGCGAACGCAATGTCCGGCCGTGTACAATTAGCGAGGTACATGAGTGCTCCAACGGCGCTCAAGTAGGGGAATTCCGGTCCCAGAATTTCCTCCCCCTCTTCCTTAGGCCTGAACGGGTCCTTATCTTGCTGCAAAGACCTCCCAATCATTGGAGTCTTTGAAGGATATGAAATCCAAATCTCTCTAACACCTTCTGGGTGTAGGCAGACTGGTGCATTAGAATCCCAACAGGGGAATGTTCAAGTTGCAAACCCAAACAAAACTTGGTTTTACCCAAATCTTTCATCTCGAATTCCGACATCAGGTAGGAACTCGCTTCCTCAATATCTCTAGGTGTATCGATTATATTCAAATCGTCCACGTACACCGAGATTATACAAAATCCATCTTGGGATCACCGTATAAAGATGCATGGGCAATTTTCGTTGCTCGTGTAGCCCTTCTGATGAAGGAAATCGCTTAAGAGATTATACCACATCCTACCAGACTGTTTAAGTCCGTACAATGTCTTCTGAAGAAGAACAATGTATAGACACCGATTTGCTCTCTTGGTTCGGAATGGGGATACCTTCTGGTACCTTCATGTAAATTTCCGAATCAAGGTTACCATATAGGTAAGCAGTGACAACATCCATCAATTTCATTGTTAAGTCCAGATTTACTGCCACTGAGATTAAGTATCTAAAGGTTATATCATCCATGACTAGGGAGTAAGTTTCCTCAATATCGACATCTGGCCGTTGAGTGAACCATTGAGCGGCGAGTCTTGCTCTATACCGATCCACCTCATGCGTGAGGTAACTGCCTCCTGCCAATCTTTCCAATCCGACCTTATTTCACAATCAGCGAGATTGTTAGGCCTAGGGTCAGGATCTATGATTGAGGCAATTCTATAGCAAAGTTAATGTCGACAATTGCCATTGCTCGGTTCCTTGACTCTCCCTTATTTATATAATTTATGGCCATTTCGTCATGGGGCGCATCTGGCGCTACCTCTTGCTCCACCGTATTTCCCAGTACAGGAGCGAGGTCCTTTAGCTTTTCCGCGCCGATGTGTGTACTCACATCTCCGCTGGATGTTCCCTCAATAGGGACATTCAAGTCCGGAATCCCGTGCACAGGACTTTCCGTACTTGTGCCAGGTCTCAATTGGCTCCCCTTTTTCTTATTAGGGGCTTTGGTGACTGTCTGTGATAAATCTCTCTTATCCTTCTTCCTCAGGCGTCCCCGAGTACTTAGGAGTTGAGAAACCGGATTTCGCGTCCTTTTAGGCCTTTGGACGGGAGCGGGTGTACCATAGTTAACTTCGGTATCTCAACCCTTTCCAGTGCATTGCACGTAGGCATATGCGACTTTCTCGCAGTTTTCAAGTCACTAAAGGCAGTTGATTCGCTAATGCATGCAAATCAATTTTCTTTTGGACTTCTTTATTTGTCTCGGCAGTGCGTGGGTCATGAGCGTGGATCTCCGTGACTTAGCACGTGATTTCTCGACTTTTATCATCAAGGGTTTGATTATCTCCCCCTAAAGTCGGAAAGAGATCCTCGTCAATGCAATCAGCAAAGCGGGCCGTATGACAATCACTTGTCATGGGGTCCAAATACCTGATTATGGACACAGTCTCATAAGCAACGTATATCCCCGACTTAAGGAGGAGGCCCGTTGCTGATCGCTGGTGGTGGTATCGGTACATATACCTAGCAACCGAACCTATAAAGGTGGGAAAAACTTCGGTGCCAACCCCTACGCAAGCTGCATATGAGAATGGATGTTGTAGGCTAACAGTCTAAATTTGATGAGTTTAGCAGCGTGTAACACAGCGTGCCCCAACATCTGGTTGGCGAATTACAACTTTGAAGGGGCGGTCTTGCAATGAATTTAACCAAATGCATTTTGCGTTTGGACATGCGGTACCGAATGCTCGACTGCGATTCACATTGCCATGGATTTATGTTGCAGTAGGCAAACAGTGGACCATTTAGAGAAGCGTCGATGTGTACCATAAAGTACCAAAACAACCTTGAGATGGGCTGAATCGGACCGCTTGTCCCTAGGATGCAAAAAAAATGTGGGGATTGCATCCTTCACCTTTAAGGTGGACGGTCGACTGATTAACTTCCCCGAAGAGTATGCGAAGCACACAAAATCATCAGGATTCGGGAAGTTTTTAATTTTAACATTATGACCGTTCAAGTTGTGTATTCCTCATCATACTAAGACTTAGTGGCCTAATCTATCATGCCAAATGCAAAATAGTTCAGAGCATTTGAAGGAAGTATACATAGGCGGTGCTACAAATATCGTGTAGCATAGCCCTTTTTCTAATGGAGGAAAATCTTCCAAGAACATGTTTACATTTTCATCGCGCTCGGTGATTAGGAGGTATTCCATACCATTCACAACACCGGTCTCAGCTAGAGACTATCAGCGTGAAAACCATTGAAACTTAAGGGGGTGCGAGTGACTCGGGGTACAACAATGCATCGTTAATGATCAAAGTTGTTCCCATGGGTAGTATGATAGTGGCTCTTCCGGAGCCAACTATATAAGAATCGCAGTCGGCGATTTTCATAACACTACCTCGAGATTTTATTAGACTCAAAGCACACAATTTGTCTCAAAATGGTATTTGTGTATCGTTTTCCACAAAACATGTTTACTCCATTGGTGTGCCACACGTGTTCTAAGATATTTGCATGTAATTAAAATAATGAAGCGAGGAAGTAGCGACATTATAGAACAAATGCATATACATCTCAGAACATAACATGCCATCATATTTAAATAGAGGAATTAATGAACGATAATCAAATATCATTCAACCGTCGAAATAATGAATATGTCTTGCTCTTATAGAGCTTACAAAACCAAATGTATCTCAAATAGCCTAAGGAATCATGATAAATGAAGTAGTGGAAGCTTAGACGGGCGTAGTGAACGCGCCGTTCACTTCACACTCAAACTCCAACTGTGCGAACTGCTCCTCACTGATTATAAGATCATCATCAGTGCCTACACGAGGCGCAAAAAGGGCACGCCAAGTGATCGACCTCCATAGAGACGTCGACGTCCGATGGGACCGTCGGAGCTATCTCCATGGGCGCAACTAGAAGTGCAGCAATAGGCGGAGGTGGAGGCGGCGAGAGGAGCTCAGGCGCCACCATGGGTGTCGGAGGTGCCTCCCCTGTACTGAGGCGAGGTGAGATTCATGCACCTTCTTACTAGCCTTGTACGTTGCCACAACGTCCTTAGGTGCACGGCACTGGCATGAGAAGTGTTCTGTAGAGCCGCACCGATAGCATTCCTGGGGCCTCTGCTCCCCCTTGCCTGGCTGATGCTGCTGAGCCTGGCGAGGGGGGGGGGGGTGAGGCACCTTCTTGCCCTTCCTACCTCTCTTCTTCTTGAGAGGCACATGGGCCTTCTAGACGTTAGCATGGCCCCCTGACGGGAACTCGCCCCAAGTGGCTGCGCGAGAGAGTTCTTTTTCACAAGAGCTCATCCTGCGTCTCCTCCACCTGGAGTATGTCCACAAGCTCTGCATACTGCGTGTACTGCCCCTGGCGGTAGTTTCGCGAGGACTGTACAGCGGATTGGGGTGGAAAGTGGAGAGAGTTTTCTCAATCTTCTAGGTGTCGGTGATAGTGACACCACACATCCGAAGAGAGGTGCAAATCCGGTGCAAAGCCGAATTGTAGTCTCCCACCGTCTGGAAGTCCTGAAACCTCAGACGTATCCACTCCGCCTCCACCAGCGGGCGAACAGTGTACTTCAGTCGCTCGAAACGCTGTTTTAAGAGCATTCCAGAGGTCCAAAGCACTCCGCTCAGCCATGTACTTATTTTTCAGAGTACTGCAGAGGTGGTGACGCGGAAAATGCAGAGCCTGGGCATTCTGAACAGAGGTGATAGCGCCGGTGACCGCTTGGGTCCCCGGGCCAATTGCCTTGGTCAGCTCCCCGGGTGTGAGGAAGATCTCAACGTCCGATGCCCATGTCAGGTAGTTCAGCCCATTTTGGGCTAGCTCGGTGAACTCACGATTGACGATTCCGGCCATCTGCGATTTATGCAAATCTTATTAGATTACAGCAGGTAATCCGGATTACAGCAGGTAATCCATTGCACAAATGCGATGAAGATACAATTGTTCATTAACATGACGTTCCAATATTTAAAAACATGCTAATAATGATTTCAAAGCGATTAAAGGTAATTAAACAATTAATTCTAGCAATGAAAACATATAATCAAAGCATTATAATGACGGAAACATGTTAAGCGCATCACTAACGTGAAAAAAATGGCCCCAAAATTGACCTTCCGAAATTATTTTATGCACAAAAATACAATTTCAGCAAAATTAGACTTGACCAGGGACTGGTAAATTTATTCAACAGGAATAAAGTTATACCTAATTCTGGAAAAGTTTAAGTGCTAAAATGTAAAAAAACGCGCATTCGGTCCGGCCCGATCGGCAGCAGGCCGAAACTGGGCCGCAAACCGTCCGACGACCCATCATCATTCCTCTCTGCCCAGCGCTGGCCTTTGTTTTTTTTTCGACCGCATAACCGTCCGAATTGGGTCCAGAGGGCCCAGCAGCGGCCCAACCGAACCCTAGAAGGGTCGGCCGCCTCACGCGTTGACCGAGGTCGAAGCTCTGGTCGTGGTGACGGCCAGCCACGGGTGACCTCCTGGCTCGAGACCAAGGGGCGGCGGCGGGCTGTGACGGCGGCGGCGGCCAGTGGGGCCGCGCGCTCGCGGTGGGTGGCGGGGCGCGCTTGCGCAGGCTCGGCGCGGGTGGCGGGCGGGCGGCCGGTGGCGTGACCTCGCACATCGCGGGGCTCGGCCGACTAGGCCTGGAGCTCGTACGCGGACGGCGCGTCGACGCGGCCATGGCGCGGATGCGGGCGGCGCGGTCACAGTGCTGCCGGGCACGGCGAGCGCGGACGGCCAGCAGGGCTCCAGCGGCGACGGCCTCGGCGCGAGGCCAGCAGGGCCAGGCGGCGGTCGGCGGCGCCCCTCGGGCGTGCGTGCTCGGACGGCACGGCCAGCAGGGCCGTCGTCCGCGGTACGGCGCTGCCGACGCGCAGGTGCGGTCAGCAGGGTACACAGCGAGCACGGTCATCTGGACCTTCTCGCGCGGAAGAGCGACGGCGGCGCCACGTAGTGCAAGGCTCGGTGTGTTGCGTGGCGGCTTGCCGACCTATGCAACACACGGCGAGCGGCTCTACGGCAGTCAGCCGACGACGTCTTTTACGCCGACATAGAAAACACTTCGGATGACAATCTTCATCGTCCGTTCATCTGGAATTGAGACGGCGCGTCGCACAGCTGGTGCATCGCGGCGGTACCGTGATCATCTGGATCACGTCCATACCGACTCCCTACGGTGCCGTCAACAAATCCCCCATGAATCCGAGAGCATCGACATTGGTCGGCGACGTATTCGTCAGCTCGGCTCTCGGGAGGGAAATCGACACCGTAGGTAATACATAATCCGTATAAAACGTATGGCAAAAACGGAAACATAGAAAGATGTAAAACCGTTGTTGCGATCGGATCTGGATTATACCTTCGCGATGAACGACGAGAGCCTGCTTGAGGGAGGCTCGATGTAGATCAGTTGGCGGAGCAGTACGTGCTGATAACGTGTTACACAACCTTTGCCGGCGAGTCCGGTCCAAGGGCGTGTAGCGTGAGCGTAGTCGAAGGAGTCGTACACGCGGCACAATCACAGATGCGAAAAGTAAAAGAACACAGAGATATAGCCAGGACTGATCTTTATTATCAATGGTGTGTCTCTCTCCATATAATACATGTGTATATATAAGAGGGAGAGGGGCTAGGGTTGAGGACCAATCTAGAGGGAAAACCCCCACCCAAGAAAGGGTGGGCCCGCACGTTACACGTACGGGAGAAGTTTCCCAACAGTTTCTACAGCTTTTGCGGCAGAGGAAGGCAACCTCGGGGAAGGAAAGCATTCTATTCCATGACTAGAATAGGTATATAGGGAGAAAATATATATAGTTCCTTTTGCATGTGATCCATTTACAATTTTTTATCACGATCTCGATTTTACAGATCTACTAGTGCTACTGTTTTACTATGGCTTTCCTTGTGTTATCCGTCAAGTGGAAAATGCAAACCCATCGTTTGAAAGAGTCACGTATCTAAAGCAAAAGTGCAAGAACCTGCATTTGGCAAAACTCGATACAATCGTGTTATCTCCATTCTATGTACAGATTACAAAAATACGTAGGGGGCCTTGGGCATTGGTGCGGCATTACAGCGCCGATCGATCGGGGATATCATCGTTCATCGATGATGTGCTAGCAGCTGGAAACGAAAAGAAGCAAGCAAAATACACCACAATATGGGCGCACATCGGCGGGCACTAATTAAGCAAAAAGTACACCAGGAGATCAGCTAGCGACGAAACTCGATCAGCGGCCGGCCGACTTATCGCCGGCACTGGCGGCGACGACGGCGTAGGGCGCGGGGCAGCGGCCGTCGTCGAAGTTCTTGGCGTAGCTGGCGGCGTCGTAGCCGAACGTGATGGGCCGGGACCTGGAGGAGGCCGTCGCCTGGGAGGAGCTGCAGACGCACCTGGTCTCCTGCGCCAGCCGCCTCAGCAGCTTCCGCCACGCGCGGTGCCCACACCAGCCCACGCCCGGGATGGCGTCGCGCGCCGCGAGCTGCAGCCGCCGGACCACGACGGCGGCGGTGCCGCGCTGCCGGCCGGCCGGCGGCAACGAGGGGGAGGAGGGCACGCAGGCCGACAGGTTGACGGAGCGGGAGGACGGGTCAGTGGTGGCGCCCATGCCCATGGCGTGCTGCTGTCGTGCCGCGGGGGAGACAGGGGAGCTGGGGGAGGTGGCGAGATCGGGAATGAGAGGATTTCCTGCCGGTTATATGGGTAAGTAGCATGTCGCGACGAGAGAGTGATCGATGGTATTTTTGTGACGCTGAGCGGACAAGTGGTAGAGAGGAGATAGTGTTGAGAGAGGTTAATTTTGTGGTGGTTGCATGCATGCCCGGTTGATGCTATTATTAGACAGGGAAGTTAATTTTGTGGTGGTTAATAGTTGCATACATAGATATGTAAGAACGGTTCTTGTGGAGCTTTATAGCAAAGTTTCTTTTTATTTTGTGTATGCTTTGAATCAACATTTCACCATTTGGCCATCTGCTCATATGGTAAAAAAATGAGTATAAACTCTTAATTTCTTTTCTTACAACAATGCGTACAATTTTTTTTTGAAACGAGGTAAAAGATTTGTCATTTTCATTGAACAAGTTTGTAGAGGTTTTTAGTCTTGGTGCCTAAGATAAACCCTAGTACTTTGCACAAAAACCTACTCTCCTGGCATTACATTGCTCAGATAAATCGCTCCGGCCCTTCCCCATATTGTGGCCTCTTCTTTAACCCTCGCAACTACAACGAAAAAGGGGGAGGCATGGTGACGAAAAACCCTAGCATTTTGTTTCATCCAAATCTCCCACGAGACGAGCATGGATAGGGAGGCCAAAACTTTGCCGGGGCGCATCTTGTCATGAGTACAAACTGTAAACTCAAGTACCTGTCTGGCATGTGAAAAATCCCCTCTGAATAATTGTAATACCGGCCCGTAACGTTTTAATTTGATATATCTGAAGCATGATTCAGTTTGTGAGAGACGGTCCTAACTTTTTCCCTAGTGAACCATAAAATAAAATTCAAACAACTCAGTTTAGCCAATGCAAGCAGACATCTTGCAGGGAGCAAGTTCTGGCGAAAAAAGGTGAATGCTCCCGGTCTACCTTTAACTTGATAGATACTATTTCGATCCTAGGTCATGTCTTAGGTGTTCAATTTTGTTGCTGCGGTTGGTTCCACCGAAATTGACCACATTTGATATAAAAAAACTCTTTTGTTTATCTATATACGTCTATTTTTAGAATTGATGTTTTTTCAGCATCATTTCGATCAAATCTGAAGTTTGTGTTATGTTAGGAAACATGTTACGTATGATTACTATAAATATAAAAAATCACTACGGAACACCAAGAAAAGTACAAGATGCAGATCACGGGTCATGTCATCGTACCAGTTGAAGATCAAGCGTAGAGGATTTTTGCCTACGGTCAGTTGAGATGTCCATGAATTCTTCTCTATCTTTGTCTAAATTTTTTAGCAAGAAAAGGCCTAAGACGGTTAAACAAAATTAAGCGACATGGACACTTTTCCAGTAAATGAAACGAAGTTGTTTCTCTTTTCCTACGGCAGGGCTGAGCTGAGCAGTAGAAGCTTGATGAGAGTTGAAGCAGAGGTCCTGATCCTATAAGCTACACGAGCTGGTAAATCACGTGGACTGTGCGCGCCAAATCCGTCAATCAACAACATTATTCAGAGCAAATGTCGAAACGTGAAGAGAAAATGCACCCAAAAACCTCAATTATGGAATTCCCCACGATGGATTTTTCTGGGATACAGCAGAACTTTGTAGCAAATCACTGTGAACTAAGCATGTTTAAGCAAGTGATCGGTTCATTCGATGCACGTTAGGGGTACGGTCTTCGAACAATGAACCGATCATCCATGATTTTCAAGGCCAGCCGCAAGTGGCAGGGAGGTAACGAACAACTGTCAACCCAAATCTTAAGGGCCAAATATATACTAGCTGACTAGGAACACCAATGCGTGGAAAACGCAGCGTGCCATCCTTATTTTGCAACACTGGAATGCTAATCCCTGAGGGAAACCCATCACACTTTGTCCAGCTGGTGATATAAATTCTCCATGTGCCATCTACTGCAGTAAGGATGGCAAATTTGGTGACTAAATCGGTCCATAAAGGCTTCATGTCAGACCAAAAATGGCTAAACCTAAACAGGTCAGCAAATATTGCAAAGAACTGGCAGCCACATTGTGATCTCTTTCCGTAGTCAGTGTGAGTGAAATGTCAGTCTTAAAACTCCCATGAGACATCTTCTTTCCCTCTCTGCTACTGCCTCAGTTCCATAATTCTTGTCGTGGTTTTAGTTCAAATTCATGGTTCAATTTTGAACTAAAACCACGACAAGAATTACCATGGTGGCCTTCAGTCTTCAGAAGTTGTATTTAGCTTTTCTCTCCATCTCATCAAAATCTAGTCCATCATCTAGCGCTGCAGCAATCGATGAACACACACTGATTTTAGCACTGACCTTTACATTTCTACACCAATCACACCACAACAAAATTGCAAAAATCTTCAGTTCCCAGGACAACTCACCTGCTAAAGGAACCAATATCTCATTAAACAGAAAATCTGAAAGGAGAAAACAAAATGGATGCCAAACAATGAAAAATGTCACTTTTATGCTATTTACATTTGTTTCTGCTTCAAACTTAAACAAACTCTCTTCTAATGGATAAACACATACTGCACAATACATGGGTGAGAACCTTGCTACATCCACAGGTAAATCCATTGTTGCCATCGTTAAAGCTACCTTCTAGAAGGAATTACAGATCCATCCTGTACTGGCAAATCGTCAGAAAGCTATAGATGCCAGTTTGTCACTGATGTGTTGGCAAAAGTCCCAGCACATTAAGCAGACCAAAAAGTTTCCATATCGATCGTTTGTCTTCAAGGTTAAATTGGGCTTGACATGAGGGCCTACAGATCGGAAAATGTTTTATATATCTAGCTCCTATAGTATCGTCAGTATTCACGAGTTACCTCCAAATAATTTGACCGGAGAATGTAACATTCGGAGTACCTTGTTAGAGGATGTAACAGCAGTTCTCCACTGTGGATCCTGTGTAGTGGGTGGTCTGTCCCTGAACAAAGTAACCACTCTTGACTGGGTGGGTCTTTCTACTATCGGCCGTTGTGGCATCTCTCTCATGACCCATAAAACAAATCCTGACGGCACCGACGAGCCTACAAAACAAATTACATTAATGGAGTGTATGTGTCTTGTGATTCCTGTAAATGGAACAATCAGGGGCAGTAAACAGATCAATGGAAAAAAGAAGATATGGATGGTAAAACCACAATACACAATGTTTTGTTCTTTCCTAGCACAAGGTTAATTGCTCGGATGTGTATGCAGAGTTCATTTACTGTCCCTATTTCCATTGTTAGAGATAATACACCGGATGAGTAATTATGTTTCTAAAAGGTATACACATTAGTGCACATGTTTGATTTTTATATATACAGTTGATTAGCATAACATCCTTTAGGTATGGGGAGCTGGGCTGCAGAATTAGCAATAAGCACATAACATAAAGGCAAGCACACACCACTCCATATAACATACCAGAGTGAAAAGGAAGACAAACTCTTTTCATAGCTAATCTAACACCGAACACCTATAAATTTTTCAACTATGCCACAACTGTACCTTTTTGTTTTACCCCAAAGTTGGATGCACCAGTATGGTAACAAAATCCAGAGATTGAGCAGTTCAATCTAATATTAAGGCTTGGATCATCAAATCAAGACCAGCTTCAAGGTGGAGGGGGCTCATGGTCAGAGGGACTATATGTTGTGTGCATGCTTAAGCTACGCCTAGCACAGTACCATAATTTAATCCTTTTACTAACTTCCAGTTTTATGCACTATCACGCGTATGAACATATATCTGATGGGTAATGGCAAAGTGAGCAAAAATAATAATAACCCCATCCTAATATATAATAAAATGCTATGATTCAGTTCAGTGATTCAGTTTACTGTTATTCTAGGCACAAAACAACGCAAGGTTACCTATTAAATAATATATAAAAAGTATAACAGCATTTTTGATGATGTCCGCATCTGTCGAGTACCAATACAAAAGCACCTGCAGTAACAAGTACAGCGGAATGCAGGTCATTTAACAATTTAACTGCCAGCTCATGTATTATGGAAAATTGTATTGGTGTAACTGAACTTACTGGAACATTAGTTACAAGTGCTAGTACAGCTGAAGATGAGAAACAAATCAGGGAGACAGCAGCTAAACTGGCAACCTGCAGAGAAACAATACTTGACAATTTGATATGGAGAAGCATGTTGCTCAAATGTGTGGCTTGTTTAATTTTTCTCTATATTTTCCTAATACAGTGAAATATTCCAATACGATTATGTTAATGCATGCCACACGTAGAGTGATCTCGAGAGAAATATACCTTCCATTTCTCAGTTGACACAGTTTCAGAGCGCACTTTGCTCATCTTCGAGAATAATAATGCACCTTAACAAGATCAAGATCATCAAACCAAGATGGCAAAGGCAAGCCAAGAACATGTTAAAACACGGAAGCTTCACACTCTGTAAGTCATAATGATATGACAAAATCTACTACTAGTACCAAATGAATGCCAGAAAATTTAGCAAGGTGAACAAGGGACAAAACAGAAAATGACTTGTACTATAAGACTTAATCTACTGGGTGCATACAGGCAAATGAAAGAAAGGTAATCTTAGGTTGAGAATATCCTGAATTGGCATCTAGGACAAAATTGTGACATGATGTACATCTAGACGGTATTATATGCTTACCATAACATGCCAAAGCACCGCCAAGTACTAGAACAACTACTGAAAATACATCCAAATAAACCTGCAAAATAAAATGTTTGGCTAACGTCTATAAAGCAATCATGTTAACTAAATAAGAGGTTATAAAATTACTGGAATAGGTGAAATCCCAAATTTATCAAGGTAGTGGTAAAATATGAATAAAGTGTGTGATAAACAAAAGATGACATGCAAGCAAATGTTTTTCCAAAACTGACACAAGGGACAAGACTACTATTTATAGCACGCGACTTGAGACAGAATACAAATAGAACAGGTTCTGAAACTCAAGGGAAAAGAAGAAGAAAAAACTAGGACCATCTCTAACAACATCTCATGTTTGGTCTGTGAAGTATCCCATTATTCTTCACACATTGATTTGACAAGGGAAATAAAAACAAACAAATATATTCTCCCCGTCTACTTTCTGCAATGGTATAATCGACCGCCGAGGCCATCAAACGTGTCTCAAATATCGTTCATGGCCGGTTCGGTTGCCCCTGCCGCCCAGATCGTCCCTTTGTGATGTTGTGTCTAGCCTACCAGGTCATCTAGTCTATTTTGGCTACCTCATGATGCCTCTATACAACAGGCCCGGTTACATGTGTTCGACTCTATTAGAACAACTGACTGTAGCCATATACACATATTCAACATCAATACCAACATCATGCCTCCGTGTCCACAATTTAACAAACTTGCATCCTGTTGTGAAACGGAATTTGCTAAAAGATGTAACAATGCAATTTGTGCATACCCCAACAGAGTACTTTGGGTAGCACACTAGACATTTGACTTCCATTGTTGATAAATAACATTTCATATTTATTTGGGATAAATATGGTAGTTTTTTTCAGTTGTCAAAAATCAAGAATAATTATGCACAAAATAGGTGCACCAAATGCACGGCAACACAGAGAGCTGGATATAAAACAAAAATGTAGGTATGCCTTGAATGGATCAGAAGCAAGACTAGCTAGATTTCCAGATACGACTGTAAAGAGGCATTTGAGAGATGATATGCAACATACAGGTACAGGTTGTATTCAAGAATACATATAGGGTGTTTTGGTTGCCTGCACAAGGGCCAACCAGGCCCGCCTCATGCAAGTTTTAGCTGTTTGGGTGCCAGCACGAGGCCACTTAGGTACCCCTGCCCTTTGTATGAGGTAGAAGTGACCTAGAGCCTTGCTTATGTAACATGTGGTTCTGACGGTAGTAAACCATGTTGGTCCTTTTGTGGTAAACTTGCTTATGCAGTATTGTTGCTTTAATGGTGGTACTAGTTAACGTGCTTTAGTTGCTTTGTGGTTAAGTTCTTACGTTGCTTCGGGTTATGTGCTTATGTTGTAGTATGATGTGGTGTGGTCTGGTGTGGAATGATGAAGTGTCGGGTAACCTCACTACTCCAACAGGAAGTGACCACATCAGGGCATTTGCAAGCTACCAAACACCAGGAGCATGCATCACAGCCCAAAACTACTCATGCAAGCAACCAAACGCCAGGCCAAAATGGCCATCGGGCCTGTCCCTGGCCCTATGACCGGCTGGCTCGCTAGCTCATGGAAGCAACCAAACACGCGGTTCGTAGGTCCTTGTGATCGATGAAATTATGCAGCCGAGGGGCATGGCGCGCCAGACTAACCAACCCATCCCAAGACATGATCTAGAGCCTATCTTATAGCCTGAAGAATAGCTGAGGGAAGGTAACGTGTCGGGTGTGCTAGAGGGAAGAAAATTGATTGCTAACAATGACCTTTTTGTTTTCCTTTTCTAAGTGAACTTCATGGGTGTTTTTGACAAGCTTATCATTCTTTTCCTTCACCACTGGAAATGGGACTTATTCTCATGGGCGTATATCAAGTTCTCACTTTATACTACATTTACAGGGCTCTTCAACATTTCTCTCTTTTTGTGCAGTATTGCAACAGGATATAAATGTTTGAAAAGAATGCATGTTATGTAAGACCAAAATGCAGCATCAAAGAAGAACCAAAGCAGGATACAGTAAGTTGCTGGTCCTCGTACCTTTTTCAGTACTGATGAATCAATCGGATTTTCTCCCCTACCAAGCCAGATGAGGATGGCAAAGGTGAGCATAACAACAAATGACAGGACGAGCACCTGCAAGAAAAAAAAATTAGGCCAGTAAAAGGTGCTGTATAACAGATATTATATCATGGTAGAAGCACTGTAGAAATAAGACGAGAAAAAAAAATCTCCAAGCACTGTGTCTAATGTATAAAAGGCACATACCCCAGCAATATGTGATCTGTGTGAGCCAGAGATAAAAAAAGAAAGTCATGGCAACCAGTGAGTTTAATGACGGAAACAAGCTTACCAATATCACAATTTTTGCCGGCTTCCAAGCTGTATTCCTGAGAAACACTTCCGACGAATATCAGCAGGACGGGTGCCAGGTTTGGTTTTTGTTTTGTCTAGTAACGCTTCATGGTGACTCCTTATATCATCTTCATCATCTTCATCATTTGTCTGATGACACAGGTCAACCCTGTAAAACCATTACTTTTTAGAAACATAAAAAAGGCACCTGCAATTGTGAACAAGAAAACAGAAACATGAAAGTGCAACATGAAGCCTTCATCACATCATCAGGAAACCTAACTATCAGGGACAGTAACGGAAGTATAAAGGATTTGTGTTATCATGCAAGCAAAAGAGCACGATTTTGATAAGGATCAAAATATAAAACTGCAATTGTACCCACATGTCCCAATGCATATAGATAGATGTCATCCTGACATTTAATTTCCCATTGGCACTAGAGAGGATTCCATTAGAGTAACTGCATAATGTGTTACCCATTTAATAGAAAGAGAGCTTAACAGAAAGAGAGTTATTGAGGTACAGTGTGGGAGGCCTCAAGGTGAAGGGGTTCTTATAGTGAGTGAATATTTTGTATAGATGAGATATGGTATAACATACAGAGTTAAAAGTGGTGTTTATATGACTTAGGCCTGTACGATAGGATGAGAGTATACCAAGTGAAGTAACTAAAACGAGTCTTTTTTAGGAATAGATAAAGTGAGAGTAAGGATGTCTTCAATATAAATAACATCCAGGCCTAATGTCAGCTTGTGACTAGGTCACACACTGGGAGTTATATATGGGCTGGGGTCATCTAAAAGTTCACTTGTCCTCGAATGAAGTGTAAGACGTGACTTAAAGTCCCTCATTTGTTATGGAAACTAACTGGTTGTGTGAAAGTGCAAAGTCCGATTACTTAGGCTGCATTTGGCATTGCAGTGGTTATGATAATCCCATTTTCTCAACCCGCTTTTGTCTCACCTATATCAAGCATAGTACAAAATGTAGGGAAAGTCCAAAGGGAACACATGATTCGTAATCTTAAACAACTACCGCAGCTCCATGTATAATGTGCCTAACTACTTAACTAGGCGCCAAAAAAATTACTCTAACTCACCAGAATGACAGCAATAGTAGAAAAGAAGCGAGAAGCAATATTTGTGGACTAGCTGCAAAATAATGATGCTTTAAACTCTTAGATGATTATAAAACAAGATAAGATAAGAGCACAAGTGGATAAAAGTGGAAGGACAATTGAAAAGCTAAACATCCAGGACAACATACCCATAAGAACAAATCCACATCCATGTACCCAACAAACCCATCCCTCACAAGTAGCGATGATGGTAGATATGAAATACGCAAGGAACACTGCCACGTGATTGAAAGAATGGAAGTCAGTACTAACAATGCAAGTCATAAAGTATACAAGGAACACCGTCGATGGATAGAAAAAAGAAAGTATACATTGTTATGCTGATTAATTACTAGAACAACGACAAGCACTTATATTCTGAAAATATGTCAATGATGAAAACTATTTTGTAAGAACTATGACAACTGCACTTACGAAGGACATACTGGTTGCCTACAAAAGGACATATTAGTCGACAGCAAAGTAGCCGAATAACTAAAATAGCATGCTTCTTAATATTTTTAAGCTGCAAGTCGATTTAGAATTAATTATGCACTAATATGAAAAGCATTTGGCACTGCAGGAGTATTAGCCTATTACAACTCCACTTCTGACACAACATGCTGGTTAATAGAGAAGCAACAGCTTGACCAGAATAATGTTTCTTTCTGCCTCCAAAGTTGAAGAAAAATATTATTAATTAGGCAGTAATCAATACTATCCTCAATCAAAATATTACGAGTGTATCAAACCTGTCAGAAGGAAAATTGTGTTATAGAAAACACTCTAGGTTTATTTTCACTGGTACCATAAAGCAATCAGATGCATAATCAAAGCTTAAATAGTAGTAAATCAAGTTAGCATGAACTAAAATTGAATGGTAGCAACCATATTGAACGCTTGAGAGATTCATTAACCAAAAACTATGTTTGCAGAAATTTTCAATGTACAACAATGGGAAACAATATCAGGACACAAGGTACAAAATGGTTAAAAAACATATAATGTATTAATACTTGTCTCACCTATGTTGCATAGGCCAATCATAAAATGGAATATCTGCAAGAGATTTAATATACTGTTAAAGATCTGGCAGCTGAGGTCATAGCTCAAATTGAAATAGAAGTCAAAACATCAGTTCATCGAATTAAATCATCATGCCGAGCTCTGGTATGAAAACCCAATAGACCAATTATTGATTTGTGATTCGACTTATCACATGCAAGAATCCTTGTCACTCTTGCTTCCAAAAACAAATAGGGGCTGCTAAATAGTAGTAATTTGGTAATCTAAAGCAACTACACAGAGACCCTGCATGTTGCAGCAGGAATTTTTTGTCATACAGAAGATGTAAAATATAAGGGCCAAAATAACAACTTATTCACGACAACCAATTAACCATAATTTTTTTTAGAGCAATCATAAGTCCTTAGCATTAGGCATTTGGACAGCATGAACACCAATCACATCATTGTTTTGCATACCTTTTGCCGTGTCCATCCATGTTGCTGATTGTGCCTGTGAATTCTTGCCAACTGCAAAATCACAAGCACTGTGATTCATGGTAACGGGATTTACAATACAAGATACAAATAACTCAATTAGGGGAAAACGCACAGAAAACTGGCGGCAGTAATTCTATCCCATATTTCTATTCTATTCCATCCAAAAATTGAAATTTCTACACCTTACGCTATAGCCTATTGATATTAGTAAAAGAAACACTGACCACTCCAGGAGACACCTACAGGATGACAAGACAACACCATGTGTTCATTGACCTACATGACTTGTTGGTCAGAAGGTATGGTCTGACATCGCTTCAATTTTGCTGTCGACCAATGGTTGGTGTCAATCGAATAGAAGAACACAAAATCGGTTCAAACACTCTGGTGAGACTATTAGCGGGATGTTTGACGTGGTTTTTTATTGCATGGTCAAGAGGATGACTGGTTATTTAAAACCTAAGGATCGATAAGAGGTGATTGAAGGGCCTATCCACACCTCGAGGATTGCAATAGTGCACTAGATGGTACGCATATTCGGGCATTCGTTCCTGGTGACCAACAAGTGAGATACATTGGAAGGTCAGGCATTGCATCATAGAACATGCATTTCATGTATGCACCAATTGATCAGCCAGGTGCCATGCATCATGCATGACATAGGAAGTGTTATATCTGCTATGAGAGTAGATCGAGATGTCTTCCCGCATCCTCAATAGGGTAAGTCACTCTAGCATATGGATAATTTCGTCTCTTTAATGGTCATTTATCACTGACTTATGTTACTTTGTGTTAAATGCCAGTAGATATGTTCAAGTAGATGCCAACTATCCTAACCGTCCAAGGACCAGGGTGATAGATATGTTCCTAAGTTTCAAGGCGTTGTGAAGCCAATTTACTCCAAAGGAGAAGTTCAATAGAGTGCACTTGTGTAATGTGATTGAATGAACATTTGGTGTGCTGAAGGCAAAGTTGCAAATTTTGCTAAAGATGCCTAATTATCCAATGGACAAGCAAAAAAATGATTGTTACAGCTACCTTGGCGCTTCACAACTACATATGCGGGCATCAAAGTGGAGATCGACATTTCCATAAGTGCCATTGAGACACGTTATATGTTCTAATCATCCATCGAAATACGCAAATCTCAAGATGCATCAGATGCTTTGACGTCGGAACTGAATGAGGATTCTATGCATACTTTCGGTAACGAGCTTGCAACCGATATTAGTCTCTCTTGGTGACATGCCTAGGTCATGCATTCTGTTCACGGAATTGCAATTGTGATTGTCGAATTGTGTGGTGAACCTAGTTAATGAAAAATTTGTCATCGGGTAAGCTGTTGTTGTACATGTGAACTTTTCATTTTTCATGTTCATGTGACTGGTTGGCCAACAATTGAAAAAATGGCTCACCCTCATCTTAAAGCAGCGATGCACCCAGGAAAAAAAAAGGTAACGTTGTACCTTGCAGCAATTAGGTTTTTGAGAGGAGGAAAGAGAAATAGGATCACTCAAGTGTACATCAATCAACCTTTGAAATGCCCACAAAAAATATCAACCAGGAATCTGGAGCTAACATGTTAGCCAAACAGTTCATACCGCTCCAGAGTTCACAAGTAGTGCTGGAAAAAGGGGAGTTAAGATCTGGAGCTGAAAAGGTGAAAAAAAAAGGTTGACTGGAGCACTTCCAAGCAGGGCCTGAATTTCGTTTGTGTTGATCTTATCAAGTTCCGTCGTTGGTTGTGTCTTGTGTGGCATGTTTGAGCCCCAACATCCTAAATTTTTGGCTTCGTCGCTGCTGGTCGTTAAGCTACAGATAATGTTTGTGGATCCGATGCATGTAGCAAAGTAGCAACACATGAACTGACGCAGCTAGCTTATCTCATTGCCTACCTGAGCGAGCAAAATTACCATACACAGAAGCTCGTGCTATCTCATTTTCCCCATTAATCACAAATCCACAAGCACGGGACAATCAGATTGAATCGACTCACCTGCACGAATGCAGCGGCAGCAATGGCAGCATCGATGACAGCGAGCGCGGTCTCAGCTGCGATGATCGGCAGCGGCAGGCAGCCCCCGCCGTCCCCGCTGGCAGCGGCGCGGGCGAGCCCGTCGCGGCCCATGCCGGCAGACGGGACGCTCTGCTGCGGCCGTCTGAGGATCAGCGCGCGGCTCGGGGCGCCGGGCGGCGCATCTCGCGGCGGGTGGGAGGCCCAGGGCTAGGTTCCGGTGAGGATTGGAGCGGGGAGAGGAGCTCGACCGGAGGCGGAGGGGGCGGGGCGGAGGTGGAGGTGGAGGAATTGACTGGAGGAGGCAGCACCTGTTGGATTGGAAAGCTCCGGGGACCTTGGTCGATCCCGGTGAGTGCCAACGGGGATGTTCGGCTGATGCGAATGTGGGGCCTGCCCTGGAATCACCGTCCGTTCGTTCGTACAGCCCGCTCTTGCTGTCTGTCTCATTCACAGCGCATAGGTGTCCTTTTCCTTCGTTGTTTCCGACAACATCGAGGTGTTCAGTTCTTTCCTGCGTCTTTCTTACCAATTTTTTTTCTTTAGAAGAAGTCTTCATGAAGTGAGTGGCTATCGAGTCCGTTAATCTCTAGAAGAATTCTCAAAGAAAACTCTAAACTGAAAATAAATCAGAAAGAGTGTGTTGAGCTTTTATTTTCCCATTTTAAGTAACACAAGGACAACTCGTCGATATTCTTCTAAAACATAAGACTAAGAAAAACCGTCACCCCGATCAAATTATGACAAAACTTCTATGATGGTCCTAGTGACGGCGCGAAACTGTCACCAGGATCAAACCGATGATGAATTCTGATATTAGGTGAGAAATGGGGTTGTCACTAAATACCAGGTTGTGTTGTAGTGCATGTGGCCCTTGTCTGGCTAGAGGCGGGTGGTAACACGAAGCTCCAAGCACGGCGGGGGTCACCATCTCGAGGACGTACGGTGGGTGAACCATTTGCAACTCATATGGGTTATGCATTCCACCTTGCATCAGGACGAAGCCTGAAGACACCACGTGATCGGTGATCTCTTAGTGGTGGGCTGTATGGAGAAATGGTCGATGGTGGAGCCGTGACCATGGTTTGAGGGCGAGGCAGGATTGATGCTCTAGGTGTCGGGGAGTTGCCCCCGGGTAGGGCAAAGAGGTGGAATGGAAAGTCAATCCGGGTCTCACAAACCGGATCACTCGGACCGGATCATGTTTAAAGACAGGAAGAGACCAAGAGGCATCAGGCAAAGTCTAGCCGGATCAGAGGAAGAGACCCGGCTCGACTAGCCGGGTTGCCTGGAAGAGATCCGGCTCAGCTAGCCGGGTTGCCTGGAAGAACCCGGCTTACCAGTAATGTCGGATAATGCACAGGGGCCGAGTAATGTCAGTAAAGTTCACGGGTCCTGCAGGCCTCCTGCCCGAGGCTCAGAAGACACGGGATTCCTGGGAGCGCAGCAACCTAGGAGCTGACTCGGCCAATTCGGGAAAGGGGCTATGGCCTAGACCCGGTGGGCTACGCCTGCCATTGCCTGAAGAGGCAAGATAGGCCTGCTAGGACTTGACAGCCAGGTCAAGCCACGGGATTCCTGGGAGCGCAGCAACCTAGGAGCTGACTCGGCCAATTCGGGAAAGAGGATGTGACCTAGACCCGGTGGGCTACAGCTGCCATTGCCCGAAGGGGCAAGATAGGCCTGACAGTCCGGCCGTTGGATTGACAGGGGCAGAGGCTTGTCCTTTTCCTCTTGGCAATGCCATTATCATCTCCGGCCAGGGGCAAAAAGGTAAACCGGTTAGTGTATAAGTAGACCACTACATCCTCCAGTGCGAGGGACGACGAAGGAGAGGCCTCATTTCCCCCTGTTCCATCTTCCTCTTAGAGCTCTCACCATTGTTGCTTCATACAGCTCGAGGAGCACTTTGTACTTGTTCCCTTTGAGATATAAGAGAGTAGGCTAGTGCTGCAGTAGGGGTGTTACCTCCTCAAGAGGGCCCCGAAGCAGGGTACATCTTGGTGTGCTTTGGTTGTTCTTGGTTTGGCTTGTTCTTGCTTGTTCTTGTGAGTTCTTGGTTGTTCTTCATGCGTGCTTCTTGAGCGCGCACACCCTCCCCGGATCCCCCAACGTCCCAGCGAGCCCCCAACTTAAGCCATCCTATGGCATCTGCCGTGACACCACCACGACAGTTGGCGCCCACCGTGGGGCAAGCAGTGGCGTTGGTTGGGGTTTCCATCCGGACGGGTTCCGTCACCAGCTCCGGCGTGCGAGTGCGGTCAGGGCTCGTCTGCAACTACGGCGGGTTCACCTTCATCAGCGACAACGCCGGCTGCTTCGCGGGAGGACCACTCCCTGTGGATGGACACTTCATCCAGTTCGGCAGCTTCCTCACCTACGTCACCACCGAGCTTGTCCGCGAGTACCCGGCGCAGGTGCTCGTGGCCGAGGATCCTCCTCTTTCCGCGCAGCTCTCGGACGGCGTAGCGCTCGCCCCGGGAGTAGCGTGGAAGTGATGATGACCGGAGCAAGTGCTGGAGCTGGCAAAGGAGATGCCGGCAACAGCATACCCGAGGAGCTGATCACACCAACCGATCCGGTTGACAAGCCGACTCGGACGGCGAAATTCCCAAAGGAGAAACCAGATCCGGTTGGCCCACTTGGCATGTCAAGTATGGAGGCTCCCTTAGAGGATGTCCTCGAAAAGTTGGCTCGGCCAGTGGCGCCCGGGGCAAATGTAGAGCTTACTATAGCTCAGTTAGAGGCAGAGCGCCTGAGGTTGCAAAGAGAAGCCCGGTTGGTGGTAGAGTCTAGGCAAGCATTTGATAGAGACATGAGAGAGTACAATGCTGCCAATGGTATCACCGATGGTTTCACTCCAGTAGCGCCTCACCCACGCAAGAGAGTTGACTTGCGCAACAGGGGTAAGGACCTCAATGACGAGTTAGCTAGAGCCGCAAGATCGAGCTCGAGTAAGGCTACTAGTCATAGATCGGGTACAGGCAAGCCGGTGTATAGCTCCCCGGCCAAGAATCTTAGGGCTGCAGCGGCAGCGCGAGCCGAGTTGACCACTTTAACCGGGGATGCTTGGCGCAAGCAGGCAGAAAGAGTCAATGAGCTGGTTGATGTGTGTAACGGCAGAATGAGGCTTTTCGGAAAGCTAATCCGGACGCTGGTGGTTCTCGAGTGGTAGTGTCGGCTAAGGCTGTTAGCCAGAGATCCAAGGGGCAAGCGTCATCTCCACATGTCGGAGTTGACCGGGCTCAGAGCGTGAATTCGGGCAAGAGCAAGCAGCTGCAGGCCTATGATGCCGAGTATGCCGGCAAGCAACTAGCGGCACAAGGAAGAGGTGGCCAGAGCAGAAACAATGGCGGTCAAGGCAATCCGGGAGCCGGAAGGGGCAATTCGGCTGGCCGAGGTCAACCACCTCGTCCTCCTGGGCAGAATCAACCCCGGCAGGAGCAGCAAGTGATGGTGCAAGCGCAGCAACAAGGTGGTGGCCAGGCGGGCTACCACTATGATGATGGTAATTCGGCTATGGCGCGAGCCGGATACCAAACGTATGATAATGCACTTGCGTCCAGGCTGGGACCTCGGACATTGGCTCCGGATGATCAGCGTCTCAGGTTGGATAGGATTTATCAGTCCGAGAGGCTGGAAGAGCAAGGCCCACCAGGTCCTCCTGCTTTGGACCTCGGATAATGAACGAGCCAAATGTGCCATTGTTTCAGCTTGGCCGAATCACAAAGCCGTATAACGGCAGCACCAAGCCGCAGGATTGGCTGATAGACTATGTATCCTCGGTGCACATTGCGGGGGGCAATCGCCGATGGGCGGTCCGGTATCTCCCGCATATGTTGGAAGGGCCAGCCCGGATTTGGCTGAACAATTTGCCAGAGGGCAGTATCAATTCTTGGATGGACTTGGAACAGGCTTTTTACAGCAATTTCTCCAGCACGTACAAGAGGCCAAACCGACCTCAGCTCTTGTCTGCATGCAGACAGGAAGAGCGGGAGACAGACCGAGAATTTTTGACTCGGTGGAGCAACATTCGCAATTCTTGTGAAGGTGTTGTGGAGGAGCAGGCCATTTCTTGGTTTGCGCAGGGTTGCCGACATGGCACCCCGCTCTGGCAGAAGCTCCAGAGAGATATGCCAAAGACACTGGCTGAAATGATCCGGATAGCAGATACATATGCTCTTGGCGATCCGACGCAGCCAGCGTTGGATGCGGTGGGAACTAGCAGGAGGCAACCGGTCAACAACCGAACAGGACCATTGAGGCCCAGTGACCGACATGAGTTCGGTTATAAAAGGAGAGATCCGGATTACAGATACGGCTCAGACCAGGTTGCTGCAGTAAATATGGATCATCCTGATAGCCAGAGACCAAAAAATGAGGGTCCAGCTTGGAGGCCGAATCAAGGTGCTTGGCCAAAGAAAGTGTGGGATGGACCGAGTCCACCTTTAACTTTTGAGGCAATGATAGATGGGCCTTGCCGTTATCACACAACAGACCCACGCAAGCCGGCCAATCATTCAACTCGGAATTGTAGCTGGCATCATCGCATCCAGGCGGAAGGTCAGAGAGGGCCACCTCAGAGAGGTGCTCCTAGACCGAATTTCAGGCCAAATACGCCTTTATCCGGAGCCAATGCAACCCCGGTGAACGAAGGAGCTCCAAGGCCGGCAGCCACAAAGCCGGTTAACCTGGTAAATATGGGAGGCAACAACAATGCAGGTCCAAGTCGGCAAGGTGGATACCCCGGAAATGATTACAAGGAAGCTCATCAAAGCTATGTGGTTTTTGTGACCGAGCCAACTGACAAAAAAGTCAGCTACGAAGGGCGAAGGAGGTGAATGCAGTCACACCAGCAGTACCAAAATACCTGAACTGGTCCGAGCAGGAGATCACTTGGAGTAGGGCTGATAATCCCAGGGTTATGCCCAGCCCAGGAAACTACGCACTGGTGGTGGATCCGACTTTGGTTGGACCAAAGATTAATGTGAAATTCACTCGAGTCTTGGTTGACAATGGCAGTGCTATAAACATCATGTATCGGGACACAATGGTCAAGTTGGGTTATTCGCCGAATCAGCTGCAGCAGAGCAGTTGCACCTTCCATGGTATAGTACCCGGGGTGTCTTGTTCCCCAATGGGAAAGATCTGGGTGGATGTGCTGTTTGGTACCAAGGACAATCACAGACTGGAGAGTCTCGAATTCGAGGTGGTAGACTTGGAGAGCCCATACCATGCTCTGCTCGGCAGGCCGGCATTAGCCAAGTTCATGATATCCACTCATGTTGCCTACCTCAAGATGAAGATGCCTGGCCCAAATGGTATCATCACCGTTGTGGGAGATTACAAGAAGGCCATACAGTGTGCCACGGTTGGTTCCACCTTAGCCGAGTCGTTGGTGATCCAGGCGGAGAAGAGCAAGATGCATGAAGTAGTGGCAATGGCAAAGTCAGCTCAGCTCGGTGTGCTGGCCATGACCAATCCGGATGCAGGTGCAACATTTGAGGTGCCCAAGGAGACAAAGAAGATCCCCATTGACCCGGAGAATCCGGAGCGCATGGCCATCATTGGTGCCGGGTTGGGCGAGAAATAGGAAAGCGCGCTCTGTCACTTCCTCCGTGAGAATCGGGATATCTTCGCATGGTCGGCTAAGGACCTGCCTGGTGTTCCGAGGGAGTTGGCAGAGCACTCTTTATTTGTCCGGCCGGAGGTGAAGCCGGTGAGGCAACCGACTCGTCGTCTTTCAGATGACCGAAGAAAAGTGGTGCTTGATGAGCTGGCTAAGCTACTTGCAGCCGGATTCATTATGGAGGTGTTGCATCCAGACTGGATATCCAATCCGGTTCTGGTAGAGAAGAAGAAGGATGAACCAGCGGTGGTCAAGGTGTGGCGTATGTGCATCGACTTCACCAACCTGAACAAGGCGTGCCCGAAGGATCCGTTTCCTTTACCTCGGATTGATCAAGTGATCGATTCTACTGCTGGGTGTGAGTTGTTGTCTTTTATTGATGCGTACTCTGGTTTTCACCAGATACCACTGAACCCCAAAGATCAAATAAAGACTGCTTTTATTACCCCGTATGGGGCGTATTGCTATCGTGTCATGTGTTTCGGTTTGAGAAATGCCGGTGCAACTTATCAGAGATGTATGCAGAAGTGCTTACAATCTCAAATGGGCAAAAATGTGCAGGTGTATGTCGATGATATTGTCATCAAAACTAAAGAAAAACGTACTCTCCTCGAGGATCTCGAGGAAACATTTGTAAACTTGAGAAAGTACCGGTTGAAATTGAATCCGGATAAGTGCACCTTTGGGGTCCCAGCTGGAAAGTTGCTCGGTTTCCTTGTATCGAGCCGAGGTATCGAAGTGAATCCGGCTAAGATCCGGGCCATAGAAAACATGAAATTGCCTAAATGTCTAAAAGATGTACAAAAATTTACCGGGTGTCTAGCCTCGCTAAGTCGATTTGTGAGTCGGCTAGGAGAAAAAGCCTTGCCCTTATATCAATTGATGAGAAAGAGCACCGGGTTCACGTGGACCCCGCAAGCAGATTCGGCTTTCAATGAATTAAAAAAGATGTTGTCCACTGCACCAATTCTGGCGTCACCTTTGCCGAATGAACCAATGTTACTTTACATTGCGGCCACTAACCGAGTCGTAAGTGTGGTTATAGTGGTAGAGCGAGATGAGGAGGGTAGATCCGTGCAAAGACCGGTGTACTATTTAAGCGAGGTGATCTCAACCTCAAAGCAAAATTATCCTCACTACCAAAAAATGACATATGGTGTATACCTGGCGGCCAAGAAGTTGAAACATTACTTCCAGGAGCATCCGATCACCGTTGTATGCGAAGCTCCAATCTCGGAGATCATTGGGTGCAAAGATGCGACTGGCCGAGTTGCCAAATGGGCAATAGAAGTGTCTCCTTACACCCCGCATTATGAGAGAAGAGATGCTATCAAGTCTCAAGCTTTACCGGATTTCCTTTGTGACTGGGCAGAGATGCAATATGAACCACCCAAGCCGGATTACAATTACTGGAAGTTGCACTTTGATGGCTCCAAAACCAAAATCGGACTGGGTGCTGGGATAGTACTCACATCACCAAAGCAAGATCAGTTGCGATATGTATTGCAGATTCATTTTTCAGCATCAAACAATGTGGCCGAATATGAGGCACTGATCCATGGGCTTAATGTGGCTAAGGACATCGGCATCCGCCGGATAGAATGTTTTGGTGATTCAGATTTAGTGGTGCAGCAGTCTTCTGGAAATTGGGATGCCCTGGATGCCAATATGGCACTATATCGATTTCATGTCCAGAAAATTTCAGGGTTTTTTGAAGGTTGCGAGTACAAGCACATACCTCGGCTGGAGAACGAAGCTGCTGATATCTTGTCAAAACTCGGGTCGTCTAGGGATGCAATCCCACCCGGGATATCCTTGAATCACCTAAGGATCCCTTCAATCAAACCTTCACCTGATTCCGAGTCGATTTTTATCCCGAAGCAAGAATCTGAAGCTGTTCCTATGAATGTTGATGTCGGGTACATTTGGGAGGACCCGGGGACTGCATGGCGAGACTCGGGGACTGCGAACCGAGACTCGGGTAATGCTACTCTAATCTTAGGAAAAAGGGGAAGAGAGGAAGATGGTGCTAACCGAATCTTAGGGAATGGACAAAGGCTGATAGAAGAGATAATGGCGGCCGAACCAGTGGAAATAGATGAACACTTATTCCCTTTACATCCAGTACCGGAATGGGCTGAAGAAATCATGAAGTTCATGTCGGAGGGGAGTTTGCCAAGATGAAACCGAAGCTAGGCGAGTGCAGAGGAGGTCCAAGGGTTACACCATCATAAATAAGGAGTTATACAAAAGGAGTGCAACCGAGGTGCTACAACGTTGCGTGGAGCCAGCCGAGGGCAAGGAGATGCTCCTGGAGATACATCAAGGAGAATGTGGGCATCATTGCAGTACAAGAGCCCTGGTGGCTAAAGTATTTCGGCATGGGTTTTACTGGCCCACTGCTCATGCAGATGCAGAGGACATAGTCCGAAAATGTGAAGGATGCCAAAGGTTTGCCAAGCAGACACACCTACCCGCATCGGCGCTCAAAACAATACCTATCACTTGGCCGTTTGCTGTATGGTGTTTGGATATGGTGGGAGAATTCAAGCCGGCTAGGGGCAACATGACACATATGCTGGTGATGGTGGATAAGTTCACCAAGTGGATAGAGGTAAAACCGATCCGGAAAGTGGATGGTCATTCGGCTGTAACTTTCCTGAAAGAAATCATTTTGAGATACGGTTACCCCCACAGCATCATCTCGGATAATGGCACGAACTTTGCTGTGGGAGAGTTTGCCCGATTCTGCATGAATAAGGGGATCCGGTTAGATATAGCCTCAGTGGCACACCCAGAGTCCAATGGACAGGTGGAAAGATCAAATGCGTTGGTATTAGCTGGGATAAAAGCCCGGTTAATAGAACCCCTGGTAAAGACTCCGGGGTGCTGGATAGATGAAATACCATCAGTACTATGGGGTCTAAGGACCACGCCGAATAGGTCAACTGGCTATACGCCATTTTTTCTGGTATATGGGGCAGAAGCAGTGCTACCCACTGACATAGAATATGATGCACCAAGGGTGACAATGTATACGGAAACCGAGGCAAAAGAGGCTCGGGAAGATGCAGTGGATCTGCTAGAGGAAGCAAGGGAATTGGCCCTGTCTCGGACAGCAGTATATCAGCAGGGTCTCCGACGTTATCATAGTCGGAAGATCAGCCCTCGTGTATTTCATGAAGGAGATCTAGTACTAAGGCTGGTGCAGCGTAGCAAGGGTCGACATAAGTTATCACCTCCTTGGGAGGGACCATTCATTGTGAGCAAGGCTATGCACAATGACTCGTACTACCTTGTAGATGCACAGGAACAAAGGAAGGATGGCCTGGACAGACCCGGAGAGGAAACCAAGCGACCCTGGAATGTAGCTCTGCTTCGACCCTTTTACTCTTAAGGGTGCAATGTATGTATCTCAGTTTATCATGAATGAAATTTCGGCAATCCGAGTCTGGACTCGGGGACTGCCTTGTTCTTATGCATGTGTTTTTTACTACTGTTTTGTCCATACCGTTCATGTGTCGAATTGTTTTGAACTTCGTCCCAAAAATTCAAGTAATGTATGCTGTGTTGTTGATCTCGTGACTCGACTGACAAACACCAAAATGGTAGTCAAGAGCAGAGGTGGAGAATATGGGAAACATGAAAATGGACTCGGGGACTCGGTCCGAAACCGATTCGGCACATGTCGTTTACTAACCCCTGTTATTTCTTTCTTGTTTATGTTAGATGATTCTAAACCAAAACTCGAATGTTCAAGTATTGTATGCTATGTTTCCTATCTTGTGACTCGACTGTCAAACACCTAAAAGGTAGACAAGAGCAAAGATCCGGTAAAAATAGTAAACAAGAAAACACACTCGGGGACTCGGTTTAAAATGATCCAACATAAACCTGGTCCGGATCACGTTAAGCAAAATAGAAATAGTCTCGAAGGAACTTAAAATTGTATATTACATCTGCTCCCGGCATACCGGGGATTTAACGTTTTTTCATTAAGATAAATCAGGACGAAGCCTAGGCTGCAGGCGTCTCGGTTGCAGGGATGGACTCGGATGATGGAGGAACCTCGGTTGAGATAGGGTCCTCACTTGCAGGAATGACTTTGGACGGAGAGCTTGAGGGCTTGGCAGATTCGGAAGCATCCGGATCAACTGACGTCTTGGCGGTGATTTGCTCTGTGGCCTTAGCCGAATCAGTGGATGGCGTCTTGGAAGTTTGGATTACAGCTTGTTCGGCAGTGTCAGCCGAATCACTGGCTGGCATCTTGGAGGTCTTGGCCGAGTCGCAAGCTGCAGGTTGTTCGGCGAAGTCAGCCGAATCACCAGAGTCGGCCTCAGACTCGGCGTAGTCGTCAAGTGAGGCATCATCTGATTCCTCCTCTTCAGAGTCTTCCCCATCCGAGTAGATCGGAGCTTGCAGATCAAGATGCTTGGTGTTGGCGAATTCGGCCATAAAGTTAGCAGCTTCCTCACGGATCTTGATCCGGTCTGGATCTGAAGCCCATGAAGAACCCTGGCGAAGGGAGCGCACTTTGGCAAGATCAATGAGCTCATACCAAGACATGATGAATAGCAAACCTGCGTCAGCACCAGCGCGGGCGGACGAAGATCTCCACTGCCTTAGCCGGGTCTCTGCCTGATCCAGGTCTTTGATTAGCTCGTCCGCTGACTGGGCTTGCCGAACTTCAGGAAACAAACTTGGTGGGCTTTGAGACTAGCATTGAACAGAGCAGTGTGGGACTCCTTTAAAGGAGCAATCCGAGCTTTCAGTGCAGTAATGTGGTCTTCAATATCCCACGTCTCTGGCAGAGGAGCCCCAGCAATCTTAGCCCTCTCAGCTCGGGCATCTCTCACAGCTTTGGCGGCTTGAAACCGGATGCTGGTAAACTCTCCTACATATAGATGAGCTAACACTGAGTTAGACGAGAAGGAATAAAAAATTATGAGGCGGATAAGAGCAGAAGGGAAAGAAGGATTCGGCAAGCTTACGATCCATGTCTTCATTGAGGATAGCGAGATCAGCAAGCCATTTCGCGCTGATCGCCTGGTGAGCAGCCAGATCATCTTTCGCCGCTTGAGCTTCGGCCTCAGCGGCTGCAACGTGCGTTTGGATTTTCTTGTCCAATTCAGCCCGCTTCTCAATCCCGGCTTTGAAAGTATCTCGCTCCTTCTGGATCGAGTCTTTCTCCCTCTGCAGCGTATCCCGGTCTTTTTGAGCTTGTCCTTCACTTTTCCAACTCGGTCAAGCTCCCGCAGGAGCCGAGTCACTTCTGACTTCTCCTCCGATAAAGCGCGCTTGTGCTCCTGATCTTTCTTTTTCATCTCCTCACTTTGCGCATCAAAGGAAGCTTGGAGGGCCTGGTGCTGCAGGACTAGCTGTTTAAAGATCCGGCTGCGAGCAGTTGTGGTTTCCTGAAAGAAGAGGAGTTAATGGCGTAAAAAGAGTCTCGGGGACTGGCACCCGAGACTAACAGCGTGAAGCCAAAACGAATCTCGGGGACTGGAGGCCCGAGATTAATAAAAAAGAAAGTTGACCGAATCAATTTGAAAAGAGACTCGGGGACTGGAAGTCCCACGATTTTTTGTTTGGCTAGCACAAAGTCTATGATCAAATGTTAGAGATTCAAGCCGGATGACTTTCTTACTCGAGGAGTATCAGTCATTCGACCCGAATCTCGGGGACTGGGGATAGTGTAGAGTGATCATGGTGAATTAAAAGCGAGATTCGGCTTTGTTACCTCGAAGACCCGGTTAGCTTCAGTGACCGAGGCCTGCACAGAGTGTAGAGATTGAAACATCCGGCTAGGCCCAGCCGGATGTGGCGATGCTGTTGTAGAAGAGCCTTCGGCAAGGTCCGCAGCGTTCCAAGCCTTAACAAATTCCTCTGCGGAGCCGAGTTTGTCGCCGCCCGGAGTGCGGAGATTCGGCAAGACCTGGCCGCTAAGTCGGGCACGAGTAATCGCCTCAGAGAGCTGATCATGCACCCGAGTCACTGATGGAGCGGCGGAAACCGGTTTGCTAGCGACCATCTGCTTATCCGAGGTTGTTGGAGTTGTGCCAAAGAAACCGGAGTCGGCTTAGGCAGAGGTGATGCGCTCGAGGTCTTGGCAGGGTCTGACTGCTTAGGTTGGTTCTGTGACGCTTGCTGGGGTGGTTTAGATGCTTCCTGTTTCTGTTTCTGCTGCTTCTCGAGAGGTTGCTGCTGCTGCAGTTTCTTCTTCTTCTGCTGCTCTTGATTCAGAGCCTTGGCGGTAGGGAGAGGATCCGGCTTAGTCAATGTCTTAGCCGAAGTCTTGCTTTCTCCTTCTCCAACTCCTTCAGAGGACGTGGCCAAGTTGAATCTCGGGTCGAACCCGAGATTTCCTCACTCTCCAGGTCAATAACCGACTCTGGGACGAGATCCGGCGGGGGAGTTTTGGCAGTTGTGGCACGCGCGGGAGAGGTGGCAGCCTTTTTAGGAGACTGGTGCTCCATGGCCGTATCCAGTGGAGGAATGGGAGAAAGGATGGATGAATGGGTTTGTTCGGTGACAAGGACGTCACTGCATAGAGTAAAATAAAACAGTTAACTCGGATAAAGATGACTCGGGTAATAAAAGAAGAAAGCAAATAAAATTGGCATTACCCCTTGGTAGTAGGCATGGCCTTCAGCCGATTCGGTTTGGAGACAGTTTTCTTCATTCTCTTGGCTGGAGGGGCATCTGATCCGGACGCGTCAGGGTGTTTCCGAGATGTCCCTTGAGCATCCGGTTTGGCTGGAACACAAGGTGGTGACCATGAAATCGGAATGGGATCAATAGGATCCAGGATCCAGCAATCATCATCTTCATCCTCGGAAAGGTTGTAAATAGACGGTTGCTTACCCTTGCGGATAGGCTTGGCGCGCGGAATCGGCAAATAATCGTCCGTATCCGCATCCTCTTCGCCTTCGCGCAGCGGGCTGCGGTCCCGTGCCCACACCTTGGTGGAAAGATCTCCATCTTCGGTGATCTGGCGGTCGAACAGCTGCAGTAGAATCAAGGCAGATCCGGATTAGTCCAATGGCATTTTGGTGGAGTATGGGTTAATCCGGGGATGATGAACTAACCTGAGGTGGAAGTGCGTCTCGGTGGAACGGCTCCACGCCCCATTTCCACTTATCCGACATCTCGGTGAAGGCAATAGCGTTTACCCGTCTCCTGACGGAAGCTCTGGTGAGGTCATGTTTGCTGATCCGGGTAGGATCTAGCAGACCGCTCATATGGCAAATCTTGTGCTGACGTTGTTGTAAAGGACTGACACGGCGAGAGACGAAGGCTCGGAGGAGATCGTCCGAGAGCAGGCCCTTCTCCAGAAAATCCTCTAGAGTTTGGTGTACGATTTGAAGCTCCGCGAGAGCGTCAGCCGGATCATATCTGAAGTTCAGTTCGGCGGTGGGGGGCTCGATCCTGAACTCGGGCAAGTTGAGAGCATCATGGCCTTCAACGCTCTTCACGTAGAAGAAGGACCTTTGCCATTTCTTGCAAGTGTCCAGGCCAGTAATCCGGGGAAAGATGGAGCCCGTCCTCGGGGTAATGCTGGACGCACCACAGGCGGTCATCACCTTCGGGTCACTACCCGGGATCGTATGTTTCCGGAGGTGGAAGTACTTCGCCCAGGTTTCGATAGTCGGCCAGAGACCGAGATATCCCTCCATAAAGGAGGTAAAAGCCGACAAGGAGACAAAGGAGTTAGCCGGAAGGTGGTGAGGCTGCAGGCCGAAGAAATCTAGGAATCTCCGGAAGAAGTCACTCGCTGGAAGTCCGAATCCACGTTCGAAATGTGCTAGAAACACAACGCGTTCACCCGGTTGGGTGACCGGTTGGAGTTCCTTCCCCGGTTTTCGGCATATAACTTTAGATGTTATACGCCGGGTACTCAGCAGCCATTCCAAGTCGTCGTTTGTAACGTCGGAACCCTCCCAACTGCCGGGGGGCAACTTCGGCATATCCGAATCAGTCCTGCAAGAAATCGGAATAGCCGAGTTAGAAGATGTGGAATCTCAAATCCAGAGCAAGTCGGATAATGGTCTAGCCGAATCAGCTGTTAAGGGATTCGGTAAAGGATATCCCGGATAGAGTTGCCCGATTACTGCGGAGAAGTGATTCGGCTAGTAACTAAAAACACCTTTTTGTAAGGATCTAGGGTTACGAAAGATCTACCGCAGCAGTAAAATAGAGATGAAATCCCGAGTAAAAATAAGGTGGAACGTTCATGAAGTGGCAAGCCGATCTGGGGCAATCTAGCGCAAAACCTAGAAAGGAGATCTAGGCAATGCACTAAGGCGCGGCAATGGACTCGTTTCTAGAGAATCTAGGGAGAGCAAGTGCAAGTTCACGGCGAAAGAAGAACTCGCTCGAGGTCGCCATGGCCGGAAGAAGAGGAACTCACGGTTGTGGTGCGGCGAAGAAGAAGCGCGGTGGAGAAACGGCGGTGTGCGGCGCGGTGCGCGGCTCCGGCGAGTTTTCTCCGGCGTTGTGGGTGTCTCCGGCGTTGCGAGGTCGCAAGGGCCAGGTCGCGCCGGCGGTAATGGTGCGGATGGAGATTTCGAAGTGGAGGTGCGGGGAAGAAGAAGAGGAACCCCGCACCCCTATATATAGCCCCTAGATGGTAACGGGCGCACTACCGCACGGTTTCCGGGGTGTGCTGGATCAGGTGTGAACCAAAACTTTGCGGTCGCAGCTGTGGCCGTGTATTTCAAGCACACGGTGGATCATAGAATTGGAAGCGGTGGTGCGGATCAAGTGTGCCGGTCAGCACAGAAACCGAGGAGGCGTGGTCATTTAGTCAAAAACACTCAAGTACCTGATGGATCCGGATAATATGTTGTCAGTGACATGTCAAATCAGAGACCCGGATTATGAGGCTTTGTGCAGAGATTCCCTGCCAAGTGTCCCAGGAAATCCTGAGACAGATTGGGTGATATGGAATTCGGTTAAAGGCGTTGGTTTTTAACCTGCTACGGCCCTTCATCCGAGGCTGTAGGACCGCACCAGCTTCGGGGACTACTGTCGGGGAGTTGCCCCCGGGTAGGGCAAAGAGGTGGAATGGAAAGTCAATCCGGGTCTCACAAACCGGATCACTCGGACCGGATCATGTTTAAAGACAGGAAGAGACCAAGAGGCATCAGGCAAAGTCTAGCCGGATCAGAGGAAGAGACCCGGCTCGACTAGCCGGGTTGCCTGGAAGAGATCCGGCTCAGCTAGCCGGGTTGCCTGGAAGAACCCGGCTTACCAGTAATGTCGGATAATGCACAGGGGCCGAGTAATGTCAGTAAAGTTCACGGGTCCTGCAGGCCTCCTGCCCGAGGCTCAGAAGACACGGGATTCCTGGGAGCGCAGCAACCTAGGAGCTGACTCGGCCAATTCGGGAAAGGGGCTATGGCCTAGACCCGGTGGGCTACGCCTGCCATTGCCTGAAGAGGCAAGATAGGCCTGCTAGGACTTGACAGCCAGGTCAAGCCACGGGATTCCTGGGAGCGCAGCAACCTAGGAGCTGACTCGGCCAATTCGGGAAAGAGGATGTGACCTAGACCCGGTGGGCTACAGCTGCCATTGCCCGAAGGGGCAAGATAGGCCTGACAGTCCGGCCGTTGGATTGACAGGGGCAGAGGCTTGTCCTTTTCCTCTTGGCAATGCCATTATCATCTCCGGCCAGGGGCAAAAAGGTAAACCGGTTAGTGTATAAGTAGACCACTACATCCTCCAGTGCGAGGGACGAGAAAGGAGAGGCCTCATTTCCCCCTGTTCCATCTTCCTCTTAGAGCTCTCACCATTGTTGCTTCATACAGCTCGAGGAGCACTTTGTACTTGTTCCCTTTGAGATATAAGAGAGTAGGCTAGTGCTGCAGTAGGGGTGTTACCTCCTCAAGAGGGCCCCGAAGCAGGGTACATCTTGGTGTGCTTTGGTTGTTCTTGGTTTGGCTGTTCTTGCTTGTTCTTGTGAGTTCTTGGTTGTTCTTCATGCGTGCTTCTTGAGCGCGCACACCCTCCCCGGATCCCCCAACGTCCCAGCGAGCCCCCAACTTAAGCCATCCTATGGCATCTGCCGTGACACCACCACGACACTAGGGTACGTTTGGTTTACGCCTGCACCCACCCTACGACATTTCCGGCGTTACCAAAATTTTGGCAAAGGAATTCTACACCCACGATTTGCCCACAACCAGCGAAAAAGTGAACTGCAGCACGTGGGGTGGGGTGGGCTAGCCAATATTTTGGCAGCCAACCAAACATCACCAGCAGCGAGATGGGCGTGCCAATTTTTTGGTAAGGCCACCGCTGGCTGCAAACCAAATGTACCCCTAATTCCCACGGTGTTGGTTTGCGCCAGCTTGAGTATGAGTCATGTCGTCGTGAGATCCATGCTTCTGGCGTCAATGAAGTCGTAACTCGTTGGGTGGAGCTTGCGGAGCCTCAAAACTCTCGATGCACGGTCAATCAGAGCCTCTTGGCGAGGCGTTGTTCCGTTTTCATCGGGGTTCACTACTCAAGAACCATTTGGAGCAGGATGCCTCGAGAGGAGCTTGGGGGAGGGGGATGCCCATTTTTTCACTCTCGACATGCTCAACTTCCGCTCCATCGTGGGCTTGCTTGTGTCAACTTCATTTGAAACTTGCTTCAGTGGGACACATCTAGCTTTTTTTGACTTCAGTAAATTTCAATGAGGGGAGGTTTTCCCCGCAGTCAATGCCACTGTTGTAGGTGTTGTTGTAGTACAAAACAACAACATGATGGACTTATGTTGAAAATCATCGTACACTAACAAGTTTTGACAAAACTGTATTTTTTAATGCATTTTGCTCGCCCCGTCGGATCGCAACTTAAAGATATGTTAGGAAGGTGTCGAAGGAGGCTTGGTAGAAGGCACGAGGTATACGGGACTTTCGAGTCCAACTCCAAGGCACTCTTTCTCAATGTTGATATGAGTCCTTCTCAGGTTCTACCCTAGGCTCACCAAACATATCTTGGAGCTCTAGTTCCCTCTCCTTGATTTCATTCAAGTGCTAGTGAGTTGAGTACATGTCCATGGAGGTTATTGATAGTTTAGAGGTTCCTTACAAATGACCATGATGTTTTGACTCATAGGACTAGATGCACTCATTATGCAAAATGTATTTTAAATGTCAAAAAGTTCCAAACAAAAGTTTCGATTGTATATCCGGGCATTCTATGTTCACACAAAAAGTTTCACGAAAAATGACATTAAATTTTTTGTGACCTGCATAAAAAGATAAAAAATGTCTCGTGAAATTTATTTTGTAGCACTGGAAATTAACTTTTTACACAACTCACAATTTTTTTTCGTGAAACTGTTTGTGTTAAAATAAAATATATGTATGTACACCCGAAAATTTTGTTTGAATTTTACATTTTAAATATGATTTTTTGGTAGTGGGTATATCTACAGTTCAACACCTACGATTCAAAACATTTTTTTTTCCTAGGACTACCCATATTTTTGGTGGGTGGAAGGTTAGTGGAGATAATCTTTGCCCCACTAGCCATGGTGGAAATTCATGATCCATAACGGACTAGCCCATGTATCATTCCATCTAATGGATTTTTTATTATTTTGGCCTTCATGTCTATGACAATTTTACCCATGGGTACGGGTACCCGCGTGTACCGTACCAATATGGTAATATGGGCATATTATATATATTTTTTGAAGTCAGTATGGGCATATTTTTTTACCCATGGGTAATACCCATACCCTATATATCAAGTCTTGGGTAGGGCATGGGTACATTCCCACGGGTAAAACCAAACCCAACCTATCTTGACACGACATATGTGCCCTCAAGTTTATGATCCACTGACCATCCTCAACATGTTGCTAAAAGGCATGGATTTGCACTCCTTTCTTTCTTTATTTAGCCCCGGCGGGTCGACGACAAGTAGGAGCATGGAAAGTAGGCTACATGCAAGTGGAGGGTAGGAGAAAAATGGTTGTGATGTGGCAGCACACGTCCGGCTATGAAATATTGTCTAGTAGTACCCGTCAGGTATGGGTACGGGTAAAGTTTTATACCTATGGGTACGGGTATGGATAGAGTTTTGTATCCACGATATAAGGGTATGGGTATGGTATTCCTCTACCCTGAGAGAGCTCAAAACTTCTTTCCATTAAAGTCGCAACCTGGCATGATTGGGCTCTTTTCACCTTTCCTTCACGATATTTGTACGCTATCAGTCACTGAGGAATGCTTAGGCTTAGAGGGTGGTCCCCCTTTCTCGCGCCTCTGTCAACCACATCATAATTGTTTGCTTCCGCTTTCCTCGCAGAGTTTGTTCTCCAAAATAAGAGGTCAAGTAAATATTGAATGTGGTTGGATCACCCAAAGATGATCATCTCATGACTATTGGGAACGAATCAAATCAGATAGTTCATAAGCAAGCTGACCTTAATCAAGTAATTATGAGAATATAGATACACCTAGTGCTAATAGACAAGAATTACTTCCGGCAAGGGGATCATGTGCATTCTAGACTTCTTTCTATTTCTAGTTCTAGACTCCTCTCAAACTAGCTTTTTTGAGGGCTTGCTAGTTGAAACGGAGCATTTTGTCCGTGAAAGAATGTTCTTGTTTTGGAAAAACCAACGCCAAAAGCCTCTATTGATGAACCGGAAGATAAGACACGGGCAAACATCTATGTGTAGAAAGCAACCGGGTTCAAACAGAGATTGACTATCTCCACTATCTCCTTTTCTTGCTCGTCCTCTGGGAGAGGTGGCGAGTTAGTAGTTGTAGGTGGCAAAGTCGTTTTGTTACCTAGTCCATTAGTAAATCATGTCTTAAATTTTTCCTGTCGTCTTCTCTCTTGTTTTGAATTGTTGACTATGGCTTGCTTGCACTGTTTTTCCCTAGTCCATTAGGAATGCCTCCATTTCACTTAACTTTAAGGGACGCAAATCAGGACTGGGATTCAGTAACTGGCCCATGGCCAGTCACGCCGTGCTAGGCCCCCTTTTATCCAACGTTAATCTTCCATCCAACGGTTGAGATTGATCTAAATTTTAAACTCGAAATTTAAATATTTCAGAAAAAATTGAAAAATTCTAGTAAACGGTATATTGTCCATTGTGCATTCTGAGAAAGTTTCGCTTCATTTGGATAAGTGGTTTATCATGTTTTATATTTTGATCTTGAAAAGCTATTGACTCATAAACGAGTGATCCAAATGACATGAAATTTTCTCAGAATACCTATAAAGATGTATACAACTTATTGGAATATTTTCATTTTTTTCTAAAATATTCGATTTTCGAGTTCAATTTTTGGATCAATCTGATTCATTGGATTGGCAGCAAACGGTGGATAAAGGGGTCCTGACACGGCGTGGCTGGCCATGGGCCAGTCACTGGATCCCAGTCCCGCAAATGATGGTTTTAAGGAGGATTCACAAAAATTTAGGAACCAAGTGTTTATCTCGTATTCTTTATGAATGGCTGCATTTAGAATGTGTGTTCGTAGCCTTGAGCGTGACAGTGGCCAAATACAGGAGATTCCATTTGGAGGCCACGAAGGAGCTCGCATTGTGAAAACTAGATGATACCCTGCGCGTTGCTGCAGGACATTTACAAAATATTGCACACAAAAGTAAATAATCGATATATTGGAATTGATGATGCAGAGGAAATAGGTACATGTAGGAGTATATATGTTTCTACTTAAGCTTATATCAATATATAAATTGAATCTACCATTCGGAGTAGATCACAATGTTCCAAAGGCTTCGATGGAACTTGACAGGAACAATAATGTTCGAGATGTCACTGAAAGGGGGACAATATTCACAATAGTGCAAGTTGAGTAAATTAAGACAAAAAGGCAGAAATACAAACAAAATGAGTACATATAGTATTTCTCAAGGATAATGAATGAAAAGAATAGCTCGTTTAACACCGAGTAGTCTCTGAACGAAACCTGCAATGAACAAATCAAAACTTCTAAAGGACCCCAAAATTACAGAAACACCTACGACGAAATTCGGTCCAAGAATCGTCCATGGCAGGTTTGTTTTGGGCTGTACTTGGGCCCAGGACAACAAATTAATTAGCACTGCCCAATTAGCATGAGGTGGAGAAAAAATTGTACAGAGATAGGATAGAAAGTCATATGTGAAGCAGTATCTTGCATGAACAGTACTAACATCATCTGCCAACAGACAACATAAGATTCACGATTAAGTTTCAGAAGGAATAAAACGATGGAAAAGATAGCTTATATACAGAAATGGCAAAAAATATGGCAATAATTAATCTACGGATGACCAGTAGTTCGATCTTTGATCAACTCATGCTTGGCGTGGCTACCATGATCATTGGTCACCAAGATAAAAGGCAGATGATCGGTGCCCTACCAGATGAGGCTACGATGCTTCGTTGGGCATGTAGCGATGGTGTGTTGTGGGGCGAAATGTAGGGGCAGATGATCAGAGGTTGAAGGAAAAGAAGAGTAGTAGTGGATAATTAATGTCTGTGTGGTGCTTGGTCTCTCACAGCAAGAAACGGACTGGTTAGTGGATATTAAAAGGAGCCACAACGTGAGGCGCTGGCTTAGTGTAAATCTCAAATAAAGAGCATGCGTCGAATATTATTGACCAACAATACTGGTGCCGTACTAATGGAGTGAATGCATGAGGTGGTGCGGTGGTGGCAGGGAAGAATCTGAGTGGTTAATAAAAAAGGGGTAATGACATGGCCTAGGTGCATGAGTTGCATGACATCGCTGTATGTGATTGGTTAGAGATTTCTTGATGAGGTGGATAGGCTGCATGTTGAGAGAATTCTTTGTAGTGGGTCTTTGCTATTTAGATATAGAAGATAGTGCGCGAGGACACTTGAGATGTAGAAATGCAACCTGCAAGCGGCTATGGCAAACGCAAAGCATAAGAGCATCTCCACCGGGGTCTCCAAATTTGTGTCCGGCACCTCCAATGGAGGTCCAATTGGGGTGCCGGACATGTGTCCGCCCAATTTTTGGAGGCCGTCCACAGCGGCGCACCCCAAAGGCCCACCCCCAAACGCGAGCAAATGATCGAACACCTTGCGGGCGTTCAAATTCACTCAAAAAAACTTAAACGATTCAAATTTCATTCATATTTTTATAGATAACAAAGCTTTTGAATGAAATTTGAAATACGCCGCCCTAACCCTAGCAGTCGCCGTCCCATAAGCTGTCGTCGTCGCCGTCGTCCTCGATCTTGACCACTGGCACGGAGGAGGCAGCGCGGCTGGAGGAGGCTCCGTCGTGGCGCGGCGCGTGGCTGGAGGACGCGCCGTCGTTGCCCGGCGCACGGCTGGTGGAGGGGCCGCCGGAGGAGGAGGAGACTGTCATCGCCAGGGTCGCCAAGAGGCCCGGCGAGTCCTGCTCGATGTTGACCGCCAACTCGGAGAGCGCCGCCAGGAAGCCCGGGCTGTCGCCGTCGTGCTCGTTCCGCATATCGGACGACACGTCGTAGCCGTAGGGGTTGACCTCCACCGGCATTGCCTCCGCCCTGGGGCGACGGAGGAAGAGGCGCCAGCGCGGGCGTGGTGGCGAACGCTAGCGGCATTCGCGGATGGTAATGCCGCCACCACCGCGCGGCGGTGAGCGGCGCTCCACCTTCACCACCTGGCGCGGCACGGGGCGCGGAGGGAAGCGCGGCACCGACGGGAGGAGGCGGAACGGGATTGCGCTCCCCGTGGCGGCATGCAGTTTCGATGACGGAGGTAACCGTGTGGCCGGTTGCTCCCCACCATTCTTTGCGGCCAGCGGTGTTGTAGCGCGTGTCGCGCGATCTGGGGCCGTCGTTGGTGGCGATGACAGCCGCCCGCTCGCGTTCGAAGCGCTCCATCCAGCGGCCCCAGTTGTCCTTGTCATCGTCGTTCTCGGGGAGGCGCCGCTCCGCCGGCGTCATCCAGCTGCGCCGGTGAGCGATGAATCGCCCCATCTGCTCGTCCGTCTTCGGACAGCGGTGACACGGGGAGGCCACCAGCCGAGATGGACCAGTGCTTGGGCAGCCGGCAGTCGTGTGGCGCGAGGAGCCCATACCGATGCAGCTCCCAGGCGTCCTCGCTCAAGATGGTGCGCCCGCTGAACGCCATGGCGGGCTCGCCGGAGTTGGAGAGGAGGGCGGGATTGGAGAGGAGGGCGAGAAGGTGGAGAGGAGGGCGGGGTGGATAAGCACGGCCACGACGCCGGCTTTTAACATGGCGAGGGGCGGTGCGGCCGGCGTAAATGCGACGCGTAGGGAATCCGCAATGCCGGCCGCGTGGCCTGGCCACCTGGGGAGCCGTCGCGTCGTCTGGCCACCGTTAATGGCTTGCGTGGGAGCAGGCGCACCGGCGTCCAGTCGCGTCGCGTTGGAAACCGCCGACGACTGCGCGCCATTAACGCGGCCACACCGGCCTCTGCACGGCGCGATTAATAACGCCTGTGCGTGGCTGTGCGTATGACGGGCGGGCCAGCCCTGTCAAGGCCATATTTGGAGGCCCTCTCGGGGTGCCGGACACCAAATCGCTCGGGGCGACCCTTTGAGGGTGCCGCTGTTGGCGGTTTTAGCGTCCGGACCCCATTGGTTTTTTGGGTCATTTGGAGGCCTCGGTGGAGATGCTCTAACAAGCGAAACGCAATTCGTAGAGTGCTGCATCAACCTCAGAGTGAGACATCTATCAAAGCAGTGAAAAAACCTCAGGAGTGGGAATACCAGTCAGGCAGCCACCATCCGCTACAACAAGAGTGAACAGAGACAGCAACGAGCACCCGGCCACAGCTATGCTGTCAAGAGTCAATCGAAAAGAAAAGAGACGGAAGAAAGAAAAAAACAGAACAGCCGAACAGGCATCACGAGGATGAGCAGGCGACCACCACCACAATCATGTCAAAATCTGGGATCCATTCCATCCATCGAGAGCTTCGGAGTTACGGCGGGTCGACGGCCGCCTCCCGCGGCAACGGACCAGCCCATCAAGTACACAGCTCAGATCAGATCAGATGTTGCAGCCGCAGCAGAGGAAGAAGCCACAGAGCGCGGCGGAGAGGACGACGGCCTCGGCGGCGTAGAGGACGTGGAAGAGCGCGTCGTCGAGGAGGGCCACCACGAGGCCCGCCTTCTCCTCCCACCTCCACTGGTACGACCGCGCGCTCTGCACCTGCAGCTGCACGCCCTTGAACCACCCGAGCGCCATGCCTCGGCTCCTCCTGCTTACTAGGTTCTTCGACTTCCGGGCCGGACGGATGGCTCTTTCTGGTGGTGGCTCGATTTGAGGGAGAGGAGAGGCCGGGAGGCACTGATGATAGATGCGTCACCGCCGGACGGATGGAATGGAGTTTCTCGAGTTTGAATTGAAATCTTGGGAACATCGTGGAGTGGAAGGGGACAGGCGCGGTCTGCCGGTCCGTGCCCCGTGTAGATGTTGAAATGACTTGACATGGGCCACGTTTCCCCCTTGTTTTGGGGAGTACCGAGTAGGTTGGGGTTGGAAATAAAAACTCGAAACTCACGAGTTTAAATTAAATGAGCATTCAAAAATTGGCTCGGTTCGATCTATGCAAAATGAGTCGATAACCTAATAAATGATATTATGTATGACACCACAAATAAGTTACTATCCATTATAGAAATACTAACATAGGGTAGTAACATAAGTGTGTTACCACTCAATGTTACTCCCCACTATGACTAGTCTTATGAGTACTCGTTAAACTCGTGTATCTCGTAATATGACCAAAATCATAAATTAATGAGCTAGTCCACTACATATTCTCGTTCATCAACAGTTAACGCCTCAGGAGCATAGTCAATAGAGCCATCTAGGCCATACCTAGCTGTTATGTTCTACCATGATGTCGATCTTTATGCTATGAACAATGATTTGTTAAACAATGTTTAAATATTTAAGTTTGTGTTATATTATGGACTACTCCCGCTATACATGCTTATGGTATTCAGATTTGTTACCGAGCTTAATGAGTTTGAACCAGCTCGAGTTTTTATTGAGTCGAGCCAAGTTTGGATGTGAAGATCGTTTAGTTAACGAGTTGTGTTGAGTTCATTCGTTAACTATCGAGCACACCACCATTTGCCGTTCCAATGTTTTTCAGTTATTTTTCAGATAAACAAGGATCACCTCCCCGGTTCGATTTCATTCAAAATGAACCAAAGTTCGCAGACTACAGACTTTTCACAGGTCTACACCAGCTGCTGAAAACGAAAACAAGAACTTAACAAACATAGACGTGTTTTTTCAGTTATGCCCAGTCATAAACACTTATGCCTATGATCCTATCTTCTTACCATGCAGATTTGCATACCACAATCAAACAAAACTTTCATATCCCATACAAAAGGACGTTACACTAGAAACCACGGAACAACGACAGAAAAACTTAGACATCCTCGAGATGATCATGCACGACACACTTGCCTCTAATGCCATCAACCGCTGAGCCTAGTGCTACGGCTCACATTTGGATTGATGCCCGACATTTCGCCCCCATATGGACCGGAAGGCTTCTTGACGTCGCGCACTCCACCCTTCCAATCCGTGACCTTTTTCTGGTGCTTAGCCTGAACAATAACACACGAAATGGGTTCATTCTGAATTCCACGTTGCTGCCATCCACCCAAGTCAACTGTCACGTATACCATGTTACTTACCCTGTATTTCTTTCGTGGATTCTTAAGTTTCTTGTTTCTTGAACGAGTTAACCCCCGGTTCTTCTCGATCTGCACGAGTATGGATTTGTTTTCTTAGAAATAAACGTATCAGGAAACTGATAAAACAATACAGTTCAATCCAGGAGAAGAATTTACCTGGTATGAGATCTTCCTCTTCCCATCTCCTTCAGTTTTTTCCTCCAGTAGTTGACCGGTAGGAGCTCTGTCATTGAGAAACAAAAAGGTATCGACGCGTCATTTTAGTTAAGTGAAGCATCTTACTATCCTTGTTCCATGTTGTTGGTGGAACAAACAATGAGTACCTCTGTTTACTCAAGAGTTTTTCAGTCTTTTGTCTTTTTACATGCTTGTAGAAATCATCTTCATCACTAGATTGATCAGGCTTCTCTTCAGCATGATCACCATCTTCAACTCCTACTCGTGCAAGAACACGTAACTCATGTTTTCGTCGTCTTTCACCAATATCGTTTCGCTTTGGAATGTCGTCATCACCAGATACAAACTTGAAGACACGCCACACGGCGAGACAAGGAAAAAATAGTAGCAGATAGAAGGAATAAGAAAGCTAATAAAAATATAAATATTTCGGAAAATATCTTAAACAAGACAAAGGCTAGTATACCATTCCTAAGGCTATGAGAGAAAATTTTATGCATTTGAAGGCAGATTTATATATTTTACTGAAGCTAAATAGCTAAATACAAAGATATCCAACAAAAGAAGGAATTAGGGAAACCTGTAACATAACAACACATATATTCAATACCTTGTTTTTATTCGATTTAGCTCCATGTACCAAGAGATTTCTAGGTCTGATCCCCTGGTTATTTTTCTCCACCTCATCATCAAAGTCATTCAATGTTTGCAGATCTCTCCTAAACATCAGCAAAACATCTTGCTAAAACCATAAGAAACTGGAAACTTTACGAGACTGGAAAAACAGATGGTATAACAAATAGCTCACCTATTATTAGATGCCCTGGTGTTTGACCTCTCTTGAAGATTTCCTCTTGCTTTCAACATTTCCAGGCTTGGCAAGCCCATGCAATTATCCTGCAATTTACGGTGTATTAAGCGTCTATGCATTTACATCCTGATTTGACTGAAAAATTTCTAATATACAAAGAGTATCCTTAGCAGTTCAACCTTTGCTCTTTTTTTTAGTAATTTCAAGATGCTCATTATTCGAAGGATCGTTCTTTGACATGCCCAAAAAAAAGGCATACAAGCACAGATCACAGTTTTTCAATCACAAGTCACGCCATCACAGATTACATCATGTATCACACGTTATACCATCATTATAAATCACCACATCACAGTTCATAACCGTATATACTACATCTACAAGTGTACAAATATCAGTTTCTTATACCCCGTAATTATAAATCGGGAGGCAGCACAGCGTAAGTTTTTACCAGCGGGCGGCGGTGATGGTCACGGTCTCACGTCCGTCGCCGGCCGACGGAGAGTGCGAGAAGTGGCGGCCCACGGACTGCGGTAGATGGCGCCGGCGTCAGTGAAGCGAATGGTCGAGGGCACGAAGCGAAGAGAAGATCACATACCGTCGGTCGTCGTGTCGAGCAGTTGGGATTCGGAGGAGGTTTGCGAGGGAGAGACGGAAGGAGTGACGGCCGAGGGAGCGACGAATGCCGGCCTGGGAGCGACGATCGCCGGCCTGATCGTGCCGCCGCCGGATTGAGGGGTGAGGTTTTGGGTAACCGATCCTGTTCGCCGCTCTTTACCACGCCTGTTAAAACAGAGTAACGTACTCCCTGAAACCCGTGTTCACTTCGTGAATGCATAAACCGGAAACACGTTCATTAGGGTACGCGTTCGTGGCCTAGTCACGTATTACGGTCCTCCTAAACCGGTACAGAGGAAGCGGTCGTCTACCAGTCTCTCCAGAGCCAGACCAATCTTCTTCGGCGAGCCACCGGTACATTCTCAGAGCGGAGAGGCGGCGGATCAAAGGGCGGAGACGAGAAGATGGGTGGCGGCATGGAGGTGAACAAGAACCGGTGGATCGAGGACTGGAACGCCGACCGGGAGAACCTCGAGCTCAGGTTCCGCTTTACCCGCCGCAGCCTCGCCATCATCGGCATCTTCGGCCTCGCCGTCCCCTTCCTCGTCTACAAGGGCATCGTTCGCGAATTCGTAAGTCCCCCCGACTCTCCGTCCCATCCAGACCCATCTCTGCCCGCATCTCGTGCTTCTTTTTCTTCGGACCCTAAACCAAATCTGGGCGTGTGGTTGGAATGGATGCAGCATATGCAGGACGAGGACGCCGGCAGGCCGTACAGGAAGTTCCTGTGAGCGCCTCCTCCGGTGGATTTCGAGAATTGGGCCGTCTGCTGGGCTTCGATCAGGGAGATGGAATCACCGTTCGGTTTGTTCTCGTGCTGTTGTAATCAGATCGGAGTATTTTGGAATTCTCACTGTTATGTGGTATCTGTTCAATAAGCTGTAATGAAATGCTATCTTTTCAACTCCTGAAACCTGACCAGTTTGATTTGGTTAATTTGAGGTGAGTATTTGTGTTATGCGATACTATTTGGGCTTTGGATCAAGCGGGGATCAGTTCGAGCTGATATTTAGCTGTAGACTAGTCTGTGTCCTGCTGACGATTGCAAGTGTGTTTGTGAGCTCAGGTGTTAACTGAACACAAAATTAAGATTGGTTCTTAGTTGTAGAGCATTGATGTTTCACTGGTCATACCTGCATATAGAGTTATATAGATCTGAGTTGATTGAAATCCCTTTGGAGAATTGATGGTATCAAGTTGTCTGGACACAAAATTAAGATTGATTCTGAGTTTGAGAGCATTGATGTTTTACTGGCCATACCCGCATAAAGTTATATAGATCTGAGTGGATTGGAATCTCTGTGAGAATTGATTATTTAGACAGTTCTTATGTGATTTGATTTAGCTTCATCTTTATACAGTTGAGGTTCTATGATCTTTGTTCATGAATCACGTTGTCATACTGATATATAATCTTTATTTGTCTTTTAACTATAAAATCTAAGCTTTGGTTATACTGATATATTGCATGAATAGTTGAATACTTGCTACATATAGTACCTTCATGGCTTGATTTATGATCTGCCTCACTAGTCATCTGTTTTTTCAACTTATATGTACTTATATTTGTTTTATGTTTGGTCTATAATTTCTTACAATAAGTTTGCCATCCGTAGGAAACTTACAATGTTCATTTGTACCATCACGTTCTTATCCTCTCCACATGAGAATCCATTTAAAAAAATGAGAATTGATGGTGTCAAGTTGTCTGGACACAAAATTAAGATTTATTCTGAGTTTGAGAGCATTGATGTTTTACTGGCCATACCCGCATAAAGTTATATAGATCTGAGTGGATTGGAATCTCTGTGAGAATTGATTATCTAGACAGTTCTTATGTGATTTGATTTAGCTTCATCTTTATACAGTTGAGGTTCTATGATCTTTGTTCATGAATCACATTGTCATACTGGTATATAAATCTTTATTTGTCTTTTAACTATAAAATCTAAGCTTTGGTTATACTGATATATTGCATGAATAGTTGAATACTTGCTACATATAGTACCTTCATGGCTTGATTTATGATCTGCCTCACTAGTCATCTGTTTTTTCGACTTATATGTATTTATATTTGTTTTATGTTTGGTCTATAATTTCTTACAATAAGTTTGCCACCCGTAGGAAACTTACAATGTTCATTTGTACCATCACGTTCTTATCCTCTCCACATGAGAATCCATTTAAAAAAATGTTCTTATCTAATTCCGCAACATTCGAACATATTAGTTAAAAATACAGAAGTATTATATGGATTACTGGAGCGCAGTAGGTGTGTTTTTAGCGGAACTGTGGTAAAAAGATGAGGTTTGAAACTTTGAATGGACATATTATTGTCCTGGCATTTTTCTATAGTTAGTGGCTTACATCTGGCAGATCTTGTCAAACTACATGTAGCTTGAGCCACATTTTGACTGGCATGTTAGCATATCTCTTGGCACAACTGAAAAAAACCATATTAGTGACTCTTACTGCGCTGATCAGTTATCAACCACTTAGCCCTAGAACAACGTAGAAATGAAGTGAGACCACGAGTACTGGTTCGATTTTGCTGTTTATAGCATATATTCATTAGCACCTTCTCTAATTGGGTTCTCTGCTTTCTTGAGGTCTTCCATTAGCTGCTGTTAGTGCGCAAGATCGATTTTGTGATAATACTGATATTCTAATTTTGGAAGAATTAGTCGATTATAGTTGGTTAAAGGATATGCTTAAAAACTGTGCCAGGTATGCATGACAAAGTAGTTCAGCCTTTTGCTTTATGAAAAAATGGTGTCGCATCACCTTTCTTAACCTTAATTCTAGGCTCTGTAAGAGTTTTGTTTACTGGATATGTTTATTTGGCGATGCACCATTGAGGATCTGTTGCCTTGTCTACCCTCTGAATGCTAGCTAACATATATCTGAGATATACTTGGCTTGAGAGTTTTCAAAGCACATGCTTTGTGTTGGATTTCCCCTCCTCCACCAATGATCAGGAATTCACGATACCATTGGAAAGTAACCAAGAGGTGTCAATCCAGTTTTTCATTCTAAATGTCTCTGTTGTCCATGTTAGCATGAACTTGTTGGTAATCCTGTCGCATGCTATCATTTCCATGTCGCATGCACTTGCATAGATGGTACCGTTATGCAAGTTTCGCAAGGGTAGAGGCAGCATTCAAGTTAGTGTTCCATGTCTGTTGGTTATGAGGTTTACTAGACCAGAGTCCTGTTCCATTTATTGCTTTCAAAACTTAATCCTGATGTGTATACAACTTATCATGTAGGCTGTATGCAAAACTCCTGGTAACTAACTGCTAATCTTCATTCAAGTCCTTCATAGCCTGAATTGTAGATTATGTTAAGAGTTGAGCTGTTCTTCGCACATGGTTGACGGATAGTTTGATGAGCTTTTGCACACCCTTCTGAGCAGGTAATTGACAAAACTAGTTAATAGTCGTTTTACTGATAGTAATAGTTTGGTCAACTCCTGTTTATTTTCTGACAGACCGACTTGGCAACTTGGTGTTATAAGGGGATTACAATACTGTTCTAGAACTGATTTGGTTGTGGTCATTTGAGATCACCTAGCATTCGGATCAATCTGAGGGTTTGCAACCTCTTGACTAAATCCAAGTTACGCAGTACTATGATAAATTGATATTTCCAATCATGTTAAGAGTGGTATAACAGGCGAGAATTGGTAGCTGTAGGGTGGAAATGTCAAACACCATGGATTCAAAAGTAGTGAAAGGATGTATAGCTAGCCAACTTGTAACTGTAGTTAGCCCACTAGGGTGGCCTGTATCCTACTTGCAAAATTTGTCCAATCATGCCATTTGAACCAAACGCTCTCTTCAACAGAATCAAGGAACCAGTCCACCATCAACTTTGTTTTTTTTCTTAATGTTACATCATGTACTCCATGTACTCCACACTACACCATATAATAACAGAAAACCAATGACAATGAGACTTATAGTATGCCTCTATTGTGTTCCCCCATTAAAAAAGGTCTACTTGACCCTTGCCATTGTTTTCGCCCTTGACATGTAGTCCGTACTATGTTACAAACAGAAGTGCATCCCGTATGGTTTAGATTACATAATATTATTACTTGGTTATTAGAAATTGATGTCTCCACCTCATGGGAGCGAAGTGGAAAGGTTTATGGAATGATCCCCGTAGAACAACAACTTTGCCCAGTCCCAAAATATATCTCATCAAAATGCCAGTTCTCATGAGTCATGGCGAATTCAATTTCCAGGAGGACCGTGATATTGTTATTACTGCAATGTCAACCCCATCTCCACGCTACAGCTTACCATCTGTTCCACGCTGCAGCTTGGCAACCACCATCTGTTCCTGCAAAAAAGAACGACCACCGCCTTCATCAATCATCACCATCAGAGTTGTGTCCATCTTCCACTATATCCTCCACATAACCGTTCGATGCCCAATCGAAAAAGGTACACCACTGCCCATTCTTTGGAAAACAACAAGCACACTCCCATTTTTGGCAACACCACTCCATTGCCACGCCAGTCGTCTCTCTTAACTTTGGTACACCCTACCAAGCATGCGCGGGTTCTTGTTTGTTTTACGGCGAGCCAGCTTTGCTACTAAATATACAGCTCAGCATATGAAAGGCTGAGACAAATACGAGAAAAAGAGCAACTTGATGAAAATAGAAGCTAGAGTATATCCCACGAAGTTGTCGCGTCTATCTTCTTTTCTTGCATATGGGTGTCCCTCCAAACCTCCGGTGGGTTCTTATTTTTTGATGCGTTGTCAGACCTATAATTCATCAATGCAGACGGTAGCTCACGAGAAACGGTCAACTATTATTTTGGATTCATGTTTTCTGAAACTTTCTTAAGCTTTACTTTAGTAATAAAATCTCATAGGAGCAAACTTGTTTATACTACAATACAATAAAATCATGGACCTGCTGACAGCATATTATTAGAAGGGCGACGAGCTTATCACTCCTGCGGGTTGCTTTCGCGTCTCGAAGTTTGATCTATATACAACGCATCGAACATTCTTGATAGACAACGGAACGAACGTGAATCAGCAATTTCAGTCATACTGTACTATAGTATTGAGATCGCTATAGTATAAGAGCAACTAGCAGATACTGGTTAAGCCCCTCGGCCCGAAAAAGTCGGGTACGGGCCTTTTTTTGGCCTGATCAGAAACGAGAAAACAGGCCGGCCCGGAAAAATATATCCGGCCGCCGGATAAGCGGCGCCTCGGCCGCTATATTAGGGGGACGGATGGGTCGATTCGGTACCAAAACCGCACCCTCCGCCGTACCCAGCACCGCTCCGCCGCGACCCAGCACCATCTCCGGCGAGCAATCCGCGCCGCATCTCGCCTCCTCTCCACTTCCCACCTACAAATCGATGGCCGGCTCGAGCCTGCGCAGCTCCGGCGGGAGCGGAGGGGCGGAGGAGGCCTGGACTCGCCAGAAGACGAGGCGGCGAGGAGGGCGGCCGAGAAGGCGGCGCGGGAGGCGGCCGAGTGCCACTCGAATGATGCGCGCTTGCGCGGCTCGTATAAGTCCCGCCGGTGGGCGGGGCTCCTGCCGGGTGACTTCGGGGAGGGGAGCTCCTCCGACGACCGTAGGAGGAAGAGGGAGGAGCCGGCGGACGAGCTCGAGGAGGAGCCTCCCATTCCGGTGGGGCACTGCCGCGTGACTCCCGACGGTGGGTGGGGTTCCGGCATCATCCACCTTGACCGCTTAACGGAGGAGGTGCTGCCGGTGTGGTCCCGCGTCCGCCTAGCCGACGAGGAGGTCGCCGCCGCGACGGCGGCGCTGGAGGCCGGAGAAGAAGGTGCCCCGGATCGCCTGATAAAGGCGGTCGACGAGCAGGAGCTCGTAGAGGTGCTGCGCACCATGGTCGAGGCGGACGAGCTCCACATCGACCCGTAGGTCGACACCGGGGGGAGATCGGCGACGCCTCCAGAGAAGTTCGCCGTAGATCTAGGGTTTCAATTTCAGTTTTTAGTTTAGTTTAATTTCTGTTCTACCGCACTTAATTTCAGTTCTATCGCAATGTTAAATATGTGTCCACGCTCGATTTCTCGCGCGAACTTGCAATCTCTGTTTCCATTTGAATATCCGGTATGAATATTGTGCATCTGTTCTGTCACAGCCCAACTCGTACCGGATAATCAGTATCCGGCTTACCGGATAGGATATATTCGGTAGCTGATTATCCGGTATCTGCTAGCGTTGCTGTAAGAATTGATGGTCCTGAACCATCTCTTCTTTATCCTCATGAAACAGCAAGGACATTATTGATCCGGCGTTTTGAAGCTTAACTAGCTAGTTGATCCGAACCCCATTTCGGTAAAGTTATCGACGAAGGCAAGAATAATGAAAATTCTCAAAGTAGATTCTTGTACAATTCAGATCATGTGTTAATGACAGCATTGATTCGCTAGTACTACGCGCAATGTCAATGGCAGTATTTGCTTGCACCCGCCGGGCAATCGAAGTTGTTCAAGACGCTGCTAGCTGGTGGTCTCTGCGGTCTGACCAGGTCCTGCCAGCCATCCAAAGCTATTCATGCATGGTTAGCACTAAGCTAACGCAGCTAACAGAAATGATCGATCATTCAGATCCATTGACTTTGGCACGGGCAATCTTCTTATCTAACAAAACCCTGGCTTGAACCCAGCAAGCAAAGCGAAGAGAAGAATTCTACACAGCCAAATCAAGCAAAGCAAAACTGCATATATCCAGCTCATACATGTCTTTGGACTTGTCGCACCTCGCTCGCTAGTCTTCTTCCCTCCTCTTTGCCCATCCGTATATTAGTGGTAGCTCCTAGCCGTGCTGAGAGTTCAACGTTAGACACTTGCACGACGTACCACCATGGCGGATTCACCTCAGTCTCCGGTGACTCCATCTCCTCCGCCGCCTACGCCTACCCCGGTATTTCCTCCTCCACCACCTTCACCAGCACCAAGGCCGAGGCCGCCGGTAACACCGGACCCCTCGCCACCTCCAACAAGGCCGACGCCAACGCCAACGCCGGTAACACCGTCCCCGTCGCCACCTCCAACAAGGCCGACACCAACACCAACACCGGTAATTCCGTCACCTCCTCCGGGCGGGCCGCCAGCGTCCCGGAGTCCACCGCCGAACGTGCCAGGCTCATCTCCCCCGCCGCCTGGCGTCCCATTCTCGCCGCCGCCCACGTTGTGGCCGCCTCCACCGCCCGACAAGGCGCCGTCGTCATCGGGCAATTCTCCGTCGTCAACCACCCCGATTGCCGTGGGAGTTGCCGTCGGCGCCGTGGCCCTTCTCGGCCTCGCGGCCCTGCTGATCTTCTTCCTCGTGTACAAGCCGCGCCGTCGCCGTAGGGTTGCGCCACCGGGGACCCCAGGTACGTACGCGCTCACTTCATACTAGGACCATACTACTACATAATGCCCGGTCGCGAGACCGCCATTCTTGACACGCGCTTGACTTTTTCGCCGATGGCATCATGGACGTCGTAGTGCGTGGCTGCGTGCAACCACGCGTTAACGCGCGGTGTTAGTGCGAGTCCGCGACAGTACGGTGCTGCTTACTAGACGGCCGGTCATGGCTGATCGGCGTTAACGCGCGCTGCAGCACGGCTGCGTTCGCGCCGTCTTTGATCAGTGCTCCACTTCTTTCGATAGTGCTGCGCGCGCTCCAACATTTTCATCGAGAAACCGAACATGCGACACCGAAACTCAAATCGTTTCTGAATGAGTTGACTGATCGCTTTCGTGCTTCTTGACTGTGGCAGCGGATTTCTTCTACGACCCGAGGCAGCCGACGCCGCCGCTGCAGCAGTCGAACGCGCTGTCGACGACTCACTCGTCGACGCCGCCGCCGATGCAGTCGTCGCAGAGCATCGGCGGCGGCACACCCGGGTCCCCACTCCCGGCCATGACGGGCGGCACCTTCGGCTACGACGAGCTGGCGGCTGGGACCGACGGGTTCTCGGAGGCGAACCTGCTGGGGCAGGGCGGGTTTGGGCACGTCTACAAGGGCACCGTGCGAGGGCAGGAGGTGGCCATCAAGAAGCTGCGTGCCGGCAGCGGGCAGGGCCACCGCGAGTTCCGCGCCGAGGTGGACATTATCAGCCGCGTGCACCACAAAAACCTCGTCTCCCTCGTCGGCTTCTGTATCCACGCCGAGCAGCGCCTCCTCGTCTACGAGTACGTCCCCAACAAGACGCTCGAGTCTCACCTGCATCACGGTACGTTCCTCGATCGTATGCTGAATTGCCAATGCTGATGCAACTGCTCTCTCTTCCGCGTTGATTTTAGCCAATGGGTCTGACTGACTGACTGACATGTGAGTCTGGTGATCGTCTCAGCGAGCGGCCGTGCGGCGCTAGATTGGCCGCGGCGGTGGAAGATTGCCGTGGGCTCCGCAAAGGGTCTCGCATATCTGCACGAGGACTGTGAGTTCTTGCCGTATTGGCACATTTCAGTTTGATACGAATGCTGTGGCCTGAAGTCCTCGCCCGTTACCGTTTTGCCTGTCACCAAATGCTTGTGTTCTATTTTCAATCTCAGGTCATCCTAAGATTATCCATCGCGACATCAAGACAGCCAACATCCTCCTGGATTACAACTACGAGCCCAAGGTAAATCTTCAAAACTGAACATCATTGTGGCATCGCCTGATTCGGTCTATTTATGCTTTCTTCCTGGCACGTACAGGTTGCAGATTTTGGGCTGGCAAAATGCCAAGAAATAGAGCAGACGACTGCTGTTTCTACGCGCGTAATGGGAACTTTTGGGTAAGATAATTGTTCATGCGCGCCACTAACAAATTGCCAGCATACCTCAGAATATCAAATTCGCTCAGAAGATGTATGTGGACTAATCTTGTGTTGTGAAAACTTGTGTCCCCAGATATCTAGCTCCGGAATATGCTGCCACCGGCAAAGTCACCGACCGGTCAGACGTCTTCTCCTTCGGGGTGATGCTTCTCGAGCTGATCACTGGAAATAAACCTATCATGACATCTTCAGATAACCAGCCTGAAACCTTGGTTGCTTGGGTGAGTTGCCATCAAGCCCTGAATGTTTACAGGAAAATATTTGCAACATTCAGCGAGCTTGTCCAAAGTCTAAACTAAAACTGTACTAGTATAGGCCCATCATGATTATAAGAACTAATTCCTCATGCATATCTCAAAATACAAATGCAACGAGTAGCAATCAATAGATTCATCTCTTCTGTGTTGAACAGGCGAAGCCCTTGCTGACGAAGGCCGTGGAGGAGGAAAACTACGAGGGGCTGATCGACCCGAGGCTAGACACCAACTACGACGCGTACGATATGGCGCGGCTCGTCGCGTGTGCCGCCGCCGCTATTCGCCAAACCGCAAGGTCTCGCCCGCGGATGACCCAGGTTCTTGCTAAATCTCTGACTAATTCAGGATCCACGCGCGCAGTTTCTAGTTTCCAAATGCCACGACCTGCACACTGCATCGAGGACACCACTGTCAGTAACAAAGCTTGCTTCCGATGAAATGTGATCAGATCGTCCGGTACCTGGAAGGCGAGCTGTCGGCGGAGGACCTGAACGCCGGCATGGCGCCTGGCCAAAGCGCGATGCATCGGTCGTCACGGGGGCGGCGACACAGACGAGGTGAGGCGGCTGAGGAAGATGGCGTTCAGGCCGGGCAGCGGCACCATCAGCGAGTACGCCAGCAGCGAGCTGAGCGCGCCGACGAGCAGCGAGTACACGGCCAGCAGCGCGGCGGACACGGAAGACATGACAGACGTCTCGCACAGAACCGGCAGCGGCGACGCTAGAACTGGAACTTCGGAGCGGGTTACCAGGCGCGCCACCGTCGGCAAGCAGGCGGGACGTGCCGGCCGGGGGTGACGAGACGAGACACCGGAATTCTCATTAAGGTCACGAGCGAATGCTACAGGAATCGTTGCTTGTGTAAGTACGTGATGGCGGTGATGCTGGCACTGGGATTTGGTATGCGTTTCTTTTGTTTCCCAGTTGATTTTTCGGTTTTCGGATTCATGCGAATTTCTTTTTTCAAATGTATGCGTTTTTCTTTTTTGAAATGCATGTAATTTTTGTTGGTGGTGGAAGAAGTTGTATGTACGCCCATTAATTAAGCACTCTGATCAGTAAAACGCGATAGAGGTTTTCTTTTGGGAACCATCCAGCAGTGGCTCCACCTCTTGACGCTTCAATCCAAAATTCTGCGATATGTGCCAACTGCCAAGCTGCAGTTTTGCACCTTGATTTTTTCTCTCGACTAGTAAATTTGCACGGCAATGCTCGTATAATCGAGTAGAAATAGTAAAAAATACTCAATTTATAGATATGTTTTCTCACTATAATAAGCCAACCGCTTTGGAAATAATCATAACTTATCAGTGGAGAGTAAAAAAATATGTAGTTTATAGGTATGTGTTATCACTAATAAGCCAACCGCTTTGAAAATAATCAGAACTTATCAATGGAGAGGATATGTATAAACCGATGATTGTAGTACGCATGCACGTGCAATGCACGTCTACACTTCGTGTTGGTAACCGAATGGATTCAGAACTTTGATAACCAATAGAAAATCGTTAACAAAATTATCTTCAAATCAGTTCATTAAGCTCTGAGAAACAAAGGTACCAGTAAAGATTGTAGATCGACCATAAATATTCTCTGTCAGATTGAAATTGTACACATTATTCCGATTAAGAATGATACATTGTCAATTGTTCCTCACTGGCTTTTCTTTTAACTGAGGTATGCAAGATAGGGTTTGAACAAAATTAAAAATATATATGAAAACGCTGCAATCCATGACTGGACCAAACAATTATTGGTCAAACAGCTGGCAACCTTTTGCCATGAAAAAAATCATCATAGCACAAAATTCCTATTATTATCAACCAAAAATTTCACCAATTTTTGGTTTGCTTTGTTGAAAACTTACAGGATCGTTAGCTTAAGCTTAAGCCACTCGATTAAACAATAAGATGAACATACCTTTATATGTTGGCCTTGAACTTGATCTATCATTCTTCTTTTACACTTCATCTTGATGTCCTCCATGCGTAGCTCTGCTCCTGGAGCTTGTGTAGAGCATGTCATGGTCCTTCCTGGTGTTTCAGCACTAGGTTTGATCGGGAAGCCATAGGGAGAGATAAGTGTGTATAAGTGAGAGAGTAAGAAGTCTAGAGTAGCCACGCACTTCTCCATAAGTTTCTCCCTATTTATGTATGTGCTGCACACCAGGGGGACCGACACATGTGTGGATGAAAATTGCTCCCGATCAGGGCATGTTTATCTTCTGCTACTGTAGCACCGCCTTACTGTAGCGGTACAGTAGGAGCCGTAATTGTTGACCCCATGTTTGACTTTAGCCTGAGATCACAAATTATCCAACATTCTCTCCCTTGATCGTAAGGCTAAACTTATAAGCCCACTTATCAATGAAATGGCATACGAGATAAAAAGATTACTGCGGTCAGTTGTTTAGTACCGCAGAACCCAGTTACTACAATATACCACCTCATATCAAAATGGAACTTCTTTAACTTAGGAGCTCCATGAACTTAAACTTTAGTGGAAAGCTTATGAGTTCGTCCCTTTGTCGGAACTTATACAGAGACAATAAATTACAACGGTCAATTAAGTACCGCTGAACTAATTGACTATAGTACATCATTCCAGCGAAGAGACAAACCCTTCTTAGTGTTTGGGGAGATGTGTCATAATGGTCCCAAAAGTGCAGTTGGTTCTCTTATATACAAATGTACTTGACCTTATGCGCGCGCTTAATGAGAGAACACAAATATGTTTTATGAGTCATAATTAGTCCCTTAATAATAGGCTGCCACATAAACTTAATGCCGGCAACGTTAGAAGGCAAGCCTCTTAAATATGGTGCTTAGAACTTAATGTCTTATGTAATGTGAAAGGATCGAGTAGGTTGACTAGGGGGGGGGGGGGGGGTGAATAGGCAACTACAAATTTTCTTTTTCTTTCGATACAAATTTGGGAATTGCTCAAATATAAGTTCACTAGATATGCAACTAGGTGAACAATCCTATATGATGAGCAATAAACAAGCTAGCAAGATATTCTACACAAGATAAGCTAGCAATACAAGTAAAGGAAGGTTAAGAGATAACCACACGGTGACGCGGAGATGTTCTACCGAAGTTCACTTCCCAATGGAAGCTACGTCTCCGTTGGAGCGGTGCGGAGTCACAAGATGAACTCAGAATAGCCTTGATATGGCACACCGTATCTCCCTCGTGTTATCCTCCGATGAGGAGATCCACGAGCCACTATATGATGCGCTCGAGGTCGGCAACAAACCTTTACAAGGATGAGGCACACTCCACAACCGAATTGGAGGCTCTCACCAAATTCCCGCGGCTCCCAAAGCCACAAGAATCACAAGGCCGGGTCGCAACTCCACAACTTAATTGGAGGCTCCCGGCTAATCCTTGTGGCTACCAAAGCCACAAGAATCACAAGTATCTTCTAGGTATCCAATGTATCAAGTTACACAAGATCTACAAGTGACTAGGTCGATGTAGACAAATCGGCTCGGTGGAGATGTGGATCTAGGGCTCCTCTTTCACTCCTCAAAGTATCAACGAGTTTGAGTGGTTGGAGTGGGAGCACTAGTAGATTGAAGCTTGCAACAATGGTGGGAGAGAGTGAGGAATCAAGCTTAGTCTTCTAGAGAAGAAGACCCCTTTTTATACTCTCCAAATTCTGGCCGTTGGGGAGCTTTCTGCGCAGGGCCAGAACTTCCGCTGAGATGGGCGGAACTTCCGGAGCGCAGAAAGCTCCAGTCTTCTCAGCGCGGGGCCGCAAACGCGCAGGCCGGAACTTCCGAGACAACGGGCGGAAGTTCCGCACCACCGGAACTTCCGGGCCAACTTCCAAGCCAACTTCCGCTTATGAAGTGAGAACACCCGAGAGCAAATTTACTAAGCGGAACAAGGAGCGAAGTTCACTCGGAACTTCCGACACCCGGAACTTCCGCAAATCCGAGCGGAACTTCCGCAATCTGTTGTTTTCAGAATTCAAAGCAGATTACAGGATATTATGTAAACATTTATATATGCAATCTTTCATGCTGTCAAAGAGATGATAAAACCTGAAATCAATCAACGCACATTAGTGTGCAATTTATTGTTGTAATCAAACCCCAAAAACATTTAGAGAGAGACATGTCCTTTCAATCTCCCCCTTTTTGGTGTTTGATGACAACAATAATTTGCAACAAGGTGGTTTATAAAATATAGACAGAACCCCAGTTTAGATAGATGTATCTCGGTGAGTATGGGCATAAAATGTAGAGAATACACACAATCCATAGCAATGGGGCTCCCCCTACATTTTATACACCAAGTAGTATATATCATTGATAACTTGCACATGACATATGAAATATAGCTAGAGGGTTTTAGCACACATAGTAGATAGATAGATAGGTTCACATGTCTTACACCATGTAGAAAGCATAGTTCTCATACAAGTTTAGAAACCCAGGAGTACAAGCAATAAAAATCATCGGAAAAGGCAAGCTTGTGACTCCAACCCATGCAAATCCCGCATAACCTAAATAGAACAATTCTCCCCCTTTGGCACCAAGACACCAAAAAGGGAGAAAAGCGATGGTAACGTCCCTATGCGGCAGGATGAGTGTCGGAGCCCGGCGGAGGAACAGATACAGCTTCACCATCATCATCCCAGTTGCGATGCTTGGACAGCCACTTCTCCTTTGGAGTGATACTTCCTTCTGATCCAGAGGACACTTCGTGCCCCATTTTCTTCATCATCTCTTTTGGCGGCGGGCAGCATTCTTGTGATAGCAATGAGCATCATACATGTGCTCCTCTATGTCCAATTTGAGGCAAAAAGACTTCTTGAGTTTGATGTTGAGCTTCTTGAGCCAAGATGGTTCCTCAATAGGTGCACTAGGGCCAGCTGCAGCAGTTTTCTTCTTAGGGGACTTCGGTTTCTTAACCCGAAGTTGCTTCACTGGATGATCTGTAAGTGGAACACCAAGGTCAATTCGTTCACCATTTTTAGCTCGAGCCCAGCAATCACGAATCAGCCTCATCACATACGGACCAAACACAGGAGCCCGCTTATCTATGACTGCAAGATGGAGCTCATTGTAGAGAAAGTTCATGACATCCAACTTCTCATGGGATCCATGTTTGGCAAAAGTCCAGTACATCAGATCGATGATAAAGGCATGGACCTGATCAGTATTACCCACACGGGGAGCAAGGGTCTCTCGGAAAATGCGGTGCATGATTTCATAGGTAGGAATGAGATCATCAGTTTCCCCAGGGGTGCCATCCTCCATAGTGATTGGAGCCAGAACATCAGAGCTCATAGGGCGGCCTCCCCCATGGCATGTCCAGCCACCAAGAGTATATCCAAGAGAAGTCCCGAACTCTTCAAGTGTAGCCTCCAGAACGGTATCCTTTGTCATCCAGCGGAGGGTTCTCTTTTCATCATTGTCAAAATGCACGGTGGAGAAGAACTGAGCAATAAGGAAATCATCATACCGTTGGTTGAGAATCATGATATTAATTAACCCATATTCTTCACATAAGGAGAGAGCTTCATCAAAATACCCATGGTGTTTCTCAAGCTTCATGTGATCAATGTCGAGGGAGCTTTGCTTTGTGACCTTGGTCTTTTGATTTAAATAGATGTCATTGTATACCCTCTCTTGATCCGAGGTGTAGAAGAAGGGGTTAGGCACATGAGGATTTCGAGGAGTTGAATAAGGATTCAGATTTCTATACTCGCGGTAGAGGTGACTCTTCATCTTGTCAAACGTTATCGGTGGAGGTGGTTTCCGGGGTTGAGGCTTTCTGACCGGTGTCTTTACCACTTTCTTTGCTGTGCCCTTTGGAAGTTTCTGCTTATCCAGCTGCTGCTGCCTAGCTGTCCTTGTGGTGGGAAGGATTTCTTCCTCTTCTGACTCAAACTCCTCATTGGGGCGAGACTTCTTGCGGGAATAGGCAGCCTGCGAACTCGACCCTGAGATATAGGATATGCATAGAAGGAAAGCATGAGGTAAGTGCACATACAAAAAAATATCCAGATAGCAAAGCATGGTAACATAGATTCATAAACTCCTAGATTTCAGAAGTTCCGACAAAGAGGTCGGAAGTTTGGTCAAAAACAATTGAAAGTTCCAACCGGGACCAAAGTGTCCAACCACATGAGCGGATCGATTCCCAAATCTAGATGTCTTTAAAACTAGGGTACAATGTTACTACATGGAAGAAGTTGTCAAGTGTGGATTCAATCTATCCATTCAAAAGATTTTAACCAAAAATCGAGCCAACTAGTTCATGCCCATGAGTGGAGTCTAGGTTTGAGATTTAAACCATAGAACAAGAGGGGAAGGGGCAAAATACCAGAGGCCATGGATGAGATCGACAGGGGAGAGCTCCCCACGGAGCAGATCTGCAGTGAGACGGCGGGAGGGGCCCCTGCGGTGGAGGAGGACTTCAATGGCGGCGCCGGACTTGGAGGTCAACCACGGGAGGAAAATGAGGAGTGAAGTGAGAAGAAGAAGTTATCCCCCCGTGGGATAAGAAGCAAATTTTTCCCGACGGGCCGGAAGTTCCGTGCCGAAGCTCGGAAGTTCCGATCGTGCGGAAAATTTTCGACAGAATCGCTCCGGAAGTTCCGATCGTGCGGAAAATTTTCGACAGAGATCGCTCCGGAAGTTCCGCCCTTCTCAGCGGAAGTTCCGCCAGAGAGGGCAGGAATTTTTGAAAAATAGACAATAAAATAGAAATTTTGTATGTGCATATGGATTGATAGCATGTTTAATGAGATAAGGAGTGCACACTTAGGTTCAGAACATTGTCACTGATAAGTGGATACACACTTAGAAATTGCAAGATGCAAAGAATAAATGCCAATTCCAAGTGTTTCTCCCAAACTAACATAAGGTCTATAAATACCCGAATAAATCCAATTAAATCCAACCCTCAAAAAAATGAGGAGGGCGGTGGCCTTGGCCACCATGTTTGAGTATGTATGACTTGAAGCCGCGAAGATATATCTTGGGCTCAAAATCAAAACTCATCTTTGAAGCACATTTGTCACATAGGTGACTATCATGCAAGATTTGTCTATTTGCGCATTATAAAGAGAGTGTTGACTCATGAATTGAGCTACACTCCCCCTATGTCTATGCCGACATCCAAACCAAATAACTATTGTCTAATATGGGTAGGTATGCAAGAAGTCCACTAAATCCAATTGCTTATGTCCACCACATTAAGTTCTCCTCTCAACTCCTTGAATCTTGCTTCACCAAGAGGCTTTGTGAACATATCGGCGAGTTGAAGCTTGGTGTTGACATACTTGATTGCAATATCACCCTTCTCAACATGATCTCGAATAAAATGATACCGGATCTCAATATGCTTGGTCTTCCCATGAAGAACCGGATTGTGAGCAATTTTGATGGCACTTTCATTATCACATAAAAGAGGCACTTTGTCACAAATGACACCATAATCCTTTAAAGTTTGCCTCATCCATAATAGTTGTGCACAACAACTTCCGGCGGCAATGTATTCGGCTTCGGTGGAGGACGAGGCCACACAATTTTGCTTCTTAGAAGACCAACTCACAAGGGACCTACCAAGGAATTGGCAAGTACCCGAAGTTGATTTTCTATCCATTTTGCAACCCGCCCAATCCGCATCCGAATAACCTACAAGATCAAAGCTTGTGCCTTGGGGATACCAAAGACCAAAGTTAGGAGTATCCATCAAGTATCTTAGAATCCTTTTAACCGCGGTTTCATGACTTTCCCTAGGACTTGATTGGAATCTTGCACACATACCCACACTAAACATAATATCCGGTCTAGATGCACAAAGGTAAAGCAAAGATCCAATCATAGAACGATAAAGCTTTTGATCAACTTCCTTACCATCCGGATCTAAGTGAAGATCCGCCTTGGAGTCCATGGGAAACTTATATGGCTTGGCATTGTTCATGTCAAATTTCTTGAGCATGTCCTTAATATACTTGGCTTGACATAAGAATGTTCCTTCTCGAAATTGGTGGATTTCAAAGCCAAGAAAATAATTCAACTTTCCCATCATGGACATCTCAAATTCCTTGGTCATTAGCTTGCCAAATTGATCACTAAATTCACGGTTAGTGGAACCAAAGATAATATCATCAACATATATTTGGCATACGAAAAAATCTCCATTTACCCTTTTTGTAAAAAGAGTGGGATCTATTACCCCAATTTCAAAGCCACGGTCTACTAAGAACTCCTTGAGATGATCATACCAAGCACGTGGAGCTTGCTTGAGCCCATAAAGAGCCTTATGTAGTAAGTAGACGTGGTTAGGAAATTTAGGGTCTTCGAAACCCGGAGGTTGTTTAACATACACCAACTCATTTAGTGGACCATTTAAGAAAGCACTTTTAACATCCATTTGATATAAGACAATATTATGAGTAGATGCATAAGCAATTAGTAAGCGAATGGATTCAAGTCTAGCAACGGGGGCATAGGTTTCACCGTAGTCGACTCCTTCGATTTGGGTGTAGCCTTGTGCAACCAATCTTGCTTTGTTGCGGATGACTTGACCATGTGAGTCTTGCTTGTTCTTAAATATCCACTTGGTTCCAATGACATTATGGCATGTGTCTTTGGGTTTTTCAACTAATGACCATACTTTGTTGCGCTCGAAGTTGTTCAACTCTTCATGCATAGCCGCAACCCAATCCATATCTTCAAGAGCATCATATACCTTGAGAGGTTCTAAGCTAGACAAACAAGAGACATGACCACAAAAGTTAGATAATTGTTTGCGTGTGGACACACCCCTACGAATACTCCCAAGGATATTTTCTTTGAAGTGGGAAAGATGATCCAATTTTGATGCACGCCGGATGACCCGGCGTTCCATGGCTTGACCAATTGTTTCACCAACACAAATATCTTCATCATTGCCTTCATCTTGCTCATGGTCAACCCGAAGTGGAGTTCTTGGGTTGTGGGTTCATTATGTTCTTGTTCACCACTAGAGTTGGGTGGGTCTTGACCATCTTCTTGATCATTGAATGAATATCATGTTCTTGTTCTTGGATAGTTTCTTGATCAACTATTGAGGTGGATGGCTCAACTTGAGTAGAACTTGTTCCTTCTTCTTGAGTATCATCAATAGGTCCTTCAATAGGAATAGTTCTCCAATCCCCATAGTTCTTATGGCTTGAGATGGAGCATCATCACCTACATCATCATGATCAATATGCTCCGCTTGGGAGCCATTATCCTCGACAAACTCCACGTTCATAGATTCTTCAACACACCCGGTGGATATGTTGTAGACCCTATAAGCATGAGACTTTGCGGCATATCCAACAAGTATACCATCAAAAGATCTAGATTCAAATTTAGCAATTTTGCAACCTTTAATGTAAACATGGCATTTGCAACCAAAGACTCGAAAGTAAGATACATTTGGCTTTTTACCGGTGAGGAGTTCATATGGTGTCTTTTCCATGAGAGGACGGAAGAAGAGCCGGTTTGAGTAGTGACAAGCGGTGTTGATGGCTTCGGCCCAAAAGTTGTATGGGGAATGAAATTCGGCCATCATAGTTCTTGCCATATCAATAAGAGTGCGGTTCTTCCTTTCGGCGACACCATTTTGTTGGGGAGTATATGCAGCGGAATATTGGTGTTGAATGCCCTCCCCACTTAGGAAATCATCCATAGTGTAATTCTTGAACTCCGTACCATTGTCACTTCTAATTGCCAAAATCTTGGAGTCATATTGGCGTTGAACTAGGGTTGCAAAGTCAATGAATATCTTTTGAGTTTCACTCTTCTTCTTGATGTAGAAAGTCCAACAATATCTTGAATAATCATCCACAATCACCAAACAATATTTCTTGCCACCAAGACTATCATATGTGGGAGGCCCAAAGAGATCCATATGAAGGAGCTCCAAAGGCCTCTTAGTGGAGATAATGGTCTTCTTGGGGTGATTCTTTTCATGCATCTTTCCGGCTATGCAAGCACTACAAGGACGATCTTTGGAAAAATTAACATCGGTTAGTCCTACCACGTGTCCACCCTTTACAAGAGTTTGTAAATTTCTCATACCGACATGGCCTAGCCGGCGATGCCAAAGCCAACCCTTGTCGGATTTAGCCATTAGACACGTGGCAATTTGAGTGGTCTCTTTCGAGAAATCGACCACATACAAACCGTTCTCACGAAATCCAACAAAGGCTACTTTAAGAGATTTTGTGAAAAGGATGGTCACGTGGTATTTATTAAAGATAACGGTGTAACCGGCATCGCATAATTGACCAACGGAAAGTAGATTATATGAAAGGGATTCAACAAGGAGGACCTTCTCAATTGATAACTCCGGTGTGATCACCACCTTGCCATATCCCAATACCTTAAGTCTTGTATTGTTCCCAATGGTGACATGAGAGAATGAGAGTAATTGTTTCAATAAGCCCTTTACTACTTCTTTGCTTCCGGTCATGTGAGATGAACACCCACTATCAATGAGCCATGAAGATCCACCGGAAGAAAAGCCCTACAATAAATCAAGTCTTTGATTTAGGTACCCATTTTGGAATGGGTCCTCTTTTGTTAGTCACAAGGGTCTTTGGAACCCAAATAGCATAGTGATAATCATCTCCATATGAGGTACCAACATATTTAGCAAAAACATAACCATTTCTAGATTTCATAAGCACATATGAGGGGTTATATTTTCCGGCAAAGTCATTGTGAGTGGCATTGCCCCTTGTGGCTTTACCACCCACAATGGGTTCAACATTCTTCTTGCCCAACTCCCCCTCCTTCACAAAAATAATATCTTTTGAAGGGGAGGTAGGCATCTTCTTCTTGTTTGCCTTCTTGGACTTGGGAGCAAACCCAAGCCCTTCCTTGCAACCACTCCCTTTTGATTGGTCAAAAGATCATTGAGGTTCTTTTCCCCTTGGATACAAGTGGCTAGACCCTTTTCAAGTTGGGCCTTCAACCTAGTGTTCTCCTCCATGAGAGATGCTTTAAGACATAAAGGGTTAGTAGCACAAGCATTGGCATCTTTATCATTATGAGGAGTGGTGAAGCTAGCATATATAAATTGAGCTTGTAATTTAGCATATGACCCCTTGAGCTTGGTGAGCTCACTTGAGGTCACCTTGTGGGTTTCCCTAAGTTGCTCAAAATTCTCAAGGAGTTTGTTATGACTCTCTACAAGCTCATCATTTTTAATTTTTAGATCACTAGCAACTTGAATAGAGGTTTCACGGGTTTCTTTTGCCTTGGATAAATCCTTGGCTTGGGTCTCCTCAAGTTGCTCCCGGAACACTTGTTCCTCAACAAGTTGCTCTTCTAGCTCACCAATTTTATCGGCATGATCACGTGCATGCCCCTCAAGCTCATAAATCCTATTCTCCTTCTCCTCAAGGAGGTGTTTGGCTTCTCCATATTGGTACATGAGAGCCTCAACCATTTTCTTGGTTGGACCTTGGAGCTTGTTTATAAAGAGGGTAATTGTATCCTCTTTCTCCTCATTTTTCCCTACATCCTCAACACAATCCAAGAGAGATGGTTTAGAGGAGATAGTAATTTTAGGTGGGGAATTCACCTTGGTTTCCTTGGTGAAAGGACACGGATTTCGCCTAGAGGGGGGGGGGGGGGTGAATAGGCGATTTAAAATTCTTCTATGGTTTAGGCTTGAATAAATGCGGAATAAAACAAGCGGTTAATTTATCAAGCGCAAAACCTAAACAAGCTAGGTTTACCTATGTGCACCAACAACTTATGCTAAACAAGATATACAACTATGTGATAGCAAGATATATTACTTCAAGCTCGATGGCTATCACAAAGTAAATAGCATAAGTAAGAAGCTCGGGTATAGAAATACCGAGGCACTTTGAGACGATGATTTATCCCAATTTCACTTCCCAATGGAAGCTACGTCTCCATTGGAGCGGTGCGGAGTCACAAAGTGATCCCCGAATAGCCGTCAAATGGCACACCGTAATCTCCTTCGTGCCTCTACCAATGTAGAGTGCCACGAGCCACTATGGGACACTTGAGGGTGGTCACCGAACCCGTACAAAGATGAGGCACACTCCACAACTTAATTGGAGGCTCTCACCGAATTCCCGCGGCTCCCAAAGTCACAAGAATCACAAGGTTGGGGCGCAACTCCACAACTTAATTGGAGGCTCCCAACTATCCCGCGAGCCACCAAAACTCCGAGAACAACAAGGACCGTCTAGGGCACTCCAAGTACCCAAGAGGACAAGCTCTAGCGCACCCCAAGTACCCAAGAGTAACAAGCTTCTCAACTTTGATTTCCACGTATCACCGTGGAGAACTCAAACCGATGCAACCGATGCAATGAAGGCAAGACCACTAGAGGTGGTCAAATCCTTCACTCTCAAATCCCACCAAAAGCAACTAATGCTTGTGGGGGGAGAAGAGAGGAAGAACAAGGAAGAACTCAACAAATGGAACTCCAAGATCTAGATCCAAAGGCTTCCCCTCACTTAGAGGAGAGATGGATTGGTGGAACAATAGATCTAGATCTCCTCTCTCTTTTCCCACTAAATGGAGGCAAGAATCATGGTGGGATTGAGAGATAGCTAAGCTCAAGAAGGTCAACAATGGGGGTCAAATTCGTGCTCAGCAAAAGCTAGATGGCTGGAGGTAGGTGGAGGGGTATTTATACCCCTCCCAGAAAAAGACCCGTTGTAGACAGAAAAATCGGATATTCCGATATAAGTCATGATCGGATAATCCGACTGGATCGGATAGTCTGAAACACAAAGTATCGGATAATCCGGCACAGCCGGATAATCCGGGTAGACCTATATCGGATATTCCAAAAAGCTTCAGTACACCACAAAACAGGCAGCAAGAAGTCCTTAGCCGATTTCGAGAGAAAACTTAAGAATCGGATATTCCGAATCAGCTAGATCGGATATTCCGAAAAACTCCAGTATGCATTGTTTTTAAAGTCCTTAGCCGAAATCGAGCAATCTTGAGAATCGGATAATCCGAGTCGGCTAGGACCGGATAATCCGATTCCCTGCTTGAGCAAATCTTGACAGAAACAACAAAACCTGAAATGCAATAACTTTCTCGTTCGAACTCCAAAGCAGGTGAAACCAATTCTGTTGGAAAGGTAACGACAAGAGCTTTCCTACAAAAAGAGGGGATACCACACATGGGAAGGTGTGGACCCTATCTCAAAGGTGGACCGATAATATTTCCAACCCGAAAACGCAACAAGTTTTCCATACGAAATCCGTTTTCAGAGAACTTGGGCTTGTCATGAAGATCACAACAAGCACCAAAACCCAACAAGGAGAAAATCCAAATAAGAACCGAGAAAGATGATGAAGGCAAGTATGCAAAGGTTTGAGCTCTCTCCAACTGATACGCTAAAGCTCAATCGAGAGCCCCTCTTGATAGTACGGTATCTATCCTATAACCGGTCTCCCAACTAGTACCACGAGACCGGTAAAATAGAAACCCTATCATACCTTTGCCTTGCGCATTCCACTTGAGCTAGATGACGTTGATCTTGATCTCTTCAAGTGGACCACCTTTCTTAATTGCGCTTCGCTTGGTGAAGACTCAAACATTGCTCCCCCATACTCCACTATGGGAGAGCCTCTCTTAGGCACATCTTCACATGAACATTATCTCTAAATGGGTGGCAAGCTTCAAGCCTAGGATTTCTTCGAGATGCTCCTCTTGAACTTGCGCTTCTCAACATTGATGACGATCACCACTTGCCGTCATCGATCATGGGCCATATGAATCTTCATTTGATGCAAGCTCATAGAAAGATACCTAACCACACATAGAAATGCTACACACATATCATGGGTTAGTTCACAAAGCTATATGGACAATTGCTTACCATACCAAGAGATACATGATCCCACTTGGTACATCTTGTAGCTTTGTGTGTTGATCAATATCTTGATCAACCTTGTATCTTTTATTCTCTTTTGAATAGATGATGTCTTGAAGATAACCATGAATGATCACATAATCCTTTTCTTCAAGACATACTTGCAATATGCTCAACTCGATGATCTTGATGCCAAATACTTCATTATATCAATATATTCATGGCATCAACCTTGAATCCAACATATGGAGTTCAAGCATGGTCTATGGACAAACACTACAAGTAAAACTCAATGCAACCATTAGTCCATAGGGATTGTCATTAATAACCAAAACCACACATGGGGGCGCCATGCCCTTTCACTTGGCCATGAGGCACATAGGCTTGGAGATCTTGTTGTCATTTGGAGCGGAGAAAAGGGGAGTATCATCATCCTCCTCTTCGCCACCGGACTCATACTCTTCTTCATGTGTTGCGGTGACAAGAGCCTTTTGAGGTTCTCTCTTGATGAGGTACTTGATGGGCTTGGTGAAGAACTTCTTCTTCTTTAAGATGAGTTGGCCTCCAAAATCTTCTCTTCTCTCATAGGGGCAATCCTTCACAAGGTGATTCTCCTTTCCACAATTACAACACATTCTTTTATTTGTGGGGAGAAGTTGCTTCTAGGGAGAAGTTGCTCTTGATATTCTTTTTGTTCCAATACTTGGTGGAGGCAAGAGCAAGCACCTCATTGAGTTCACCCACAAAATCTTCTTCATGATGACCACTTGTGCTTTCTTCATATCTTGGATGTTCTTCCACATGAGCCTTCAAGGCAAGGTTCTTTGTGCCACGAATTTGGTTGATGGAAGACTTGGAAGTGGCCTTCAAGGTATCATAAGTGACGAATTGTGCCAATATGTCATTGGGAGACATTGTTTTGTAGTCCGCTCTCGTATGGAGATTCATCACCATATTTTCATTGTATGGAACAATAGTCTTGAGGAACTTGGCTTTGACCCATTCATCATCCATATCTTTCTTTCCATTTTCCCTACATGCCACAACAAGCTTGGTGAGTCTTCGGAAGAGATCCGATGGTGTCTCTTCTTCTAGCATGATGAAGTTGTCCACTTGATGTTGAAGGATGGCGTCGTTGGAGCGTTGAAGGCCCTCATTTCCTTCATATACCGATGCGAGAAAATCCCAAGCCTCCTTGGTGGTTTTGAGATTCCGCACTTGATCTTTATCATGGGCGGTCATGGCACTCTCAAGGATGTACTTGGCATTGGCATCAAGTTGTTCATCAATCTCTTCTTGCCTTGTCAAGTTGGAGGGATCAACCGGAGTATAACCATTTAGAACCACCCTCCACAGATGCACCGATGAGCTGCGAAAATAAGACTCCATAGATTTCTTCCAAGTGAAATAACGAGTATTATCAAGCTTAGGAGGTGGCCTACTTAGGTTGGTTATATGAGGTTGAGTGAGTGGAACTTGAGTGAGATATGAAGTAGGTGGAGCAAAGTTATGAGGAGGCTTCTCACCAGTTTTAGGTTGATCTTTGTTATCCTTAACAACCAAGGCCTCAACGTTAGAAACACCGGTTGATGAGGAGGCATTTTGATTATTAATGACCCGAGTAAACACCTCGTCCACCATTTTGCCTTTCATGAACCCAAAGAGTTCAATCATGGCTTTCATGGTGACCGGGGCATTGTCATCGGGAGGGGTTATCCCCGCTTCACTTAGTTCTTTCTCAAGTTGTTCTCTATCATTTTTCTCTTGTTGTTCCTTAGCAAGTTTTAACTCCTCGTCGCTAGTCATCCTCCTCTTTAGGCTGTTAGGCCCTTAATAAAGAGACCTTGCTCTGATACCAATTGAAAGGATCGAGTAGGTTGACTAGAGGGGGGGGGGGTTGAATAGGCAACTACAAATTTTGTTTTTCTTTCGATACAAATTTGGGAATTGCTCAAATATAAGTTCACTAGATATGCAACTAGGTGAACAATCCTATATGATGAGCAATAAACAAGCTAGCAAGATATTCTACACAAGATAAGCTAGCAATACAAGTAAAGGAAGGTTAAGAGATAACCACACGGTGACGCGGAGATGTTCTACCGAAGTTCAATTCCCAATGGAAGCTACGTCTCCGTTGGAGCGTTGCGGAGTCACAAGGTGAACTCCGAATAGCCTTGATATGGCACACCGTATCTCCCTCGTGTTATCCTCCAATGAGGAGATCCACGAGCCACTATATGATGCCCTCGAGGTCGGCAACAAACCTTTACAAGGATGAGGCACACTCCACAACCGAATTGGAGGCTCTCACCAAATTCCCGCGGCTCCCAAAGCCACAAGAATCACAAGGCCGGGTCGCGACTCCACAACTTAATTGGAGGCTCCCGGCTAATCCTTGTGGCTACCAAAGCCACAAGAATCACAAGTATCTTCTAGGTATCCAATGTATCAAGTTACACAAGATCTACAAGTCACTAGGTCGATGTAGACAAATCGGCTCGGTGGGGATGTGGATCTAGGGCTCCTCTTTCACTCCTCAAAGTATCAAGGAGTTTGAGTGGTTGGAGTGGGAGCACTAGTAGATTGAAGCTTGCAACAATGGTGGAGAGAGAGTGAGGAATCAAGCTTAGTCTTCTAGAGAAGAAGACCCATTTTTATACTCTCCAAATTCTGGCCGTTGGGGAGCTTTCTGCGCAGGGCCAGAACTTCCGCTGAGATGGGCGGAACTTCCGGAGCGCAGAAAGCTCCAGTCTTCTCAGCGCGGGCCGCAAATGCGCAGGGCCGGAACTTCCGAGACAACGGGCGGAAGTTCCGCACCACCGGAACTTCCGGGCCAACTTCCGAGCCAACTTCCGCTTATGAAGTGAGAACACCCGAGAGCAAATTTACTAAGCGGAACAAGGAGCGGAAGTTCACTCGGAACTTCCGACACCCGGAACTTCCGCAAATCCGAGCGGAACTTCCGCAATCTGTTGTTTTCAGAATTCAAAGCAGATTACAGGATATTATGTAAACAATTTATATATGCAATCTTTCATGTTGTCAAAGAGATGATAAAACCTGAAATCAATCAACGCACATTAGTGTGCAATTTATTGTTGTAATCAAACCCCAAAAACATTTAGAGAGACATGTCCTTTCATAATGCTTACATACAAGCACCCAAAATTTACTTTATATGTGTTCAACCCTTATGTCGTAAATCTAATACTTATTTGTTGAACACCAAAACTTAATTCATCAAGGCCTTGAACATAATTGACTCTGTATTCAATATTTCACAATGTCTTAGGTCTGGCAGGAACCTTTTGACATGTTACTCGAGTAGACTGCACTCTTATAATATGTCCCGGGATAAATTTCTTAATAAAATTCCTTATTCTTGAATTTATATGGATCAGGGACACAAATCCATATCTTAAAACATAGGGATCGAAACATGCCACAATTTAATTTGCATCTTAACGATGCCTTTAAGAATTTGGGTGAAGCCATTCCACAATATGGCTCCCCCTGCAAGAGTGAAACTTTTGTGGATAGAACTGAAAAGGATTTTCACTCCTTGCAGAATACCTTAAAGATCCACAACTTGGTGGTCATTATTGTTTCTTGAATGTGAGCATGTAATCCCTTAATGTGATATATTATCACACAATTACTTTAGTGCTTGTGCCAACTAGGCAAAGCTTTTCTTAAGTATTTTCCGGGAGGTCCAAACCTGGACTTATGTCTGCCAAGATATCCCGGACACAAGATCTTTAGGGCACATAATAACTTAAGCATTAGTGACAACATAAGGAAAAACTTATTGCCCTTGAGGGAGTAAACATAAACTTTAGGGTGAACTTAATACTCCCTTTAATGGACCCATCTCAGTGAGTTTTAACAATATAAGTACATCACTAAGACGAACTTATCAGTTCTGAGAGAAAACCTCAGGTCTTATGCAATATCCCTATTGCTCATAATTAACATAAGACTGATTCATCAAAAAATTATTATTGAACTTTGTACCATTATAAGATGCTTATTGTCTCAAGGACAATTGATCATCATCATTAATTCTTTACTAGGTAAATTGGGCGCGTCGTCACGCCGCGCCTTTAGTGAAAAAAAGTAGTGATATATTCGTTAGAAATTAATTTATACTGGGAGCAAATCTGTATGCAACAACAAAATGTATTTAATTGTAATGGTATTCGTAGTACAAAGCATAATTGAAAATTGTTTAGTTTGTAAGTTACAAATAATCAAAAAAATTGATTATCATATATCAGGTTTTGTTAATTCCCGTAATCATGAGGTGATGATGGTTCAATTTATGAGTTGTAAATAACCAAAAAAAATGATTACCACATATTAGGGTTGTGTTAATTTACGTAATCGTGAGTTGGTGATGGGATTTTTTTGAATATGTTGGATTATTGACCACATTTTTTATAAAATATACATATTGTTAAGTACTAAATTGTAAAAATGTGCAATTCAAATCAATTCGAATTACAAAATTGGTTTAACTTTGGTAAATCCATCTGTATGCAACAACAAAATGTATTTAATTGTAATGGTATACGTAGTACAAAGCATAATTGAAAATTGTTTAGTTTGTAAGTTACAAATAATCAAAAAAATTGATTATCATATCAGGGTTTTGTTAATTCCCGTAATCATGAGGTGATGATGGGTTCAGTTTATGAGTTGTAAATAACCAAAAAATTTGATTACCACATATTAGGGTTGTGTTAATTTACGTAATCGTGAGTTGGTGATGGGATTTTTTTGAACATGTTGGATTGTTGACCACATTTTTTGTAAAATATACATATTGTTAAGTACTAAATTGTAAAAATGTGCAATTCAAATCAATTCGAATTACAAAATTGGTTTAACTTTGGTAAATCCATATTGTTTTTGGGATTATTGTGAATGTTTATTTTTCTGTGTGGCACCATAATCAGATGGAACATATTATGGTTATTTCTAAATATTAGTCAATTTTAGTTTTTTAAAATTTATCCATATAATTAGAGGGAGTTCAGTTATTTTATCTTTAAATGCTAGCCAATTTGAAATGGTACAGTAAGTTTGTATTTTGTCTTAAAAATTTAAGTTAATTGTTTATTTAACATCCTAATAATTAGAGGGAAATTAATTTGCATTTTATCTAGATATTTATGGTGGTTATTATGGCAATATTGTTTTACTGCAAAGCAAAAGAAAAGAAAAAACAGAATAAAACAAATACAAAGATGGGGTTAAATGGAGGTGAGATGTCATTTCCACAAATTTTATATTTCATATTATAGTTCTTTTAGTTAATCATGAATTCTAGTTGTTTGATGACGCATGGAAATGTGTTAGAACTAAAGATTTTGTTTTTCTGAATTTTTTGGTATGTACTTTTTTTTAATTATGGACGAAAAGATATGAATTTTCTAGTTTTCAGTATTTACTGTAATTGTTTAGAGGCTGACAGGGGTCCCACATGTCAGGGGCGGGCTGACGTCATTTTATGACGTCAGCAGGCGGCAGAAACGGTGGAGCTGCCGAGCTCGCTTCCGGGCGGCGGCGAACGCGCGGAGCCCGAGAGTGCGCGGATCTGCGAGAGGAGATGGAGGCGAGCAGAATGGCGGCGCGCTGGACCAAATGGTCGCCGCCGGAGAAGAAATCAGCGGCGGCGGACATGAAGCGCGGCGTCGATGATTCCGGGCGGCGTGCGCTGTTCCGGCAAGCGGTACTGGGGGAGGATGGAGAGCAGATGACGGCGCAGCTCCGTGTGTGGCTGGATTGGTGCGGGAGGGCCGTGGCGGGCGCGCGCCACGTCGGCGGCGCCGGGGAGCTCCGGGGCACGCGGGAGAGAGAAGAGGAGGAGAGTGTCTTGTGAGCGTATTTTGCAGGGAGGTCCATGAGTTTTACAACATTTGCTAATAGGTCCAGTTCTTCGTAGAGTGGTGGATCGCGGAGCAGTGTCTGGATTTATGGGAGGTGTTTTTGCAAAAACGTCACGTGTTCTCTGTGGACCGTTCGATTAGCTGTGAACGGCTCAGATTGTACACTGCACTGTTTTACTATAGCGGGGCACAGTAAAACAGTGCGCATCGCCGTGGCTCGCTGTGGAGAGCTAAAATCGGTGCAACTTAATATATAGATAGATTTATGGGAGGTGTTTTTGCGAAAACGTCACGGTGTTCTCTGTGGACCGTTCGATCAGCTATGAACGGCTCAGATTGTACACTGCAATGTTTTACTGTAGCGGGGCACAGTAAAACAGTGCCCGCTGCGCTGGCTCGCTGTGGAGAGCTAAAATCGGTGCAACTTAATAGATAGATAGATTTCATAAAGGATGGTTTCATCTCCAAAATTTTAAATTCGGTGATCATGTGCCACTTTTCTCACAAACTCCCAGTCATATCATTATATCACCAAGTCTTTCGTCAAGACACGTTGCTTAAACTTTAGAGAGACCAATTGGGGAAAAAATGGTCCATAATTTTGTCAAGGTGACAATCTGGGAGTTAGTAGATGGCTCTACTCATGGTATCCATGATGGAGTTCTTAATTGCCATGCAATATTTGACTGCTCTCTCTTAAATTTCATAATTTTATTATCCTCCTTAAGTGATTTAGGAGAACTATTGTAGAGAGCAGAACCAAAAAACTTGTATCTTACTTAAGGAAACATGGCACGAAAATTCTTAGTAATAATGATACCCTTAGGAGATGGAATCTTAAGAAATCTGACTAAAAATGGTACTCAACTTAACCTTAAACTTAAAATGCCTTAATGATGGAATATAAAACATATTCAAAGAAGAGCTTCTTACTTAATTTGTAGTTCATGGGAAGTTGTAATTCTCCCCCTCGAAATGTGGACTGAGCCATAGCTCAACATTTCGACGAACTTCCATAATAAATATTCCACCTTTAGTAGAGAAGTCAATAAAACTTGTAGCACGAATCACATTATTGGAATGGAGGATGAAGAACTTAATTTAGGCTAATGGAAATCTTCCAGTAGCTTTAAACATTAGCCTCCAGTCCATCCTTAAAACTTCTCTTTAAAACTTTCTTATATATGAGGCCATAATAATATTATGCATATAGCATCTTTATTCAAAATGTTTACACACTTTCTTATGGATATAAAATCCTTTGAGCTTAATAATAGTCCACTTTTGTGCTTTATTGTAGATGACATAATAAAATGGACTCAAAAGCTCCATATTTAAATCATAAGAGTTTTCATGATCAACATAATCTTGTAGAATTTTGAGAAGCTTCTTCAAATTACTTCTCCATTAATGCCAGAAAAACTTTATTATGAATGAACTAGGAATTATTTTCCTAGATCCTTACTGGCACACTCCCCCAGATTCTTACTGGGTTTTGCTCCCATTAAACATTAATAGACAAGAAATCCATTGGATTCTCATCAATATTCTAATAATCAAAATTTCTTTAATGAGAGCTCATTATTTTTGTATATACTTCATTACTTATGACCTCATGAAACAATAATATGTACATAAGCTTAACTCATTTCTCATAAGAAGCATTAAATCAGCCGAAAACATTATGGCTGAATTGAAAAAGATTAGCAATAGGGATAAAATTCATGATCACAAATATTTTATAGTGATCATGTAGAACATAATTCCTCATGTAAACATTAATCTTTAGGCAACTTTGGTCAGAATGAATTCACGTGCCACAACCTATCCCAAAATAATCATTAAATCTCCAACCAAAATTCCCTTTGGTTCCATCATAATTGGAGATTACTTAGTTAGGGATAACTTAATGATCATAAATGTTGAAAACTTCGTCAGTTGATTGATCTGGGAATAAATCAGAGGCACTTAATAGCAGAAGCGTATCTAAGACAATTTATGTCTTTTAGCTTAATTCCCCGAAGGTACTTAAATATTTGTGGCCTATTTCATTATGTCTGTAAGCCTTATGCATGCAATTTTCCCAGATCATAAACTTCTTTTGTTGATCTGATCCACATCAGCTTTGGCCAGAAATAGACCAGAACAACAAAATTGTGTGAGCAAGTATTCGTTAATCAGCTTTGGCCAGAATAACAAATACATGTCACACTTTATAGCTTATAGCCTCTTAAACTTCTTTTACTAATCTAGCCCATATCAGCTTTGGCCAGAAATGGACAAGACCAGCAAAATATTGTGATTAGATACTTATCAATCAGCTTTGGCCAGAATGACAAGTATCAGCCACACTTGACTAAAATCATGTCTCTATACACTTCCTTTATTGAACTAGTCTGTGGACCAGAACAATAAAATTCTGTAGTCATGTGTTCATCAATCAGCTTTGGCCAGAATGACAAACACAAACCACACTTTATTTAAATTAGAGACACATCATCGAAACAACTTTATTGAACATGCATAGCTTAAGGACAAAGACCTTAATGATGGGCACTTAAACATGGCAATCCATGGTTTAATTAAATATAGCCATGAAGAGTCAACCTTAGGTATATTTATGCCCAAAACTTAAGTATATGTGAGATCAAAAGACTTAACTTAAATCCTCCACTTAATTTTCTCACAACATCATAATCCCTTTTCAGGGCATCATATTTTTTTCAGTACCTTCTGTCGGTACTATTAGGAGGATCATGAAGGAGAACATAATCAATATTTGAGGAAACTTTGAGTGATCATAAAGTTTCTCCTTCCATGAAACATAATTTCTATCATTTAATTGCCTTATGCCATTGATTATTCCGGCAATAAGAGACATCAAGTGCTGCAAAATGAATCAGATGCTTTAATAAGCATCAACATTATGAACTTTATTTACTGATCGAACCCAAAACAGCTTTAGCCTGAGATGGGTAGGAATCAATAATATTTTGTGGTCATAATAACCACACTTAATTAAATCCTCACATAATATACTTCTTTCATTAATCTGATTCGCATCAGCTTTGGCCAGAAGCAAACCAGACCAACAAAATATGTCATGGTCAAAATGCCCGCCAATCAGCTTTGGCCAGAATGACGGACATAAGCCATACTTAATTAGAGGATTTATAAAATTAATTTTGCAGCAGAAACATTATGACATCATGATAGCAATAATCATCATGATAACTCTAATGCCATAAAGTAATTTACGAAGCATAATAAAATCATTAAAAGTAACTTAATATAGCACATAATTGTATGATGATATAATAAAACACCAAAGAATAACATGGCACTAAAAAGCATAATTGTGACATAACTAAAAGCAATATTAACATAATAGTTTATGTCAAAAAAATTAGCCCTAAAATTTATTTATTCTAGCCCCAAAAGCTTAATATATTCAAAGAAAATCAATTTGTAATTCCCTTGGATTTATTTTGGCCCAAATCAGTGCAGCCCAAAAGCTACAAGCCATAATCCTTTAATCTGGGGCGAAAATGGCCCAGCCCGACGTACTCCCCTTGTTCCTACTGGGCTCAAGACCCAGTTACGCCGATGGCCACCGCGAACCGTCGGATGGCGATCCGACGGTCGGGAGCACTCTCGCGAGGAGCAAAGCGGCGCAGCGGCGCTGCCCCGCGAACACTAGCTTCATTTCCCCTCCTCTTTCTCCTCTTCCTGCGCTCCCGCGATGGCGGCGAGCAAAACGGAGACAACGGCGGTGACGCACCGCGCGATGAATGAAGGTGACAACGGCGTCGTCTAGGCCCCCTCGCCGGAGCTACGCGCGGCTTTGGCTTGCACGCACCTCCGTCGAGCGGCTCTGGACGGCGCCCTTGGCGTGGCGACGACGCACGAGCGGGCGTCCCCGCGTCGGCGTCGACGACAGGCACCAAATCCGGCATCGCAGCGGGCTCCAACGACGACGAACACGCGAGGAAGCATCGCCACGATCCGGTGCGGTGGACGGCGAGGTTGCTCGGGTGCGAGCCCGAGCACACCTGCCATGCTTAGGAGGTGGCTCGACGTCGCCGCGGCCAACGACGACAACGAAGCCCTTTAGGTGATCATCCGCTGCCCTTAATTTCATTAGCATTAGGGTTAGGGTTCCTCCGATTTGGGGATTTCTTCATAACTAGCTTTTCGGTAATTTGGGAATTTTTTCTTCAAAACATTCAATCCCCACTTTAATTGTACTTTACCGAAACCTCAGAGTTAAAACAGAAGGGAATCAAGCAATTGCTTAAGCTGGGGTCTCGGATTTGGGGAAAGCATTAAAATTCATGCATAATTTGCTTCTATCCCCATCAATTCATTACATAAACCGAAACCACAAGCTTAATTACAGGGAAAAACATGAAATTTCAGTTCTAGGGTTTCAAAATTTGGGGATTTTGCTTAAAAGCTTGCTGAAATACATCAATCCCCTTTTAACTTCATCAATTGAAAACCCCAGAACCTTAAATTAATCTGTCAGGACTTGTTCCTTACAGATTTAGGGCTAGAATCTTTAGTATTAAGGGCTAAAAACATTAGATCAAGCTAAGACAGGAAGAACAACTTGATACTTAACATAAACTTGACAGATCAAGCATGAACTTGAGCATAACAGGGCTCAAACTTTAAGCTAGGAGCTCTGATACCAATGTTGAAAACTTACAGGATCGTTAGCTTAAGCTTAAGCCCCTCGATTAAACAATAAGATGAACATACCTTATATGTTGGCCTTGAACTTGATCTATCATTCTTCTTTTACACTTCATCTTGATGTCCTCCATGCGTAGCTCTGCTCCTGGAGCTTGTGTAGAGCATGCCATGGTCCTTCCTGATGTTTCAGCACTAGGTTTGATCGGGAAGCCATAGGGAGAGATAAGTGTGTATAAGTGAGAGAGTAAGAAGTCTAGAGTAGCCACACACTTCTCCATAAGTTTCTCCCTATTTATGTATGTGCTGCACATCAGGGGACCGACACATGTGTGGATGAAAATTGCCCCCGATCAGGGCATGTTTATCTTCTGCTACTGTAGCACCGCCTTACTGTAGCGGTACAGTAGGAGCCGTAATTGTTGATCCCATGTTTGACTTTAGCCTGAGATCACAAATTATCCAACATGCTTCACTTGAAGCAGTTTTGATTCTCTTGAAAAAATTGCCCACGGTGGTCCATAGAAGAGTGGTGACTGAGACACGGATTTTAAAGTAGAAATTTGGAATAATTCCTGCATAGCTCTCTCCATAAAGAAATTAACTTGTTGGCATGTACTCTCAGGGAACTTGTTATACAATCCTATCAGAAATTTGAACATATCATTACCTGCATAGTTAAAGAAACATGTAGTCAGATTGAGATGTCCAAGCTAACCATTATTTGTGATGTGCAAACGATTGCATCAATTTACCTGCCCGCTCAATTGGTGCAAGCAAATATCTTTTCTGGATATAACAGTTTACGGACAAACCTAAAAACCTCTAGTGTTAGCTCATTAAAATATTTGGCACAGTAACTGAGTAAAGTTCAATTGAAACAACAAACATGACTTTACCTAAGATTTACTCTACCTCAATCTTCTAATATTCATGTCACTTGCTGACAATAGAAGAGATATTTAAGAACCAACTACAACTACTGTAACTTGCTGAGACCCTCAAACAGCTAGCAGGAAAATCACAGCGAGGAACCATTTAACTTATAAGGCCCCCCTATCAGCAAACATTTGACATTTTTGTGAATAGGCAGTATAATGTTGCATGCCTGTCATTGTGTTGTTATATAATCTTAGCAAGCTATATTTTGTTGACCCATAGACTCTAGGTTTAATCTAATGCTAGGAAAGTAAAATAAGGTAAATAGGGAAATAACTCTTGCTTGGTTTAACAGCTCGAAGCCAACCACGCACCATGTCGACGACCTCAGTTTGTGTTGTTGGCGGAGGCTTCGCCTTTCCCGCATGGCACAAGCTCCGGTGGGCAAGAATGCGACGACAACTGCTGCTTGGGATGCTGTGTTTGGTCCCATGCTGAGCTTGGCTCGCCTAAATTAGAATTGGACAGAGGACGTCGTTGTATCATCACTGAATTAGGATTTAGATACCCATCCACTTTCTCATACTCAAATATAACCTTGAGATAAGTTGTCTTCAGAATCTGCTTCCTGAAAAAGGTTAATAGCAAGCACGATCTATCAGTGTGTAGTTCCAACTATTAACACAAGGCTATAAATTTTCTGTACTCCAGATAGGCCTATAAATATTGCACTGAAATATGCATTTAGAAAACTTCACACCTGAATAATGTAGAGCAAAGGAAGTAAAATGGATTTTCTTCCTTAATAAAGCATAAACTTGATCGAGTAAAAATGTTAAACACATACTTGTACTGCTACCTCATATATAGACCCATATAAACTTGATTGAGAGCAGGACACTGCCATATCTCAGGCACACAAGCCTCATTAAAATGCACGAAAAACCAATGACAGTGAGACGTACAATACGCCTCTATTGTGTTCCTCCATTAAAAAAGTCTACCTGACCCTTGCCATTATGTTTTTCGCCCTTGACATGTACTCCTTACTGTAGTACAAACAGAAGCGCATCCCGTACATGATTTATATTACAGAATATTACTTTTTTTTTTGCAAATGGGAATATTACTACTTGCTTATCAGAAATTGATGTCTCCACCTCATGGGAGCGAAGTGGTAAGGTATAAGGAATGATCACCGTAGAACAACTTTGCCCAGTCCCAAAATATATCTCATCAAAATGCCAGTTCTCAACTTCTCATGATTCGTGACGAATTCAATTTCAATTTTCAGGAGGACCGTGATATTGTTAGTACTGCATTGTCAAGTGTCAACGCCATCTCCACGCTACAGCTTGGCAACCACCATCTGTTCCTGCAAAAGAACGACCACCGCCTTCATCAATCATCACCTTCACAGTGTGTCCTTTTTCCACCATAGCCTCCACATCACCCTTCGATGCCCAATCGAAAAAGTACACCACTCCCCTCCGTGCTCGTGACCTTTGGAAAACAACAAGCACACTCCCATTTTCGGCAACACCACGAGCCGTTGCTACTCCCGTCGTCTCTCTTAACTGGTACAACCTACTCCCTCCGTTTTTTATTACTCTCCGTCCATAAAAGGATGTCTCAACTTTGTCTCAGTTTGCATGTATCAAGACATAATTTAGTGTGTAGATACATGCAAATTTAGATAAGGTTGAGACATCCTTTTGTGAACACAGTGAGTATAAGATGTTTTAGCCTTTTCCCACATGCACATGTATCCAATGTATCTATATATGTTTTATTTTGTATGTCCACTCATTTTAGTGTGAATCTAATCATTATGTCCAACACATAAAACATCTTATATTTAAAAACGGAGGGAGTACCAAGGATGCTTGGATTCTTGTTTGTTTTACGGCGAACCACCTTTGTTACTAAATTGACGGCTCAACATATTGTTGGATAAATGGATCTTTATTACTTATAGAGTTTTAAATAGTACACCCGGCCTCTGCATAGTTAAGATGCACACATCCCAACAAGTTTAGAAGTCTTCAAGCAGCGATAAATAAAAACGCGAATTAGATATCATAATGAGAAATTGTAAAAAACGTCTAAGGTGAAGGAGGGCAGATCCGCACATACGTTGCCATCCATGCTGGGAAAACAACTCCCTCGCAGCAGCCTCCAGCCGCGAAGACACCTCCGAAAACAAGTCCCGATGCTCCGCACGCTGTAGGGGCGCCCAAGAACGGAGTGTAGCTGTGCATCGGTAGATAACCTGCATAATGAAAATATTTTTATCATTAAAAATCTTGTCATTTCTACATAGCCAAAGCGACTAAATAACGGCAATCGCTCCCACCCTAATAAGAAGCTTGAACCTAGGATCCACACCAATTAGCCAGTTGCCGAAAATATTCGCAACGCTACGTGGAGGGTATAAGGTAAAACCTATCTGGATGGCTGACCATATAGAAGTAGCAAACTTGCACTGGAAGAATAAGTGTTTATAGTCTTGTCATGGTGACAAAAAACACAATTTTTACTTCCGTGCCAATTTCATTTTGCAAGGTTATCTTACTATATATCAAAGCCAACCGTTTCAACCTCCCACCGAAGTGGCCACGTCACCCGCATTCTTTTCGGCCGTCCGATCGGCTGGCATCGGCCCACGTTCGCAGATAATCGCACTTCTACAGTACTCGGTGGGAGGACCAATTTGTAATTTGCGAAAAGATCGGGGGGTTCCGTGCAAAAACGTCACTACAGCGCAACATCTTGCAAAAAAGACCCTCAAAGGACTAATTCGTAAATTCAAAGCCAACCGTTTCAACCTCCCACCGAAGTGGCCACGTCACCCGCATTCTTTTCGGCCGTCCGATCGGCTGGCAACGGCCCACGTTCGCAGATAATCGCACTTCTACAGTACTCGGTGGGAGGACCAATTTGTAATTTGCGAAAAGATCGGGGGTTCCGTGCAAAAACGTCACTGCAGCGCAACATCTTGCAAAAAAGACCCTCAAAGGACTAATTCGTAAATTAAAAAAAATCTCAGGGACCTTTGTGTAAAAACGCCGCGGAGCCCGGCCGCCGATGACGTCATCGCTGACGTCACCGCGTGTCTGGGCTGGGCCGACTGCTGGGCTGGGCCGCGTGCTGTGCGTCTACCTCGGCCTGGCTCGGCCTTTTTTTTTCTTTTCCCAAAACTTTAACAGTTTTTAAAATATATCTCAAAATCAATAAAAAATTTAGAAATCAAAAGTTTATGTAGAAGCACTAGATTCTTTTCTAAAATATTCCAAAATTTTCAAAAACAATAGATTTTTTAAACAAATTTTGAAAAATCCAAATCAATGAATTTTGAAACAAATCTCCAAACCGATTCAAACCACTTTCTAAAAAAAAAAAAAAATCACTCCAAAACAAAATCTTTAAACAATAGATTTTTTTAACAGATTTTGAAAAATCCAAATCAATAAATTTTGAAACAAATCTCCAACTCAACTCAAATCACTTTCCAAAAATTTGAAATTTTATTTTTGAAAAATAACCACTCCAACTACTTTGTGATCTTTTCCAAACTTTTCGATTTATTTAAACAATTTCCAAAAAAAAAAATCGCAAAACAATATCTCTGAATATATCCATCGGAAAAAATATGAATAATATATCAAAACGTTCATACAAAATACATGCTGACTACTTATGCTAAACTTACGTCATACAATCACAACTCAAATACGAATATTCAAAAAACTTCAAAAAATGCTAACTCTTCGTATTTCAACATCTCTCAAAACATCCACAAATTTTAAATAACGATATTTTCAAATTTGCATTTTTTACAACACGGGTGCGGCATGAATTAACACTACAAACAAATTTGAATATTCTAAAATATCATTTGCCTTCAAAATCTAACCATTTTACAAACGTCAAAATAATTAGAATAAAAAAAACTTTCCAATTCGACTAATTTTCACAATCTAAATAATTTCCAAACACAGACTCCCTTTGCATTCAAACAATTCTCAAAATATACGTAACTTTTAAACGTCGCTGATTTCAAAATCAAATCTTTACCGCACGGGTGCGGCGGTGCCGCCGCACCAATTTACCTAGTCTTTCTTAACAATTACCTCACGACGAAGATACCACGCAAAGACCTTGGTTGTTAACGGGATCTTCATCTTCCAAATTTTCTTATTATTATTATCAACCGGTACATCAGGTTGGATTAATATTTTGTACATAGATTAAACTGAGAATTTACCATTCTTGTTGAGATTCCAATGAAATTTATCCGGACCCTTCGTCAACTGGATAGAATCCAGTCGATGTAGCAAAGCATTCCAAGATGCTTGCCTAGGGCCAAATAGACTTGTTTTGAACGAAAATTTGGTGGAGAAGTTCCCATCACCTTAGCGAGCATGTCGCCTTTGTAGCGCATAATATTGTACAAAGCCGGATATTGTTCTCGGAGCGTGGCCTGACCTAGCCATTTATCCTCGCAGAAACTAATTTCTGAACCATCCTTAATTGAGAAAGACCCATGTGGAAACAAGAATTTCGTCGTAGCCATTAGACCAGCCCAGAAGTGTGAATCGTCAAGTTTCCAAAAAACCTGAGATAACGCTTGTGTGCCCACATACTTCCTCCTCAGAAGGGTTTTCCATACCCCTTCTACAGATAGGAGCTTAAAGATCCATTTACCAAGTAGGTCTCTATTCTTGACCTAAAGAATTTCAACCCCCCTTGGTCTGGGTCGGCAAACCACACTCCATTTAGCCAGTCGATATTTTCTTTTCTCACTATCACCTTGCCAAAAGAATCTCAATCGGAAATAATCCAACCGTTTTAAAACTCCTTTTGATAGTTGGAAGAATGAAATCATATACAGTAAGTACCGTGTTAGTTAGGACTGAATTTATGAGAACCAATCTTCCTCCAAGATAATAGTTTTCATTTCCAGCTATTTAAACGAATTTGAAAAAACCGAGACAAAACCAAGCAAAAAGAGCCACTTGATGAAAATAGGAGCTATATCCCCAGTAGAGATTTCTTGCTCCCGGGCTCCACTGGTTAAAAAAAATAAAAATCAGATTTATAGGTTAAAAATATCTGTAAAAAATCCTGTGTGTTGTCAATGATATGTCCCACAAACATGCAAAATCGCGGTTTGAAATATTTTATATTCTGTTCTATGCAAAAATGACAAATGTTTGGATCTAAATATTCATACTTTCAAATCTACTAAATATACAAGATTTCTTATTTTTATGTAGCCCAGAATATAATGTATTTCGAAGCCAAATTTTGCACATTTGTGGGATGCATAATTAGCAACATGTATTTTTTGTCAGATTTTTCGAAAACTTAAAAATATGATTTTGAATTTTTTTTAACCATAGGAAGCACTGGTGCTCGGGAGCAAAAAAAAGTGGTTTCCGCTATATCCCATGAAATTGTCGTGTCTATCTTTTTTTTTGGTTTGCATATTGGCGTCCCTCCAAAGGTTGATGGTGCTATTAGACCTATTTTTCATCTATGCAGAAGGCAGCTCACGAGAAACGGTCAACTATTATTTCTGGATTCTTGTTTTCTGAAACTTTCTTAAGCTTTACTTTAGTAACAAAACCTCATAGGAGCAAACTTGTTTATACTACAATACAGTAAATTATGGACCTGCTGACAACCCATTATTAGAAGGGCGACGAGCTAATCACTCCTTCCCGTTGCTTTCGCGTCTCAAAGCGTAATCCATATACAACGCATCCAACATGCTGATAGACAAGGAACGGACGTCTAATCAGCAATTGGGTCATACTTAGTATTGAGAATTTGGGATCGCTATAGTATAAGAACTGATGGCGCTGAACCATCTCTTTCTCCTCATGTAACAGCAAGGGCATTGTTGATCCTGCGTTCTGCAGCTTAATAACTAGTTGACCCGAACCCCGTTTCGGTAAAATTATGGCAAGAATAATAAAATTCTCATAGTACTCCTCGGAGAAGCAACTCGGTTTAAAGTATTGATTCGCTAGCACTACACGCAATGACAGTGTTTGCTTGCCCCCGCCGGGCAATAGAAGTTGTTCAAGACGCTGCTAGCTGCTGGTCGCTGCGGTCTGACCAGGTCGTGCCAGCCATCCAAAGCTATTCATGCATGGTTAGCACTAAGCTAACGCAGCTAACAGAAATGATCGATCATCCCGACGCATTGACTTTGGCACAGTCAATGTTATCTAACAAAACCCTGGCTTGAACCCAGCTAGCACAGCAAACAGAAGAATTCTACACGGCCAAATTATGCAAAGCAAAACTGCATCGCGCATACATGTCTTTGCCATTGTTGCACCTCGCTGGCTAGTCTTCTTCTCTCCTCTTTGCCCATCCGTATATTAGTGGTAGCTCCTAGCCGTGCTGAGAGTTCAAAGTTAGACACTTGCACGACGCACCACCATGTCGGATCCACCTACGTCGCCGGTGACCCCCTCTACTCCGCCTCCGGATCCTCCGGACAAAGGCGTGTTTCCTCCGCCTCCTCCATCCCCCCCACCGCCGGTGTTTTCACTTCCTCCGGACCCGGTATCCGGCCTTTCTCCGCCTCCTCCAAGTCCTCCACCCCCCTCGCCCCCGGTGATACCGCCTACGCCTCCGCCTACCCCTCCCCCGGTATTTCCTCCACCACCACCTAGGCCGAGGCCAACGCCAACCCCAACGCCGGTAACACCGTCCCCTTCGCCACCTCCAACAAGGCCGACGCCAACCCCAACGCCGGTAACACCGTCCCCGCCTCCAACAAGGCCGACACCAACACCAACACCGGTAACGCCGTCACCTCCTCCGCGCATACCGCCGCCACCGTCTCCGCGTCCCCCGGCGAACGTGCCAGGCTCATCTCCCCCGCCTCCTGACGCCCCATTCTCGCCGCCGCCTCCAAACAACGAGCCGGCTTCGGCATATCCTCCTCCGTCGCCTCTATCTCTGTATCCCCCGCCCTCGCCGTCGATATCGGTCAAGTCTCCGTCGTCAAGCACCCCGGTTGCCGTGGGAGTTGCCGCCGGTGCGGTGGCTCTGCTCGGCCTCGCAGCCGTGCTGATCTTCTGCCTCGTGTCCAAGCGGCGTCGTCGCCGTAGGGTACAACCGCCAGGGACCCCAGGTACTTACACGTTCATACTACGGCCTTACATAATGCCCAGTCGGGAGACCGCCATTGACACGCGCGTGACTTTTGCGCGGATGCTATCATGTGCAACCACGCGTTACTTAAAACTGATGCGCGACATTCTCTCCTGATGCTACGGCACGGTGCTGCTGACAGCGACGCGCGCTGCAGCAGGGCGTCGCGTCCCGCGGCGCGCAATCGCGCCGTCTTTTATCAGTAGTGCTCCAGTTCTTTCGATTCGATAGTTCTGCGCGCGCTCCAACATTTTCAGGGAGAAACCGAACATGCTATCACTCATACAGACACTCAAATTGTTTCTGAATGAGTTAACTGATCGCTTTCGTGCTTTTTGACTGTGGCAGCGGATTTCTTCTACGACCCGAGGCAACCGACGACGTCGCTGCAGCAGTCGCACGCGCTGTCGACTACTCCCTCGTTGACGACGCCGCCGATGCAGTCGTGGCAGAGCACCGGCGGCGGAACGCCCGGTTCCCCACTCCCGGCCATGACGGGCGGCACGTTCGCGTACGTCGAGCTGGAGGCTGGGACGGACGGGTTCTCGGAGGCGAACCTGCTGGGGCAGGGCGGGTTCGGGCACGTTTACAAGGGCACCGTGCGAGGGCAGGAGGTGGCCATCAAGAAGCTGCGTGCCGGCAGCGGGCAGGGCCACCGAGAGTTCCGCGCCGAGGTGGACATCATCAGCCGCGTGCACCACAAGAACCTCGTCTCCCTCGTTGGCTTCTGCATACACGCCGAGCAGCGCCTCCTCGTCTACGAGTACGTCCCCAACAAGACGCTCGAGTCTCACCTGCATCACGGTACGTTCCTCGATGGTATGCTGAATGGCCAATGCTGATGCAACTGCTCTCTCTTCCGCGTTGGTTTTGCCAATGAACTTACTGACTGACTGACATGAGAGTCTGGTGATGGTCTCAGGGAGCGGCCGTGCGGCGCTAGATTGGCCGCGGCGGTGGAAGATCGCCGTCGGCTCCGCAAAGGGTCTGGCATATCTGCACGAGGACTGTGAGTTCTTGCTGTATTGACACAGTTCATTTTGATACGAATGCTGTGGCCTGAAGTCCTTGCCCGTTACTGTATTGCCTGTCACCAAAATGCCTGTGTTCTGTTTTCCATCTCAGGTCATCCTAAGATTATCCATCGTGACATCAAGACAGCCAACATCCTCCTGGATTACAACTACGAGCCCAAGGTAAGTAGTCAAAACCAAACACCATTAGGGCATCGCCTTATTCAGCCATTCTCAGTCTACTTATCCACCGCATGCTTTCTTCCTGGAACGTACAGGTTGCAGATTTTGGGCTGGCAAAATGCCAAGAAATAGATCAGACGACTGCTGTTTCTACGCGCGTAATGGGAACAGTTGGGTAAGATAATTGTTCATGCGCGCCACTAACAAATTGCCAGCATACCTCAGAATATCAAATTCGCTCAGAAGATGTATGTGCACTAATCTTGTGTTGTGAAAACTTGTGTCCCCAGATATCTAGCTCCGGAATATGCTGCCACCGGCAAAGTCACCGACCGGTCAGACGTCTTCTCCTTCGGGGTGATGCTTCTCGAGCTGATCACTGGAAATAAACCTATCATGACATCTTCAGATAACCAGCCTGAAACATTGGTTGCTTGGGTGAGTTGCCATCAAGCTCTGAACCATCCCGTGAATGTTTGTTTACAGGAAAATATTTGCCACATTCAGCGATCTTGTCCAAATTAAAACTGTACTAGTATAGGTCCATCATGATTATTCGAACTAATTCCTCATGCATATCTCAAAATACAAATGCAACCAGTAGCAATCAATATATTCATCTCTTCTGTGTTAAACAGGCGAAGCCCTTGCTGACGAAGGCCGTGGAGGAGGAAAACTACGAGGGGCTGATCGACCCGAGGCTAGACACCAACTACGACGCGTACGATATGGCGCGGCTCGTTTCGTGTGCCGCCGCCGCTGTTCGCCAAACCGCGAGGTCTCGCCCGCGGATGACCCAGGTTCGTGCTGGATCTCCGACTTACTCAACATCCACGCGCGCAGTTTCAAGTTTCCACATGCCACGATTTGCACACTATATCGAGGACACCACAGTCAGTAACAAGCTTGTTTCCGATGGAATGTGATCAGATCGTCCGGTACCTGGAAGGCGAGCTGTCGGCGGAGGACCTGAACGCCGGCATGGCGCCGGGCCAGAGCGCGATGCATCGGTCACGGGCCGGCGATACGGACGAGGTGAGGCGGCTGAGGAAGATGGCGTTCAGGCCGGGCAGCGGCACCATCAGCGAGTACGCCAGCAGCGAGATGAGCGCGCCGACGTTGAGCGAGTACGGGCTGAACACGTCCGGCGAGTACACGGCCAGCAGCGCGGCGGATACGGAAGACATGACGGACGCTGCAAACAGAACCGGCAGCGGCGACGCTAGAACTGAAACTACGGAGCGGGTTACCAGGCGCGCCACCGTCGGCAAGCAGGCGGGACGTGCCGGCCGGGGTGACGAGACGAGACACCGGAATTCTCATTAAGTTCACGAGCCGGAAATGAGCTTCTTCAACTCATATGGCGCACAACTCCTATCTCGACCATCCGTTTCAATAATTGAACGGCTGAGATTTGCTGTTAAAAACGTTGACCATTCAATCATGAAAACGGACAATCCAAGATACGAGTTGTGCGCCATATGAGTTGGAGAAAATCATGTTACGTCACGAGCGAATGATTGAAGGAATCATTGCTTGTGTACATACGTGATCACGGTGGTGCCGCCAATGGGATTTGGTTTGCCTTTCTTTTGTTTCCGTGTTGGTTCTTCGGTTTTCAGATTCATTCGATTTTCGTTTTGAAATGCATGCGAGTTTTGTTGGTGGTGGAAGAAGTTTATGTAAGTCCATTAGTTAACCACTCAGATCAATAAAACGCCATAGAGTTTTCATTTTCAGAACCATCGAGCACTTGCTCCACCTCTTGACGCTTGAAATTCAAACTTATGGGATACGTGCCAAGCTGCAGTTTTGCAGCGTGAATAGTCCCCAAAATCCTAGTGGCTTAAGTGCAACCAATTTCGACATGACCTTTGGTGGGGAATGGATTTCAAATTCAATTTCAAATAAGTTGAACATGACATCATCACATGCAATTGAATAGATAATTTAAATGAATCTCAAATCTTGCTTGAATTACAAATATCTCAAAGCATTACACAATAATCCATAAATGATATGTCATAAAAACATATTTATTCTTATTCATGAAATATTCTTTACATAGGAATATTTGATGGTCTTGAACGGGATCAGCAATTACAGTCATCATACTATTGTCGGGGATGTAACCCCGGGTACCCCAAGGTTAATGGTTTTATGGAGTTAGTAGAGGAAACAGGAAATACCCTTCAAAGGAAAAGTAAAAGAAATACAACCTGGGCCGAGATGAGCGTGACCCAGGCCGGAATACCCTTCTCTGGGCCGACATACACTTATGTCGGTGTCCGCTACCTCGGACGGGCCGGGATGCTCCTCAATTCGGATTGGGCCGAGATGCTCCTTACCCCGGATCGGGCCGGCATCTCCAGTCTCGGTGGGCCGACGTCTCCAGCCTCGGTGGGCCGGCATCTCCAGCCTCGGCTGGACCGAGACAACCTCATCTCGGCCGGACCGAGACAACCTCGACCTCGCCCAGCTCCTCCGCGCCCCTCGACCTTGCGCCGGCGCATCCGCGCCGTCCTCCACCTCCGCGCACCGCGCGCCGTGGCCGGCTCCTCGGCCTCCTCGAGCCTCGGCCGCACCTGGCCGCGCCTTTGCCGGCGGCGTCCCGCACGCCTCCGCCAGCCCCGCTCCCCATCCTTGGCCGCCCCAGCCTCGGCCTCGGTTGGCCGACCCCTGGTCTCCGCCCCAGCGTCTTCTTGGCTCCCGACGTCTCGGCGCCCGTGTCTCCGCGTCGGCATCCCGCCTGGCCGCGCCCCGACCCCGGCTGGCCGTCTCCCGGCCTCGCCCGGCTGGACGGCCGCTCCGCCCTCATCTCGACCGGCACCAGCTCTCGACGCCCGACGGGATCCGGATCGGGGCAGGAGGCCCGATATTCCGACACTGCCTCGACCTCCCATTCCTTCGACACCAGCTCCAGGACCGGCACCTCATTCTACCGAGACATCAACCGAGGCCAGCTACGTCAGGTACTGGGACGCCCCTAGCTCGTATCTGGTACCAGTTGACCAAGTAGACAAGGACAACCACGATGACATAGGCGGCATGGCCACAGTGCCTATGATGTGACGACAGTACGCCTCCATGACGCGTGCATAGTGCGGACGAGACCCAGTAGTCAAATCAGCAATAGTGTTGATTAGACCCCAGTAGTCATCTCAGCAGCAGTACCTGTACAGTGTATCTTGTCCCCTGGGCTCCCTATATAAGGAGCACCAGGGGGAACGCTCACGGCAGCCCGATGGGCTCATTTTCCCCCGGTGCTCTCTGCTAGCTCCCTTCTCCATAAGAACTTAGTGCTGCCATGCTCAGGCTTAGAGATACTTAGACATACAACTCAAGGAGCCTTTGTACATATCATATACAGAGGGAAAAATACACCAAATAAGCTAGATGCTGTAGTAGGGGTGTTATCTCTCACGAGAGCCCCGAAGCAGGGTAAATCCTCGTGTTCGTCCGTTTGTCTTCTGTGTGTGCAATCCTGCACGCTATCCCTCCCCGAATCCTCTAGCGCCCATCGGCCCCAAACTTAAGCCTACCCCAAGGCATCTGTTGTTCTACACGACGACAGTTGGCGCCCACCGTGGGGCTGGTAGTGGCGCTTGCTGGATTAAATTCGGACGGGACCTTCTTCATCAACTCGGGGACTCGACATCACCATTACCCTCCGCGCTCTAGCTTGCCGCAGTAAGCAGAGGCTGGCGCGGCCTTCACCAGCGGACGTCATCAACAGATCCCGGGTAACTGCCCTTCGATTGCTCGGGTCATGTCGGTTCTATCGATCCAGTCTGCACCAACAATGCTCCATGAGTATTTTCCTTGGTACCACGCACAGTTAGTTAATCTCGAACGTTACTCGGGGACTGCCCCCTTCAAACCTTGCTTAGTTGTTTTCCCCGGGAGCAAAGTGTTTTGACCGGGAACTGGACAGCCAGTCAAGTTTTGTTTTATCTCCTAGATAAGAAAAGTGACTCGGGGACTCGGTTGAGTTCGAGTCTGTGTCCTAATGCATAGTTTTGCTGCTAGAGTTAGTTTCCTCTGTTAGTAGAATTGATGTTCCCATTAAATATTCGTTATATATATGCTTGAACTAACGTTGAAAGGTGGTATCGGTTTTACCGATAGAATATTCATCACCAAGATTGTGGTTATATCGGTTATCTCGGATTACCAAAAATATCATGGCATTATCGGTATTCTCAAATCGCCGTTTATTTCGGTTTTCCAGAATATTACAGTATCATTTCATATCTCGGAACGCCGCTCATTACGGCTTGCCACAGTATCAGAGTATCACCAGTGTTACCAAATCATCGGTTCTTTCAGTTTGCCAAATATCACGGCATTTATCTCGTATCATCAAGTATCTCATAATTGCCATCTTTACCAACTTATTCAATTATCATGATTCTTCAGTTATCCGAGTTTATCAGAGTATCATAGCATCATTATCTCGGCACAATGAGTCAAAAGATATCTGATCTCACTGAGTGTTACGTGTTGAGAAATGTCTCAACTCGTCATTTGACAAGTGCCCATGAAGGCAAAATGTCAGATTTAGCCCAAGCAGGCTATATGTCGGTTCAGCTCATGCTGTTGACATACGACTTCGGTAAACGCCCAAAGTGGCTAAAAACCGACATATGAGGATGCCCATGTAGTCTTTATGTCGGTCCAGCTCATGCTGGTGACATGCGACTTCGGTAAATGTCCAAAGTGCCTGAAAACCGACATATGACAGTGCCCATGCAGGCAATATGTCAAACTTGCCAATGTTGGCAAGGACATCCGCATATGACACTGCCCATGCAGGCCATATGTCAAATTTGCCAATGTCGGCAAAGACATCAATATATGACAGGCCTAAGCAGACAATATGTCAAACTTGCCAATGTCGGCAAAGACATCAATATATGACAATGCCCATGCAGGCAATATGTCAAACTTGCCAATGTCGGCAAGGACATCAGTATATGATGGTGCCCATGCGGGCAATATGTCGAACATGCACGTATTGGAAATTTTAAAAAAATGATGGTGCCCATGCAGGCAGGATATTGTTTACATGGAGATTTTAATATTGATATTTGAGTTTGAAAGTCTGAGCGCGACTCTGCGAGTCCCCCACAGCCTCGGGGACTAGTGTCGGGGATGTAACCCCGGGTACCCCAAGGTTAATGGTTTTATGGAGTTAGTAGAGGAAACAGGAAATAAATGAGTAAAAGATAAAGAAAAAGTAAAAGAAATACAGCCTGGGCCGAGATGGGCGTGACCCAGGCCGGAATACCCTTCTCTGGGCCGACATACACTTATGTCGGTGTCCGCTACCTCGGACGGGCCGGGATGCTCCTCAATTCGGATTGGGCCGAGATGCTCCTTACCCCGGATCGGGCCGGCATCTCTAGTCTCGGCAGGCCGGCGTCTCCAGCCTCGCTGGGCCGGCATCTCCAGCCTCGGCTGGACCGAGACAACCTCACCTCGGCTGGACCGAGACAACCTCGACCTCGCCCAGCTCCTCCGCGCCCCTCGACCTTGCGCCGGCGCATCCGCGCCGTCCTCCACCTCCGCGCAATGCGCGCCGTGGCCGGCTCCTCGGCCTCCTCGAGCCTCGGCCGCACCTGGCCGCGCCTTTGCCGGCGGCGTCCCGCACGCCTCCGCCAGCCCCGCTCCCCATCCTTGGCCGCCCCAGCCTCGGCCTCGGCTGGCCGACCCCTGGTCTCCGCCCCAGCGTCTTCTTGGCTCCCGACGTCTCGGCGCCCGTGTCTCCGCGTCGGCATCCCGGCTGGCCGCGCCCCGACCCCGGCTGGCCGTCTCCCAGCCTCGCCCCGGCTGGACGGCCGCTCCGCCCTCATCTCGACCGGCACCAGCTCTCGACGCCCGACGGGATCCGGATCGGGGCAGGAGGCCCGATATTCCAACACTGTCTCGACCTCCCATTCCTTCGACACCAGCTCCAGGACCGGCACCTCATTCTACCGAGACATCAACCGAGGCCAGCTACGTCAGGTACTGGGACGCCCCTAGCTCGTACCTGGTACCAGTTGACCAAGTAGACAAGGACAACCACGATGACATAGGCGGCATGGCCACAGTGCCTATGATGTGACGACAGTACGCCTCCATGACGCGTGCACAGTGCGGACGAGACCCCAGTAGTCAAATCAGCAATAGTGTTGATTAGACCCCAGTAGTCATCTCAGCAGCAGTACCTGTACAGTGTATCTTGTCCCCTGGGCTCCCTATATAAGGAGCACCAGGGGGACGCTCACGGCAGCCCGATGGGCTCATTTTCCCCCGGTGCTCTCTGCTAGCTCCCTTCTCCATAAGAACTTAGTGCTGCCATGCTCAGGCTTAGAGATACTTAGACATACAGCTCAAGGAGCCTTTGTACAGATCATATACAGAGGGAAAAATACACCAAATAAGCTAGATGCTGCAGTAGGGGTGTTATCTCTCACGAGAGTCTCGAAGCAGGGTAAATCCTCGTGTTCGTCCGTTTGTCTTCTGTGTGTGCAATCATGCACGCTATCCCTCCCCGAATCCTCTAGCGCCCATCGGCCCCAAATTTAAGCCTACCCCTAGGCATCTGTTGTTCTACACGACGACAACTATAGTACTGAGATCGCTATAGTATAAGAATTGATGGTCCTACTCTTGAACCATCTCTATTATCCTCATGCTAGTTAAGCTTCAAAATGCCGGATCATACAAATTTTGAAGCTTAACTAGGAAGTAGATTCTTTTACAATTCAGATCACGTGTCAATGACAGCATTGATTCGCTAGTGCTACACCCAATGTCAATGACATTATTTGCTTGCACCCGCCGGGCAACGGAAGTTGTTCAAGACGCTGCTAGCTGGTGACGCAGCTAACCGAAATGATCGATCATTCAGATCCTTTGACTTTGGCACGGCAATCTTCTTATCTAACAAAACCCTGGCTTGAACCCAGAAAAGTAAAGCGAAGAGAAGAATTCTACACAGCCAAATCAAGCAAAGCAAAACTGCCTCGCTCGCTAGTCTTCTTCTCTCCTCTTTGCCCATCCATATATTAGTGGTAGCTCCTAGATAGCCGTGCTGAGAGTTCAGCGTTAGACACTTGCACGACGCACCACCATGTCGAATCCGCCTCTGCCGTCGCCGGTGACCCCCTCTACTCCGGACCCGATGCCGCCGGTGACTCCATCTCCTGACCCGACGGCGATGCCCCCAGCTCCTGTACACCAGATGCCCCCGGTGATTACAGAGTCTCCGCCTCCTCCAGCTTCAAGTCCTCCACCCCCTCGCCCCCGGTGGTACCGCCTACCCCTCCCCCGGTATTTCCTCCTCCACCACCTTCACCAGCGCCAAGGCCGACGCCAACCCCAACGCCGGTAACACCACCTCCAGCAAGGCCGACACCAACACCAACACCAACACCAACACCAACACCGGTAACACCGTCACCTCCTCCGCGCAGGCCGCCGCCACCATCCCCGCGTCCCCCGGCGAACGTGCCAGGTTCATCTCCCCCGCCTCCTCCTGACGCCCCATTCTCGCCGCCGCCTCCAAACAAGCAGCCGACCTCGGCATCGCCTCCTCCGTCGCCTCTATCTCTGTATCCGCCGCCCCCGCCATCGACATCAGGCAAAACTTCGTTGTCAAGCACACCGGTTGCCGTGGGCGTTGCCGCTGGCGCGGTGGCTCTGCTCGGCCTCGCAGCCGTGCTGATCTTCTGCCTCGTGTTCAAGCGGCGCCGTCGCCGTAGGGTTCCGCCGCCAGGGACCCCAGGTACGCACGTACGGAGTACACGATAGTGGGATTTGATTTGTGTTTGTTTTGTTCCTGTGTTGGTTCTTCGGTTTTCAGATTCATTCGATTTTATTTTTTGAAATGCATGCGATTTTGTTGGTGGTGGAAGAAGTTGTATGTAAGTCCATTAGTTAACCACTCGGATCAATAAAACGCCATATAGTTTATATTTTCAGAACCAACGAGCACTGGCTCCACCTCTTGACGCTTGAATTCAAAATTATGGGATATGTGCCAAGCTGCAGTTTTGCAGCGTAAATAGAGTATTTCAAATTCAATTGGGAGGGATGTATTTCAAATTCAATTTCAAATAAGCTAAACATGACATGAGGTCATGATGACATCATCACATGCAATTGAATAGATAATTCAAATGAATCTCAAATCTTGTTTGAATTACAAATATCTCAAAGTATTACACAATAATCCATAAATGAGATGTCATAAAAATATATTTATTCTTATTCATGAAATATTCTTTACATAGGAATATTAAAAATTGTTCAAATAGGAAAAATTACGTAAGTAATAAAAGAAAAGATTTAGACTAGATGATCTTGAGATTGTACGTGCAAAACAAAAACACAAAAAAGGAAAATGTGGTTATGGTTAAAATGTTGCGAATCATCTTTTGATGTGGCAATTTTTATGTTGTATCTAGCTATTTGGAAACTAAGAGCATCTCTTAGTTCCCAAAACATGATTAGAGGGAATAGTTTCCTAAGCCAAAAATAGGGACTTGATCTTCTCTTTCACAAAGGGATAAGTGGATCAATTGAACAATTGGATCATGTGGCAACTTAATTCAAAGGCAACAACATGGACAAGATTGATTCATGTTTGAGCACACAACCGAGGCAGCTGGAGATGATCAATTTTCAAACTATGTTTTCTCTCTAAGCACATAGCTAGAAACTTAATTACCAAACCACAATTAGATTGATCTATATTGACAAGAAGGTCAACATGACCAAAAGCCCACAATAATTCAAAGCCCACATTACCAATTCAGTCCATTAGGACAAGCCCATGTGAAAATACCACTTGGGGAGCCAAAAGGAATATATAGAAAACATAAAGCTTATCCATAGCAGCTGGAGGCTTGCACTTATAGCTTAGACCATTTTGTTGGTTGTATTGAGAAGTACAAGGCATGACTTACGACCAAGAGTTATACCCAAAAAAGAAGGTGAAAACTTCTTCGATACTTACTCACATATAGCCAGATTGGCCACCATTCGAGTACTGGTATCATAACTGCCTCACATGATCTTCTCATTCATCAAATAGATTTTAAGACAATTTTTTTAAATGGATAATCGAATGAGAAAGTTTACATGGAAAACCTAGATGGACTTGTAGAAAATGGTCAAGAAAGAAAGGTGTGCAAGTTGTTGAAATTTTTATATGGTCTCAAGCCAGCCCCTAAGTCGTGGCACGTGAAATTTATAGAACTTTAATTGTTGTAGGGCTAAGCCAACAAGTGTGTGTACGACAATTTTGGCCCGTGGAGGATAGTTATTCTTTGTTTGTAGGTTGATGAGATACTGATCTTTGGAACAAACCTTTATGTGATTAAGGAGGGCAAAGATTTCTTATCTCGTTGCTTTTGAGGTAGAGCATCTAGAAGTAGCTAATGTTATCTTGAACTTAAAGCCGCTGAGAGATGCAAATTGTGTGATTTTCCTGCTTCATTTTCACTACAATGAGAGAAGAGTTTGACTCGTTTTGGATATAGCGACTAGAAGTCATATATAACACTGTATTATCCTAGTGTGTGTATTCGAAAGAATCAAAAGATTGCTACAGTTCAACTAAGATACTCTCAAATTATTGGCTCACATGTGTATTTAGCTAGTGCAACAACGCATCGCATCTCTTTTGCTATGACCAAACTTAGTAAATTTACTTAAATCCAGGAGATGATTATTGGCATGCTTTTGAGAGTTATGTGTTATCTAAAGCAACGATATAAGAAATCGTCACCCTCCTTAATCACGGCATTCTCTTTTACAGTACCACTCCATGAAGATGAAATACTCTCCTAAGCTGGATGACATGTGGATGTTTATCATCATGTGTTCTAAGAGTCTTATCTAACGAAAGATGTCCAGAACACGACTATTTGAGTCTGAGTATTAAATATTGCCGTCCTTAAGAGTTGGATGCTCTTTAATAAACTCATGAAATGTCTTGAACGATCATTTATAAGCTCCACCCGTGGGGAAGTCCCCCATCAGCCTAGTATCGGTCAACGATTTGTGTGAAGCTAGATTCGTGGACAATTCTTAGTTCAAATCTAGTCCATTATTTAGGTTGCAAATTAGTGTAACGTAGAGGTATAGGTGGAAGTTCAACTTAATGCTCTCCACTATACTATCAAACAACGTTTTGAAACCATAAGCAAACTCTGTGTGCCTCTGATATCGCGCGGGATTGTTGGAATTCTTGGATCAAGCCCATTAATATTCACCCAATATTCTATAGTAGAAAATGCCAAATGCCCACTTGGTCCATGCATGCATGTCAAGAGATGGGACTATGGTTTAGTTCTCACATTGTTAATTTAGAAGGATTAGGGCCTCCTTATAAGGTGGTTCTTCCACAATTGGTATGAGCATGAAAAGAGGAAACTTCTCCTCATCCACCGATCGCCACGTCACGACGCGCACACATCGTGTCTCGCGAATGAGATGCGTCAGCACATATGCCACGTGTATGCCTTTTCTATCTTTGTACACATGTGACTGGTAAAGTTGAACGGTCCCACTGAAACTAAAACACTTTGCACTAGCGGAAAACGAATCTAAAAGATCTCGACATGAACTAGTGGGAGACGGACCAAGTGGTCTCTCAGTCGCCTCCTAACATGTCTATATAAGAGGTTGCTCCATATCTCTTTGACACAAGCGATAACACATGCGACTACCACCTGGTTCTTAAACATTGCGTCATCGCTTAGATCTTCCCCATCCTGTATTCCGTAGTGCACAACACGATGAGACAATACGCCTCAGGAATCCCACCTTTTGAGATCTTCTACGGGAGAGGGGTGCACGACACGTCTTCCCCTACCAGGCGCATCGGGTGGGGTCCACCTTGACCTATCTTTGAACCGTGTTGACTTTTGCGCTGAAGGGTCTGACTTCACCTAAAACCATATAAATACATCGTGATTTTTCGAGACAGAGAAAACACTGAAACAAAAAACAAAAGACCACTCCAAAACATATTGGAGAAGCAAACACCGCCGGAATCTCTCCAGTCGCACCACCAACCTTTGTTATGAATTCTCAGGGGACACGGTGTTTTGACTCGTAGGTCTAGATGTACCCATTATGAAAAAAAAAATGTTCAAAATGTCAAAAAATCCAAACATAAATTTCGGATGTATATACAAATATTTTATGTTTATACACAAAGTTTTACGAAAAAAAGACATTTTTTGTGGACTATGTAAGAAGACAAAAATGTGTCATGAAAGTCATTTTATAGCCTTAAAATTCATCTTTTTTTACACAAGCCACATAAAATATCTTTTTGCATGAAACTTTTTGGCAAACATAGAATTTTCATATATAGAACCCATATGTCTATTTGAAATTTTTGACATTTTGAAATACAATTTTTGGACAGTGAGTGCATTTACATCTATTACTTAAAACAGGTTTCCGACTCTCAGGCTATTAGTTTGTAGCACTAGTTTCATCATACCTCTGCTTTCATGATCTATATACAACGCAACCAACATGCCGATAGACAGAGGAGCTATTGAATCGGCAGTTAATATTTCTAGGTTGGAGTATTGAGACCTCTGTAGTACTCCCTCCGATCCATATTAGTGGGCATAGCTTTGTCTAAATTCATATGTATCTAGTTAAGTATTTAGACTAGATACATGTGTATCTAGACAAAGTTGTGCCCACTAATATGGATCGGAGGGAGTATTTAAAATGATTGTCGGAAAATCATCTCTTTCCCCCCGTGAAGCAGTAAGGACACTGTTGATCCGGCGCTTGCAGCTTATGGCCGCGCTTGGTTGGTCGTTTACAAGGCCAAAACGGCCGTCGCAAAATACGGACCTGAGAAGGTCACGTTAAAATTACGGAGCTGCAACGCATCGAGCCGGGGAAATATTTCCGCACTATAATCCGATCAGACATTCCAATCGGGCCCTAATTAGTCTGAAGTCTAAACCCCATTTGGATAAATTTATCAAAGAAGATAACTGATCGTCTATTCGATTGGAATTAGTCGAAAATGCAATGTACGCACGCCTCAAAGTAGATCGTACTACTAAAATTCAGATCATGCGTCCGGAGGCAGCGCAACTTGGTTATGTAGAACAGTATTTTAATTCGCTAGCACTGTTTCTCGGAAAAGTAGGATGCAGCAGCAGTTGCTTGCACCCGCCGGGCAACTGAAGTTCTGAAGCCGATTCAGCAGCAGTTTGCCTGCATCGATCTGACCAGGTCTATCAGGCATCCAAAGCTGAGCAGCATGATTTGTATTAAGTTGACGCTGAATAAAATGATCGACGCGCCATGATGCATCAGAGACGCAGTGACTTTGGCACGGTCAATCTTTCTTATCTAACAACACTTGGACAGTGGATAGTAGAAAAAAAATATATGTAAGAGGCAACAAGCCTGTTCTTACAGCAACCCAAAATGCAGTATGACGTTTGCTGTCGCCGTCGCTTGAACCCAGCAAGCAAAGCAGAGAGAAGATTTCTACGGGGCCAAACTAAGCAAAACCATATGACGGCACGCGCGCGAACTGGTTCCAGCTCCACTTGCTGCACTTGCACCTCGCTCGCTAGTTCTCTGTTGCCCGTCGTATATATTAGTCGTTACTCGCCGTGCCGATCGAGAGTTAACGTTAGGCACCGCACTTGCACCACGCACCGCCACCATGTCGGGTCAACCTCCGTCGTCGCCGGTGACTCCTTCTCCTCCGGACGCCGGCGGGACGCCTCCTGTCACTCCATCTTCTCCGCCTCCGGTGAGCCCATCTCCTCCGCCTCCGGACAACCCATCTCCTCCGCCTCCGGTGACACCATCTCCTCCGCCTCCGGACACCCCATCTCCTCCGCCTCCGGTGACCCCATCTCCTCCGCCTCCGGTGACTCCATCTCCTCCGCCTCCTTTCGCGGTGCCCCCGGTGACTCCACCCCCTCCGCCTCCTTTCGCGGTGCCCCCGGTGACACCACCTCCTCCGCCGCCGGTCGCGGTGCCCCCAGCTTCTCCTCCTAAAGCGACGCCCCCAGGGAATGCATCTCCTCCACATGCGGATCCTCCGGACGGCGCGATGCCCCCGGCGCCACCACCTACGCCAGTATTTCCTCCTCCACCACCTCCACCACCTCCACCAGTACCAAGGCCGACGCCAACGCCGACGCCGGTAACACCATCGCCGTCCCCACCAAGGCCCACGCCGACGCCCACACCAACGCCGATAACACCGTCCCCACCTCCACCAAGGCCAACGCCAACACCAACACCGGAAACGCCGTCACCTCCTCCGCCCAGGCCGCCGTCGGGGTCTCCACCTTCCCCGGCGAACGTGCCAGACTCATCGCCCCCGCCGCCTGACATCAACCCCCCGCCGCCTGACGTCCCATTCTCGCCGCCGCCCCCGAACGACGAGACGGCTTGGGCATCGCCTCCTCCGTCGCCTCTATCGCTGTATCCGCCCCCACCGTCGCCCGAGTCAGCGAGCGTGGCGCCGTCCACAGCGGGCAAGACTCCGTCGTCAAGCACCCCGATTGCCGTGGGCGTTGCCGTCGGCGCGGTGGCCCTGCTCGGCCTCGCGGCCCTGCTGATCTTCTTCCTCGTGTACAAGCCGCGCCGTCGCCGTAGGGTTGCGCCGCCGGGGACCCCAGGTACGTACACGTTCACTTCATACTCCGTACTACGACCATACAGTACATGATGCCCGGCCGCGAGACCGCCATTCTTGACACGCGCGTGACTTTTTCGCCGATGCCACCATGTGACGTCCTAGTGCGTGCAACCACGCGTTAACTGACGCTACGCGCGCCATTCTCTCCTGATGCTACGTACGCATGGTGCTGTTGACAGCGCGATTCGCAGAGCGTGCGACGTCGTCCACGCGTACCAGGGTTGTCGCGTCCCACGGCGCGCCGTCTTTGATCAGTGCTCCACTTCCTTAGTTAGTGCTGCTAAATTTTCATCCAGAAACTGAACATGCTGTCATTCGAAACACAAATTGAAAAGATATGTTCACTACTTGAAAAATGTCCATATGGTTCAAAAAACTTGTTCGCGGGGTTCAAAAAATATGATCAGAGAATTAAAAAAATTCAAGGGTTCTAGAAAAAGGTTCACATGCGGTGCTCGCCGATGCTGCAAAGCGAGGGCTGCAGGGCTACGGGCAGTGTGTGGCGGAGCTGTCATGGGGAGCGGCGATGCTCTGAGCGATGTGTGGCGGAGCTGCAATGGGAGGGTGGAGGTGCTGCAAAATAAGGATGGAGGTGCTACCAGGAGAGGGGCGGCGGAGTTGCAAGCGGTGTGCGGGAATGCTTCCATTGTTGTGAGGCGGTGCTACCGTCGCTGGGTGACGGTGCTAAAAAGCAAGGGCTTCAATGCTCCCAGGGATGAATAGAAGTGCTACCGTGGAACGACGACGATGCTACCAAGGAAGAATGTCGTTCCTACCATAGGTGGGTTGTGGTGCTACTCGTCGGAGCCATGTCATGGACAGAGTGACGGCAAGGGTGAACGGGGCGGCTCGCTGCAATGAGCTTCTTCGGCGGCGATGATCATAGCTCTGACGATGGGTGGTGAGGATGACGAGCTGCGGTTAGGGCCCGCCGTCGAGTCATGCGGGTTGTGTGCTAGGGGCGCGATGTGTGTGAGAGACGGTTTATGCAGGAGAGCGTACGACGGTCCCATGCGCCTTGATCGGATGGCTCGAGAGGCGGAGGGTCGGGCGTATCGATCCCCCAGAGGACGCTCAGCACGCGGCTAAAGAGAGGTACTCAGTGGCACGTCAATTTTTCACTAAAGGTGGCATATAGCAGCTCCGCGGGAAAACCTATATATCGCGTACCGCGGGAGCGATTCGCTCCCGCGTACCCTAGATGGGCCGGCCGAGTCGGTTGTCCCTCGGTTTTTCCGTCAGTTTTTTCTTTTCCTTTTTCTTTTTCTTTTAATTTCTAGTTTTTATCTGCTGGCCTTATTTTCGGTTCATCCAAATTTTCTGTTTTCCTTTGTTTTTTATATTTCGAAAATGGTAAGATTTGAAAAAAAATGAAAATTGTATTTTAAAAATCTTCAAATTTGAAAAATGTTTAGATTTAAAAAATGTTCAGATTTGAAAAATGTTCCGATTTTGAAAATGTTCATATTTGAAAAAACGTTCAGCGGATTTCTTTGTAACACCCCATGTATTGGGCCAATAGCACATGGGCTTTTGGGCCCACTAGATGGGAGTCTGGAGGCTATAATAAGACTACAAAGGAGAGAACGAGTAGCAGTCCGAGGGGATGGAACATAAGTGAACTTAACTCGCCTCCTCCTCTCGTTTGTCTTTGTGTTTGTTTGTTCTAGGATCCTCTTCTTCTTCAGGTCTAGCCGCACTCCACAAGCTGCTATTGTATTCATTTCACGTCACGGCGCTCACTGACGAAAACGGGATATTTTTTTTGAATTTTCGAAAACGGGATATAACAGTTGGTATAAGGGCCAACGATTCCTCCACAAAATCCCACCGAAAATTGTAAAAATACCCCGACTGATTTGGTCGTATGGACCCAATGGGGTATCTAAGTCACCGTGAGACTTAGGCTATGTACCTGCCATCCAATATTGAATTTCCCCTTAATCGTTTCTATCTGATGGATCAAAATCAGATGACAAATAGGTTGCCTAAGTCTCATGGTGATTTTGATACACCAAGTCACCAAAGCTGAGTCCGGAGTCTACATAGCAGAGCACGAGCAGTAGTCCGAGTGGATCAAACAAAACTGAGCCGAACTCGTCTCCTCCTCTCGTCTATCTTCGTCTTCCTTTGTTGTAGGATCCCCTTCTTCTTTAGGTGTAGCAGCACTCCACAATCTCCTTATGTATCCATCTCACGTCACGGCGCTCGCCGGCGGCAACGGGACATAACATTCTTGTTTGACCCGAAGCCAGCCCATGACGTCTTTGCAGCAGTTGCAGGCGTTGTCGACGACTCCCTCGTTGACACCACCGCTGATGCAGTCGTGCCAGAGCGATGGCGGCACGCCCGAGTCCCCGCTCCCGGCTATGACCGGCAGGACATTGGGTATGACGAGTGGCGGCTGCCACGCACGGGTTCTCGGAGGCGATATTGCTGGGGTGGGGCTGGTTAAGGCATGTGTACAAGAAGTGATTGCATTAGTGAAAATAGAATGTGCACCAAGGATTTAGATACCGGCATGGAAAAAATCTCTTACTGGGCCGGCTGAAAATTACCGGTCGGAACATCTCCCGGTCGCGGCATCAACCTTTGTAACAATTCTCGCCCACCAATATGATGCACAATGAATAGGGAGTAGTCCACGGAACCAACATGCCAATAGACTAATAAGCCAACGTGAATCGGCAATTAATGTTTAATGTTTGCGGGACAATCATATGGAGTATTTAAAATGATTGTCCCGTCCCCTGGCGAAGGAGTAATAAGGACACTGTTGATCCGGCGCTTGCAGCTTAATTAGTTTATTACTGTAGAAGAAGATAATTGATCGTCCATTCGATTTGAATTGGTGGACATGGAATGCTCACACGCCTCAATTCAGATCATTCCTCCGCAGGCACTGCTCCTTGGAAAAGTACGAGTCAGCAGCAGCGCAACTTGGTTATGTACAGTACAGCAGTATTTTAATTCGCTAGCACTGCACGCACCGACGATGAGCCGTCAGTGCCAGGTCGTTGCTTGCACCCGCCGGGCAACGGAAGCCGCTCGCCAGCCTCCTGTTTGCCTGCATCGATCTGGTGACCAGGTCTACCAGCCACCAAAAAATGATTAGCATTAAGCTGACGCTAACTAAACGATCGACGCGCCATGATCCATCATCCATCAGACACGCACTGACTTTGGCACGGTCAATCTTCTTATCTAACAACTCTTGGATGGTGGATATAAAATAAATAAAAGGTGATAACAAACCCTAGTATTCTTTTACAGCAGCCCAAAATCCATACGTTGCTGTCGCTTGAACCCAGCAAGCAATGCGAAGAGAAGATATCTACACGGCCAAATTAAGCAAAACCAGCTCATGTATGAACTGCATCCAGCTCATACATGTCTTCGCACCTCGCTAAGTAGCGAGTCTTGTTCTCTCCTCTCTTCCTAGCCCTGCCTGACAGTTTAACGTTAGGCATTTGCACGATCCACGCACCACCATGTCGGATCCACCTACGTCGTCGCCGGTAACGCCGGTGGCTCCACCTCCTCCGGACGCCGCCGGGACGCCTCCTGTGACTCCACCTCCACCGGACGCCGCCGGGACGCCTCCTGTTACTCCACCTCCTCCAGACTCCACCGGACCACCTCCGGTGACTCCACCTCCTCCAGATGCCGTACCACCTCCAGTGACTCCACCTCCTCCAGATGCCGTACCTCCTCCGGTGACGCCCCCTCCCGTGACCCGGCCACTCCCCCGGTGTCCCCTCCGGTGAATCCTCCCGTGAACCCTCCAGTGGTCAATCCTCCACCACCACCGTCACCAAGACCAACGCCAACACCAACGCCGGTAACACCTTCTCCGTCGCCACCTCCACCAAGACCAACGCCCACGCCAACACCAACGCCGGTAACGCCGTCACCTCCTCCGCGCAGGCCGCCGTCATCGGCATCCCCACCTCCCCGGCGAACGTGCCAGGCTCATCGCCCCCGCCGCCTGACGTCCCATTCTCGCCGCCTGACGGGCCGGCTTCGACGTCGCCTCCGCCTTCGCCTCTATCTCTGTATCCGCCCCCGCCGTCGCCGCAGTCGGCGAGCGCGGCGCCGTCGAAATCGGGAAAGTCAAGCACCCCGATTGCCGTGGGCGTTGGCGTCGGCGTGGTGGCGCTGCTCGGCCTCGCGGCCCTGCTGATCTTCTGCCTCGTGTCCAAGCGGCGCCGTCGCCGTAGAGTTCCGCCGCCGGGGACCCCAGGTGCGTACACGTTCATACAACGACCATAGAGTTCATGATGCCCAGCCGCGAAAACCGCCATTCTTGACGCGCGCGTGACTTTTTCGCCGATGCCATCATGTGACCTCCTAGTGCGTGCAACCACGCGTTAACTGTTGCACGGTGTTAGTGCAAATCAGCGCGCAATTCTCTCCTGACGCTACGGCACGGTGCTGCTGACAGCGACGCATTCCACTTCGTTAGCTAGAGCTGCTACATTTTGATTCGGAGACTGAACATGCTGTCATCTGAAACTCAAACTGTTTCTGAATGTGTTTGTGCGCGCGTGTGCTGTGCTGACCAATCGCCTTCGTGCTTCTTCATTGTGCCAGCGGATTTCTTCTACGACCCAAGGCAGCCGACGACGCCGCTGCAGCAGTCGCACGCGCTGTCAGGTACTCCCTCGTCGACACCACCGCTGATGCAGTCGTGGCAGAGCGGCGGCGGCGGCACGCCCGGGTACGACGAGCTCCCGGCCATGACGGGCGGCACGTTCGCGTACGACGAGCTGGCGGCTGCGACGGACGGGTTCTCAGAGGCGAACGAGCTGGGGCAGGGCGGGTTCGGGCACGTGTACAAGGGCACGGTGCGCGGGCAGGAGGTGGCCATCAAGAAGCTGCGCGCCGGCAGCGGGCAGGGCCACCGCGAGTTCCGCGCCGAGGTGGACATCATCAGCCGCGTGCACCACAAGAACCTCGTCTCCCTCGTCGGCTTCTGCATCCACGCCGAGCAGCGCCTCCTCGTCTACGAGTACGTCCCCAACAAGACCCTCGAGTCCAACCTGCATCACGGTACGTATCTCCATCCCAATGGCCCAATCCAGTTGCAGCTTGCAACTGCTAATATCGTTTTGGAACTGGTACTGACATGAGAGGTTGGTTCTGGTTGGTCTCAGGGAGCGGCCGTGCGGCGCTAGATTGGCCGCGCCGGTGGAAGATCGCCGTCGGCTCAGCAAAGGGCCTCGCGTATCTGCACGAAGACTGTGAGTTCTTGCCTCCCTGAATGGCTCAGTTCATTTCATTCTAATACGATTTTTGTGGCGTAGAGTTGTCATTGTCCATCGTAAATACAATTTTGTGGTGTGGACTGTGGAGTAGTCGTTGTCCATCATATTCGAATTTTGTGGCTTAAATGGATGGTTTTGATCTCAGGTCACCCTAAGATTATCCATCGTGACATCAAGGCAGCCAACATCCTCCTGGATTACAACTACGAGCCCAAGGTAAATTGTCCAAACCGAACACCGTTGAGGCATCACCTGATTCAGTCGTTTTCAGTCTATTTATCATCTACGGCGTGCTTTCTTCCTGTCACTCCCGTACAGGTTGCAGATTTTGGGCTGGCAAAATGCCAAGAAATAGAACAGACTGCTGTTTCTACGCGCGTAATGGGAACTTTTGGGTAAGATAGTTGTTGGCACCGTTGAAAAATTGCCGCGTACCTCAGACTTATTGGGTCAGAAAATCTCTTAGAATAAGTGAGTAATATTGAGCTGTCAAATCTTTTGTCTCCAGATATCTCGCTCGGAATATGCCGCCACCGGCAAAGTCACCGACCGGTCCGATGTCTTCTCCTTCGGCGTAATGCTTCTGGAGCTGATCACCGGAAATAAACCCATCATGACATCTTCGGATCACCAGCCTGAAACATTGGTTGCTTGGGTGAGTTGCTATGAAGTCCTGACCATCGCCTGAACTTTTATATGGACATGCGTGCAATATTCAGTAATTCAGACTGTTATTGCCCTTCGAACTCGTTTTTGCAGGATTCCAATTTATCCCACTTAAACTGTTAAAAATGTGTTTTTTGGACTACAAATTGTACTAGTATAGTGGACAATTTTCAAACTAATCAGCCATTTTTCCCGCTGCAAATGCAACGAGTAGTCAGTAACAGATTCATCTCTTGTATGTTGAACAGGCAAAACCCTTGTTGGTGAAGGCCATGGAGGAGGACAACTACGAGGAGCTTATCGACCCAAAGCTAGGGACCAACTACGACGGGTACGAAATGGCGCGGCTCGTCGCGTGTGCCGCCGCTGCCGTTCGCCAGACCGCCAAGTCCCGCCCGCGGATGACCCAGGTTCGTGCCAAATCCCCGACAGTTCTAGCGTCGGCATGCCGTGGCTTGCACATTAACAAACCTGTTTCCAATGGATTGTGATCAGATCGTCCGGTACCTGGAGGGTGAGCTGTCGGCGGAGGACCTGAACGGTGGCATGGCGCCGGGCCAGAGCGCGATGCACCGGTCCTCAGGGGGCGTCCATACGGATGATGTGAGGCGGCTCAGGAAGATGGCGTTCGGGCCGGGGAGCGGGACGGCCGGCGGCACCATCAGCGAGTACGCCAGCAGCGAGATGAGCGCGCCGACCAGCGAGTACGGGCTGAACCCGTCCAGCGAGTTCACGGCCAGCAGCGCGGCGGACACGGAGGACATGACGGACAGAACCGGCGCCGGCAGGGGCACCGCCGAGGGGTTCAGCGGTGAGTCGAGACCTGGAACTACGGAGAGGTTCAGCAGGCGCACCACCGTCAGCAGGCTAGCCGGCCGTGGCAGCCGGTAGTGACGAGACGAGACACCGGAATTCTCATCAAGTTTACGAGCGAATGATCAAACAATCATTGCTTGTCTACAACTGTATATACGTGATGCTGCCACTGTGATTTGGTTTGCGTTTCTTCTGTCTCCGTGTTAGTTCCTCAGTTTTCGGGATTCCTGCAATTTTTGTTGGGTGGTACGTCCATCCATTAATCAACCACTCAAGTGAATAAAACGTAAAGAGGTTGTATAGCCTTCGTTTTCCTTTCAGAACTATCGAGAGCAGTTTTGCAGCGTGATTAGCATTCCACAAAATCACTTCATCACTGTTCATTGTTCTGATTTTCGCGCTGGGTCTCTTCAATTTGAACCTTTCCATCTCAGGTATGCTGCTTACAGACATTTTCTTGTAGATTCTTATATGTTACAAAAATCAACCCATGCTCCACGGCACGGAGGGTTCATAAATATTTCATTGAGGTTTCATGGATTGCAATTAGCATTTCAGAAAAAAAGATCACAAAAGCCTCAAAGATATCTGCACAAATTTAGTTCAATTTCATGGAGATATCAAGATTAACTGTAGAGAGAAGGTATCTTAGAAAATATACTTGTTTTATGAAGAGACACATAAATCTTTATGAATATATGAATATTCAACATAGGTTAATATATATATAATTTATATATGATATCATGAAGGAACACCGTTGCATGCGTATTTTATGAAATCTTAATTGGAATTTGTGTGAAACCTAAGTGGCATCTGTGAAGTGAAGTGCATTATGATTTTTGTAAAAATATAGGGGTATTTGTACAAAATATGTTAGGATTTGAAGTGGAATGTAGGTTGATTTTCATAAAATAAAAAAGGTATATCTTTAATTTTGCTAATAGTCAATAGATCTATGGTGGTGTGCAATAGTTCTATGGTGGTGTGCAGGTTGATTTTTGTAGAACTGAAAGGTCTATTTGAAAAATACACAATCACACTTCTTGGAATAATTTGAGCCGTCAGATAGTTCCGACACATCGACATAGCTAGAAGACACTAGAGAATTCACGAGATCTACCAAAGTGGAATGTAGGTTGATTTTCATAAAATAAAAAGGTATATCTTTAATTTTGCTAATAGTCAATAGATCTATGGTGGTGTGCAATAGTTCTATGGTGGTGTGCAGGTTGATTTTTGTAGAACTGAAAGGTCTATTTGAAAAATACACAATCACACTTCTTGGAATAATTTGAGCCGTCAGATAGTTCCGACACATCGACATAGCTAGAAGACACTAGAGAATTCACGAGATCTACCAAAGGCGTGTGCCGCGTAGACTATGAGTAATATGACAAAATTCGCAGGATGAGAATATCTCTTAATAGCCTACCACCACGCCCAGCAATGGCCTGCCTACCATGAGAGTAGGTACCTTATGGATCAAGGATAGACGCTAAAAGTGCATGTGTTGCCCCATGTGTGGATTTGGTAATTAATGAAAATCCTTATGCACTAATGTTTGCATTGAGATATTCTTGTAGATCTTGTCCATAGAAAAAGATTGGAGTTCATGTGTTGAACTCTAGAAGATTACATGATAACCAAGGTTCTATCCCAGGGTTTATATGAAGAATGGTCATCTAGAGTTGAGCTTATTGCAAGAGTGGCTTGGAAAAAGAGATTGAGTGAATATTCATGTTATCTCCAAGCCATCATATATATTAAGAGAAGAAGATGAAGTGCAAGTTCAAGAGAAGCATCTCGATGAAATCCTATACTTGAAGCTTGTCACCCTTTTGAAGATTATGGTCAAGTGAAGATGTGCCTAAGAGAGGCTCTCCCATATTGGTGTATGGGGGAGCGATATGTGAGTCTTCACTGAGCAAAGCGCAATCAAAAAAGGTAGTCCACTTGAAGAGATCGAGATCGTCATTTTCTAACTCAAATGGAATGCGCAAGGCAAAGGTATGATCTTGATAGGGTTTCTATTTTACCGGTCTCATGGTGTTAGTGGGAGACCGGGTTACAGGATAGACGGCGTTCTATCAAGAGGGGCTCTCAAGTTAGTAACTTGATCGCATCTTTGTGGAGAGCTCAAACCTTTGCATACTTGGCATATCATCTTTCTTGGTTCTTATTTGGCTTTTCTCCTTGTTGGGTTTTGTTGCTTGTTGTGATCTTCATGACAAGCCCAACTTCACCGAAAATGGATTTCGTATGAAAAACTTGTTGCGTTTTCGGTTTTGAGGTTTTGTCGGTTCATCTTTTATAGAGAGGTTTTACCTTTCTACTTTTGGTCTCCTCCTCACATGATGGACTATGATGTTTCTCTGCATGATCTTGAAGAGCTCTTTGTTGCGATTCCAACGAGCCCAAGATCATCGAAATCGGAGTCCGGACGAAAACGTTATTGCAGTTTTCGTTTTGCTGTTTCTGTCAGTTTTCTGAAAACCGGATATTCCGATCCGTTTAGGAATATCCGGTTGGAAATATCCCGTCACCATCAGAAGGTTTCGCGTTCTGGTCAAATTCTGAACCGGATTTTCCGGTCCAAATTGACCCCTCCCCTTCTTCTACCTCAAGTTAAGCACATTTTCCCCTCTCTTTCCCACCATTGTTGACCTTGGAAAGCTTGCCCCTCTCCCAATTCGTCCCATGATTCTTGCATATCCTTGAGGGATTTGAGAGAGGAGATCTAGATCTACAATTCCACCAATCCATTCCTCCTCTAAGTGAGGGGAACCTAGTAGATCTTGATCTTGGAGTTCCATTTGTTGTGTTCTTCTTTGTTCTTCCTCTCTTCTTCCCCCACAAGTATTAGTTGCTTTTGGTGGGATTTGAGAGTGAAGGACTTGAGCACTTCTTCTGTTCTTGCCATTACTTTTGTGCATCGGTTTGTGCTCTTCACGAGGATTCGTGGAAGTGAAAGTTCGTGAGCTTGTTACTCTTGGGTCTTTGGACCCTAGACGCCTTTTGTGGCGGTTGAGGCCTTTTGTGGCCACTTGGGAGCTCCCAATCCTTTTGTGGGTTGTGCCTCAAGATTGTTGTAAGGGACTCGATTTCCGCCCAAAAGGGAAATCAATAGTGGAAGGTGAACCAAGCTTTTGGTTAAGGTTCATCGAAGAAAAAGGTGAGGCCATTTGTGGCGTCTTGAGTTTGAAACTCACACCCCTCCAACGAGACGTACTCCCCTAAAAAGGAGGACTCGGGAATACATCGTTGTCTCCGCGTGCCTCGGTTATTTCTATATCCGAGCTCTTTACTTATACACTATACTTTGTGATAGCCTTCGTGCTTGAAGTTTTATATCTTGCTATCACTTTGTTGCTTGTCTTGCTTAGCATAAGTTGTTGGTGCACATAGGTGAGCCTAGTATATTTAGGTTGTTGGATTGTTAATTTAACCACCTAGTTTTATTCCGCAATTATCAAGCCTAAACCAGAAAAGTTTTAAATCGCCTATTCTCCCCCTCTAGGCGACATCCTTGTCCTTTCAGACGCGTTCCACCATGATTTTTTGATGGGCCTCACACTGCATGGAGGAGAGAACTCACTAGTAGAAAAATGGCCTTCCGTTCGGCCCTTTTATCCCGACCATTATTGGAACCGGGACTAATGGGACCATTAGTCCCGGTTCGTACGGCCAGGGCGCCGGCCAGCTTTAGTCCCGGTACCAACCGGGACTAAAGGGTTGCGTGTGGCGCCCTGACCTGACTGTTATACAGTGATGCTGTGTGTCACCGGTTAAGCGATACAACCGGAGGTTACGGGTTTACCAATCCCGGCCAAAACCTTTGGCAGGCGTTGCTCAGAATGGATCATCGGCAACGCAACACCCCGATTGATGCCTTAACACAGGCACAACCCTCAATGCATAATAGAGAGATCAAGACTTGTGGAACAACTGGCACATCACAGTCCCTACGACACAAAAATCATATAGTTCAACTCTTATAATAGAGAAAGATAGCAAATGTCATCCAGAGGTCACAGACCCAACATTACATCAAGCGGAAGCAAATTAGGTTGTTCTAAACAACAAGATCCAGCATATGGCCTAAGAGGCCTACACATAAACATCACAGCGCCAGCTGTTCCAGGATGTCCCAAGCTGCCACCTGGGAACCCCAGACTACTCGTCGACGTTCACAAAGAACCCACCTTCGAGGTCGGTGAAGTCCTCCTCTGAAACAAAACAAACAACGTTGAGTTCGACGAACTCGCAAGATATATAGAGCTTTAGCTCGATGAGGCTTTCAAAGTTATATGGCTGTTTTGCATAAAGCTGATTTTATTTATGAAAACATAACTCAAAGGCATCGACTAATCAGATTATTTTCAAAAGAGGTAAGGAGTAACTCTTTCTTTCATCACCTTACTCAACATCAACCATTGTACCTGTTCATCCAAGGCACCTCCCCGAATCACCCTCGAGGAAGCTCACCTTACAATCTTGAAGTGGTACCTTTAGTACCTAGTTTTTAATCATTCCGTTAAAATTATTCTATGGTCTTATCGTCCTTTCCCAAGTTGTCTTAACCGTGGACACGGCTTTTCGAAAAGATTTAACCCTGCAGGGGTGTACAAATGTTTGCCACGCGTACCGCCCGGCCCATTACCTGCGCATTAGCTCTCTTCCTTGGAAAGCCGGCTGGGTGGGAACGGTGTCGACTTCTCCCTCGTTAAGGACTTTCCAGGATCATCAGTGGCGGTAGGACTGCCAGGATCACAACACCCCGCCCCACGGCCACTCATTTTCCTAACACCACCATCCTCATCCCAGTTCATACCACCATCATCACGCACGCGCAAATGGAAGCCCGAACTAGAGGACCCTGGCTAGCCCCGCTCGAGTTATTTAGTCTATGAGGGTTCCTGCAATTGCATAGGCCTCACGCATGGTTGCATGCTCAGTCTTGGTTCGGGAGGTAAAGAACTCGCACCTAGGCGGCGAGAACGAGACAAAGCACCACAACCATCGTGGCCTCTCATCCCCACCTTTTTAGCATCTTATCACTTGTCACCACATTTCTCCACCATCATCTCCACATTTCACACCTGTTTCCAACAACACATGTATCCATCGTACAGCTATGCATATAACTAGGCATGGCTAAGCATCACATAGCATAGTTTAGTATCTCAGGCCAACAACACAAACCTATGGATAATAGGAGGGGAAACAGATATTGGCATAGGGAAATTAATGCAACTATAGGATACTCTAATCCGACAAAAGTTGACATTTAGAACCGCATGCAATATTATAGTGGAGAAAATATTTGCGGAAACATAGGATAAGATATGCTCAGAGGGGGGATTACGCTTGCCTTGATGATACGGCTGGTAGTACGGATCGTCACAAGACGGGGGTGGCACTTCACCTCCTTGATCTACCGATGCACAAAAACACCGGAAGAGCAATCAACACATGGCAATTGTGCAATGCATACAAGGATGATGATATGGCATTTTAAAATGCACCCTAGGAACTTTAAACATGACCAACAAGTTAAATGGGGTCCCCGTTATATTTATTGCATAATTGGGAAGAAACCCCATATTAAAACTTAATGAGTGTCATGACTACTAGAGCACATTATTGTAATTGTGATCGATGATGCATGATGATAGAGATTGTGGATCACTTAAGTTGTTCTGAGCATTTTGATATAAAGAACACATTTTTCTGAGGTCCCGGTGAAAAGTTATTACTTTTATAATTTTCTCTCTTTAAATTTATTCTTTTAATTATTTTAATTCCAACTATGAAAATGAATTAAGTACCCGACTCGAGGGAGGGGATGGTTATACTGGAATCATCGTAGTCCGATAACACTAAACGCGAGAGGGGAAGCGGGGACATGTACTATCGAAAGGGAAAGGAAAAAGGAAAACTGCAACAATTTTCTGCACAGGCCGGAATTTCCGGTTCAGAAGTGATCATGGGCCGGAGTCTCCGGTCCACCAATTTCTCAGCCCAATACGGCAGCCACTGGACGCGGGCCGGAGTCTCCCCGGAGTTGGGCCGGAGTCTCCGGTTGGAAAGAAAAACTCGAACAAAGAAAAGAAGAGCAGCCACGCACGGGCACGGCGATGGACTCCGGCGACGGTGGCGTGTGGCTACGGCGAGCTAGGGCTTGAGAGGGAGGTAGAAGGTGCATTGGCACGGTTATCTCACCACGAACGCGTGTGGAGCAACGGCGACGGCGGTGGTGCAACGGTGGCGACGGATTTGCTCGCGGCGGAGCTCGGCAGCAGCGGCGAGGTCGGGGATGGCGTGGCCGATTTCAGCCCTCCCGCATCGATTCCTCCGGCGGAGATGCGCAGGACGGCACGGCGGAGCTTTCTCCGGTCCTCGATTTGAGCGGGAGGCGCTCAGGCGACGGAGACGAGCGCGGCGGTGGCGGCGGCCATGGCGGCCCGCGGGAAGAGGAACGGGAGAGGAGATGGAGCAACGGGTGGATGGGGTCGCGGTGGGCCTCGTGGCCTTCTCTTCTTCACAGTGGACGGCAGAGGGGAGGCCGGGCGCGGCTGGCACGCGAGCGAGGTCGGCGACTTGGTGCGGCTCGGCCGCCCGGTCGCTACAGGAAGAAGATGGAGTTTTCGCGGAAAACCCCCTGCGCAGAATAACTCCCTCATGGATCAGTCCGTGAACAAAATACAAACGGGTCCTTTTCTATTTTTAAATTAAAACAGAAGCATTTCCCAGATTAATTGAGTCATTTAAACATGTTATAAAAATATGTCAAAATTCTGGTAGCCTCCTAATATAATATAGAAGCACCACAATTTTTGGCAACTCCAAATAAAATGTTTTAGACAACATTTGTTCATAGTATTTTGTTTAGGAAATTTTGCTAATTTCCAAATGTTGCTATTTAACAAATTTGGTGCAAGTACAAAAATAATATTGTGAACTCTTGGAACCTCCTTGATAGATATTGATGGGTATTTGTAGTTGTGTTTATTAGACAGCAACACATTTGAGTTGCAAGGAATTGGATTTAGGTGTGTTCTTGTTTCCACATATTTTAATTTTGTTTAGCAATTTGAGATGAATGCCATGATGCTATGATGCGTGTACTAAGCAAAAGTGAAAATTTTATACAGGTTTTCAGGTTCTCACTTTGGGCTGTTACATTGCGGCAGGCAGCCACAGAGGTGGGTCCCATCCACAAAGATACTAAAGGTCCATCTTTAAAGGTCCATCTTTAGTACCGGTTCGTGATACCAACCCGGACTAAAGGTCCCGCATTTTTCATTTAATATGGAATAATTCATATCTTTAAATCCGTAAATCGAAATTTAACAAATAAAATGACTAAATCAATTAGAAAAATGAGAGGAATCCAAATATGACAACTATATCATCTTTTGGATCACAAAAACGCATTTAACTAGGTGAAATTACTTTCGAAAAATCGGCATAAACTCATTTAACTAGGCGAAATTAGGTAGAAATCAAGAAAATTCCTAATACTTGGGGATTATTCATAAAATGTGGATTACTCTTTGTAAAATTAGATGGCTGCCATTTTGCACCATATATGTTTTGGAGGGTTTTTTTACTCTATATAATTTTTTTTCAAAAAGCGGTCAAAATGGCCACCATGACCCTCCTCGAAAGAGGCCAAATTTTTAAAACGACCGATGTTTCCATGATATAAGTATATAACCACTAGTTGTGTATCTTAAAATTATTTTAAAAAAAAATCAGACCAAACTATCATACACTTGTAGTTCAAATTTGGATTACTTTCGGAAAATCAGCATAAACTCATTTAACTAGGCGAAATTAGATGGAAATCAAGAAAATTCCTAATACTTGGGTATTATCCATCAAATGTGGACTACTCTTTGTGAGAATTAGATGGGTGCCATTTTACAACTTATATTTTGTACTTGGTTCATAAAAAAAGTCATTTTTGCCACTTAGAAAAAGGAAAATGATATTTATAAAAATAATTTGAAAAATCTCTTCAGAACCACTTCTTTCTATACCAAGATACACCTATTTGTCGAATATGAGAACTTTATCTCAAACTATGTCTTGGGAATTGCCATAACAAGGTCATTTGGGTTGAAACTTATAGATGTTTATACATGATAGACCTTTTTGTGAAGATTTTTTTGAAAAATTGTCAAAAATCAAGTTTATCATTTTTCATAGCAACTAGTACACATAAAAGGACTCCATGCCAGAGGATATCTTTTTTGAGGTTTTTTCACTTTATTTGTTTTTTTTTCAAAAAACGATCAAAATGGCCACCATGTGTATTCATTGAAAGAGGTCAAATTTTCTAAAACTATGGATGTTTCTGTCATATAACCACTAGTTGTTTATCTTAAAATGATTTTTAAAAAAATCAGACCAAACTATGAAACACTTGTAGTTCAAATTTGGATTACTTTCAGAAAATCAACATAAACTCATTTAACTAGGCGAAATTAGATAGAAATCAAGAAAATTCCTAATAATTGGGTATTATCCATCAAATGTAGACTACTATTTGTGAGAATTAGATGGGTGCCATTTTGCAACTTATATTTTGTACTTGGTTCATAAAAAAAGTCATTTTTAACACTTAGAAAAAGGAAAATGATATTTATAAAATAATTTGAAAAATCCCTTCGGTGCCATTTCTTCCTATACCAAGATACACCTATTTGTCGAATATGAGAACTTTATCACAAACTATGCCGTGGGAATTTGCATAACTTGGTCATTTGGCTTGAAACATATACATGTTTATACATGATAAACCTTTTTGTGAAGATTTTTTGAACAATTTGTCAAAAATCAAGTTTATCATTTTTCATAGCAACTAGTACACATAAAAGGACTCCATGCCAGAGGATATCTTTTTTATAGCTTTTTTCACTTTATTTGATTTTTTTTCAAAAAAGGTCAAAATGGCCACCATGACTATTCATCGAAAGAGGTCAAACTTTCTAAAACTAGAATTCCTCTCATTTTTCTAATCAATTTAGACATTTTATTTGTCAAATTTCAATTTACGATTTAAAGATATGAATTATCGATGTTTCTGTGATGCAAAAGATGATATGAATGGCATATTTGAATTCCTCTCATTTTTCTAATCAATTTAGATATTTTATTTGTCAAATTTCGATTTACGATTTAAAGATATGAATTATTCCATATTAAATATTATTACATAATCACTGTTATTTATTTAAAAAATATTATTAACTAGTCCCGATTTACTAGTCCCGGTTGGCAAACCGGGACTAAAGGCCCTCTAAAACCGGGACTAAAGACATGTTTTCCACTAGTGACTCTATGCATCGCCATGGCCTCCAACATCTCAGGTGCGGTGGTATCATCGACATGCACGATAAGACTGGCAATACACTCACCTCTATAACTCTTGATCACAGTACCAATGCCAATCGACGTGAGGTTTCTTATATCCTTGCATCAACATTGACCTGAGAAGTACCAGCCTGCGAACAGTTCATCTAGGAGATGCACGTGACTCTCTCTGTGGAGAACGGGGCTTTAGTGCAGCCTGACACAACTATATCCACGCAGAGGATTTTTTCACCACACGACATTCATGCAAAATGCCTTCATTGTAACTGACATCATTCCTCGCCTCCAGGGTCGATTGATGGCGCCTATTTCTTATTTATATGTCGACGTTCTTGAGCGTTGAATGTTTATCCACCAAGAATATAGTAGTTGCACATTATAAAAGAATGTGTGGAACTTGGTTGACTTAGAACAAGTATTTCTCATATCACATACAGGCAGCAAAACCCTCAGTTAGAATGCAAATAGTGTTGACATATCAATCTGAAGCCTTAGTCCTATATTTAACAAAGTAAACCGTTATTCCAAGTAAACCACTAGCCGAATTCTTGTCTTAAGGAGCAGTACTCCAAACGCTGGGAGCAGAGGCGTGCACATATGGTGCACCGTTTCTAGAAACATGAAACGCCTGTACTAATTGGTTAATAAGGTATGCCTTTGGCATACTCTCAAAAAAAAATGTGGTTATTTGCTCGATCTCGTTGACAGCCGACGGTGGTTGTATTTCCACCAATCAGCAGACTCCAAACTAGTTCCTGGAAAGTTTCCAGTCAAACAGTTTGAGACCCTACGCGTCCGATCTCTGTGGTCCGTCCTGTTGCCAAACGTCTCCTTCCTGTTTTGCGACGGCAAGGCAGCAAACGCAAGCTTAGGTTTCGTCTCTCCCTCCTCTGTCCCCACCTCGTGCCCTCCCCCTACCTACGGCGCGCGACGAGCACGAGACCTTGGTAGATCCCGATGGCCTCGCGACGCCGCACGCTCCTCAAGGTCATCATCCTCGGCGACAGCGGGTCGGTGGTTTGGATCTTTCGTCCTCGCTTCCGCCTTTTTTTATCCTTTTCGTCAGTTCCTCTCTGCTGACCTTTCTGCTGATTTCCCGTGATCCAGGGTCGGGAAGACTTCCTTGATGAACCAGTATCCTGCAATTCGAGTTGTGGTGCACTAATTGCTCCGGGTTACTTGTCCCCCTTAGTGATCGAGTTGTGGTTTCTTGTCGAGTTCATGTAGGGTTGGATTTGTTTCTTTTGTGTTTTCCTGAGCTGTGATGCAATTCAGATATGTGAACAAGAAGTTTAGTAACCAGTACAAGGCCACCATCGGCGCGGATTTCCTCACTAAGGAGGTGCAGTACGAGGACAGACTCTTCACTCTGCAGGTACCTTCGTTTAGCAGTTCAGTCTATGCGCTCCGGTAATGATGCATGGAAGCAAGTTTCTGCACATCGTACTGCTGCAGTTGGTCCGAGTAGTATTTTAAGTTTGATCTTCGAATCCGTAGTTGCATTGTGCCCATTCACTTATTAGGTCATTTACTATAGTGTTTCAGAAGATCAGTGGTCTTGTGAAAATTTTAACTTAGCGTGTATTGTAGTTTTTTTTTACTTGGAAGGAATGCCCCCACTTACTCTTTTATGTCCGGGTAAATGTATATCAAGCATGTTGCTAATGTGCAGTCATTGCACAATTTTAACAACTTAGCGTTGCACTTTAGAAAGCACCAAATATATACAAGCTATTTTTTGAAAACCGTCTGGCTGAAATGTTATTCAATTCGTGTAGCCCTTGCTGCTTAATCAGCAATCAAAAGGACTACCAGTGTCACTAATGCACGTGGACCTACTCTGGAAAATATGAGGCGTCTATCAAGTATAAATAGATAGGGCCTAGGGGGTCTATGCTATGCATTTTGCAGCCATGAAATGGAAGTGTATCTGCTTATGGGGTATTGCACTATGGCGTATGATGGTTAAAAGCAAAACCCAAAAAGTCGTGACGTGAGTAGAATGAGTACCTCGTACAAGTCATTCCACTGAGTTGCTACTCTAATTATGCATCTTACCATCTAAATCATAAACAATTATCTTTGATTTTCATTATCTTATCCCAGTAAATATAGTTTACATCTGTTAATTGATATAACTACAATCATGTAGTATGGGCATAGTGCCATAACCCTCTTTCCTTTCACTTTCTGAATGCTGTACTTATTTCTTGTCGTTGGGATGCTGGGGGTGCCCCTACTTTATTATATCACAAAAGGAAAAGCTACAGAATGGAAGAGTAAATAGATGAACCATACCGTTTTTATGTATCAGAAAAATCCTTCAATGTTCAGTATGGGGCACAGTTCCTTAACAAGCCAACCCTCTTTCCTTTCTCTCTCTCTGGACACTGTACATTCCTCCTTTATCACAAAAGAAAAAGGTACAGGATGGAAAATTAAATGCTTTACCCATAATGTCAGTTTCCGTTTTTATGAGTAGGAAAACTCCTTACTGTCCATATTACAAGTTCAGCCCAGTAAGATATGATGAACTTGGAATTACCATTCACAACATGTATCGCTTCTCTGTTTCGATCAAATAACATGTATTGCTTTTCTTGAAGCTGGTAGTTTTCAAAGCTCTAAACAAGTGCTGTTACTGCTGGATTTTTTTTCTTTGCTAGTTGTACATGCAAGCTCTTCTGTTGCTTTACAATTATGATAGTTAACATTCTATTTCTGTAGATATGGGATACTGCTGGGCAGGAAAGGTTTCAGAGTCTTGGTGTTGCATTCTACCGTGGAGCAGATTGTTGTGTTCTAGTTTATGATGTTAATTCTATGAAATCATTTGATAATCTGAACAATTGGCGCGAAGAATTTCTGATCCAGGTGAAGACCTCTGTCGTTTATATAATATGTTAACAACAGCACAATATTTTTTGGGTTTGTGTCTGACCTTTAAATCCAATTTGTCAGGCTAGTCCGTCTGATCCTGATAACTTCCCTTTTGTTCTACTGGGAAACAAAGTTGATATTGATGGTGGCAACAGCCGCGTGGTAATTAGCACAACTAGTTGTGTTCTAAAAATTATTTTCAAGTCATGCACTACTAATGGATTGTGTACTGCCATCTTAGGTCTCTGAGAAAAAGGCAAAGGCTTGGTGCGCCGCCAAAGGTAACATCCCTTACTTTGAGACATCCGCCAAAGAAGGAACAAATGTAGAAGATGCTTTTCAGGTCATTGTAAAGGATGCTCTTAAGAATGAACCAGAAGAAGAATTGTAAGCACGTTTTTTTGCTTCCTCTGTTTAATATGCATGCGACCACATATCGGTATTTCATACTATCAGCCATTTTGCTTAACCATTTTTTGGCCTGCCATCTTCATGTAACTATATAGTTAGCATTTGGAGGGATTGTTTTGTTTAATGTATTGTGGCTGAAAGCTTCAAGTTGCATTTCATTTCCTAAGCATGCCTTTTATTTCCAAGTTGCAACTGGAGCTGACTTTGAACCCTTCTTCATGAAGGTACATTCCTGACACTGTCGATGTGGTGGGTCACAACCGCACCCAAAGGTCATCAGGCTGCTGTTAGGCCATGACGCACCATCTCCATAACAACCATTTAATATGCAGCCTTTCGTGACCATATAATGTCATGAATCTATATTGCATTAGTGATCTCAGCAATCACCCCCTTCTGTATGAAATCAGGGACTGGTACATCTGTTATTGAATTGTCCATCTTGCATGTTATGCAGCTCATTCTCATGTGAATACGATGAATGAATGATATTGTCCGGGTTACAGTATCTTCATCGTGTCTGTATGGAGTATCCGCAAGAGATGGATAAGGGTAGGTTTTGAAATACGTGGTTGCCTCGGTTGCTATCCCTTATCTTTGTTGTCTACATGTGCACTTTGGGATGCAAGTTGTATCCTATAATTCTACGAAGCATATTTAGATACCTAAGGCGTACCCTCCATTATATATCTCACCGTCATTGTTCCAACTTATCGCACGGGCCTGAGACACATCACTATCATTCTCACTGATTGTACAGGATCAGAAACGCCAGCCAAGGAACCAAAACCCATAATGGACAACCTTTTGGTTCCCTTTTCTGATCTTCCTTTTGTCTGTCTTTTCCTTTCACTTGATCTCGTTATTGGCGATCTTTTGATCCTCTAGATAATGAATTGGTGATGTATGTCTTCTTCATCTTTTTTCTCCTTTTCTATTCCACTGAAAAGCAATTGTATTTGATATTTGAAAATTCATCGGTTCAAGCATTAAAGTCCCAGAAAAATCCCTCGGCTTCGACTTGTGGTGATGAAAAAGCAACGGGGAATTCGTGTCGAGCATGCCTTGTTAACTTATATTTCATTCTTTCGAAGAAGTTACTACTATGTTTCAAAATATAGTACATATTTGACTGTTTAAATTCATGCTCTCACAAAGAACTAATCAAATAATACATGGAATATGCTATATAAAATTTATACTAGTGAATTCATATTTGGAACACATTTTTATTATCGTTTTGCAACTAGTAATTGAATATTGTACACTGAATTTACGTATGAAGATCAAAACGGGTCAACAAATATAACTTATACCGCGAAACGGTGTTAGTATGTATTAAGGGTCCTTCCTCTTCGTTTCTCGACATTATTTTTCCAGGATTACGCCCAAAAAGACGTATCATTTTCATAGAAAAAAGGCCAAAACATCCAGTACAATACTACAGAAGACTACAACTCCACTCCACTCCACACACCTTAAACCATGCCATTGTGTTTACAACGACCGGCTACGACGAGCCGACAACAAGACAAAGACACCATCGTAGTAGCACGATCATGGCTCCAAGGCAGCCTGGGTCAACGTACCTCCCCTACACCCTGGAGGCTCACGCTCTCGGTAGCCACCAACACTAGCAACACATCGCCAAGCGTCACCTTCGGCACTCCTCTGGTAGTCATCTTCCAAGATGATTGATGACTTCAAGAAGACAAATATGTCGTGGCACCGTCGTGCCCCTCAATCGGCGAACCGGACCAAGGATCCCCCCGACCGGGACCATTACCACGCCTCTAGGGAGGAAATGGTGACCGCAACCGTCAATGTGGTCAACAATGGCCCCGCTAGGCAGAGCTTTCACCCCGAGCATTGACCGTGACCCAAAGTGTTGTTAGGGCATAGCCGTGGAGCCGAGCTACGAGAATACATGTGTCAGCATGATAGAGGAATTTCATCTACCTCACCGGCGAAAAAGAAGGGTGTCAGATCATTGTCGGCCTCATTGCCGGCACGAAGGAGGAGGTCGTGTTGTCTGAATGTCACAATGTCCAGTTATCCACAATATGTATTTAACTGGTAAATTTGAAGAGATGTCCGATGAAAAAAGAAATCCGATCTATTTGTTCATTGAAGTCCCATTGCATTGCATTGCATTGCATTGCATTGGAGAGGACTTCTTCTCCTGTAACAAAAGAAACAAAAGAATCGTGCAGGTGGATAAAGCAAATTCCCTTGCCTAGGTGGTATCCGAAGACGGCAGGGGCACGCTGGATTGGCCTGCCGGCCGGTGGGTGTTCCGTTCCGTGGCGCGGCGTCCAGCCGAATAGCCGATCCGTCCCTGCCCCGTCTCTTCTTGGCCTGTTATCTGCCTCGGTTGGAGGTCCGGTACGCCGCTTTCCACTTTTCACCCTGATGGAAATCTATCGGCTGAATCCAACGAGCGCTACCCCCATCCGGCTATTCCCGTGGGCCATATTTATTGGGCAGCGCTAGGCGTCCCCGGGGGATCGGAACCCCCGATCCCCGCCTCGAGAGCCGTTGGATGAAGATCGATCGGAGCGCCTGCTTCCGTTCTATCAGAAAGCACGTTTTGCCCACGTGGGTGGGGCCTGTTCACATTACCCCACGATAGAAAAAAAGGAAAATCCCCGATCGTCTTCTCCCGCGAGCAAATCGAACCCTGCGCCTAGCAACAGCTCGCAAAAAAAGGACATCAGAAATCCGGCGAGAATTTGCGGCCGTTCGCAGCAGAGCCCCCGCGCTAACCCGCCTTGCAGCATCGTCGGCGGCAGGCCCTTTGAAGCACTTGTGATTGAAGCACTTGTGATGGCCCTTTTGAAGCAACCCTTGCGGATGAGCCGTCTTGAAGTAGCGGGCGCCGCCGCTCGTAGCATCTCCCCGCGTCTCCCGTAGCACGACATCGTTGGAAGGACCGCCGGACGCCGGTGGGCGACATTTCTTGCAGCATTAGTGGCCACCATCGGTAGCATCAGCGGCCGTCCTCGGTAGCACCCACGGCCGTCGTCGGTAGCATCGGCGTCAAGCTTTTGGAGCATCGCCTGCCAACGTCGTTAGCACCCGCGGCCGTCGTTGGTAGCACTCACGACCGCCGTCGGTAGCATTGACGTACAACATTTGTAGCATCGCCTGCCACTATCGGTATCACCCGCGGCCGCCGTCGGTAGCATCGGCGTCCAGCATGTGTAGCATCGCCTGCCACCGTCGGTAGCACCCGCGGCCGCCGTCGGTAGCATCGGCGTCCTGGGCTCGAAGTAGCGTCGCCTCTCCCTCGCAGCAACACCACCTCGACCAGCGCCGGCCTCATGGCACCGACCGGTGAGCCTCTGGGAGATAGAACGAGAGGGGCACGGAACTCTGCCTTCGTGGATTCGCGAGGATTGGGGAAGAGCTCGGCCTCACGACGATGCTGCCAGCGTGCGGTGGTGAGGTACAGGCGGAGCGATAGCATGAGGATTTGGGCGGTGCACGGATTTGGGCAGCGCACAGCGAGCGTGTGCTACTGGGGCGGAGGCGGAGCAACTGCCTAAGGAAAACGCAAAAGAAAAGCGAACGAGTGGAGGAGAAAGAGATAACGTCGTGGTGGGCCCTCAACCCAGCTGTCTCCCGTACAGGACACGCGGCGCGCAACCCATCCGGAGGATCGCGTGACGAGATCCCCGGGGGGAAAAGAAGTGTTTCCCATATTTGTTCCCCCTGTTTCGTTGCCCACTCCACTAGATCCTGGTTGTTTTTCCATGGCAGGACCGACGAGCTATGAACCCTACGCACGGCGCGAATGAACAAGGGAGCTTTGGTTCAGCCGGAACCCGTCTATCAAAACAGACGTCCTTTTCGCAAAAGATACGACGCTTTTACAACTCCTCCACCAATAAGATAAGAGAGATTATTATTTTTTGGTTGAAGCGGAGAGTTCCGGTAGGAGGAGTATATCCCCCTCCCGCTGCCAAGTCACACACAGCGCAGGTCGGAGATAGATTCATGACAAATGAAAAGATGGTTGGTTACCAGGTTGTCTCCCCCCCCCCCTTGGCTAATTAACCGGTTTATACTACTATATATAAAGGGCGGACATTTTCGCGCTCCCTCCGCGCATGTGGTACTGTAGATGGTACAGTGTTCAGTTTGGCCAATCTCCATTCGCCACGTTAGGCTGGCCCATGTGGCTTCTTCGTTTTTTTATTGCCTTGACCAATAGGATATGTGGCTTCCTACAGGCCACACATGTTCTGACGTTGGTGGGTCCCACGATGGTGTACTAGCCCACCTCCGTGAACTGCCTCCCGGTGATAACTGGTCCTTCCGGTTATGGTGCCTTCACTAACTCCTGACTTTGACTGGTCCCACCGCGAAACTCCACACCAGCTCCACGTTCTGGTTCCCGGTGGTAACTGGCCCTTCCCGGTTGTGCTTTCTTTTTACTCTTCACATGCATGCTCCGGTTGCCTACTATTTCAACCGGTTGCCATATCAAAGATAACGGTTTCAGAGCTCCCTCCGCCTACCCACGTGTCCCAGGGCACTGTATAAGTAGTTTTGCATCTACACTGAACACACGTCTCCGCGCCGTCCGATCTAGATCCGACGGCCCTCCTTTTCATGATAATATATACATGAAATATATGCGCGCCGACGAGTAGGTTCTATTCCCGTGATCGGTTTCGAGTTTAGTCGACTCTAACTTCTTAATTTTGGATCCAAATTCACAAAAACATTTGACGAATTTTGTCAAATTCGCCGCACTCGGTCATCCGTTTGATTTTTTCTTTCACGAGTAGATGGATATCCCTTCCAAACAACTTTCATGTTTTGACCTTTTTATTTTGACGGACATATACATATTTCTCTATAATCTTCAAATTCATTGTATTTTAGGCCGTGCAAAAAAGACAAATTCTGACAGATTTCAAAATTTTAAATTTAAGTTCCGGGTATTTGGATCCAGATAGATACATATATCAAAGCGCACCGCTTCAGCGCTCCCTCGCGGTGGCCACATCGCCCCGCACTGTAGATGTACACTTCTACAGTGCGTGGCCGCCTCCGCGGCGTCCGATCTAGATCTGACAGCACACGCGTTTTTTTTCCAGAAAAGTCCCCGCCTTTTCCAAAAATTGTGAATCGGTTCTCCGGTGTAAAACACACGCGCGGACCCTACGCTTTTTTCCATTAAAGTCCCCACGTTTTCCCCTACGTTATTTTGTAGAAAAGTCCCTGCGTTTTCCAAAAAATATTAATCGGTCCTCCAGTTTACAGTGCACACACGTCTCCGCGCCGTCCGATTCAGATCCGACAGCCTGCGCGGCGCTATTACCCTCGCATTTACCAAAAATTACGATTCGCTCTCCTTTTCATGATAATATGTACATGAAATATATGCGCGCCGACGAGTAGGTTCCATTCCTGTGATCGGTTTCGAGTTTGGTCGACTCCAACTCCTTAATTTTGGATCCAAATTCGCAAAAATATTTGACGAATTTTATCAGATTCGTCGCACTTAGTCATCCGTTTGAATTTCCCTTTGACGAGTAGATGGATATCACCCTTCCAAACAACTTTCATGTTTTAACATTTTTATTTTGACGGACATATACATACTTTAGGCTGTGCAAAAAAGACAAATTCTGACAAGTTTCAAAGTTATACGACCAAAAGTACATACCAACACGTTCACAGTACACGTATACTCCTACTTTACATGTCTTCACGTATGCTGTTTTTTCCACTACCTGTTTAAACACCTCTAAAAGGAAAATAAAAAACTTTTTACCACTACTAAAGCCACATGATAACATCAATATAATCACACGGACGTGACGTGCCGCCGCGCCATCTTACCTAGTATTAATCAAAGATGGCAAGGCAGGAGTGGGGGAGCAAATGCGTCGTTGAGGATAAGAGGCCCACCGCGGTCGCATTTGTATAATCGAATCCATCGTGTCTCCACGTGGCGAGCCAACCCAACCCCTTTGGAGTAGGAGACTTTAACCGCGGCCACGGAGCCTCAGCAGCTCTTTTTATACCCGACGCTCGCCGCGCCATCGCCTGTTTCGTCGCCGTGTCGTCTCCCTCCCTTCGCCTGCTCGCCTGCTCCAGCCTCTGCCTCTTCTTTGCGACTGAACTACACGCGGTCCACCTTTACAGAGACAGAGATAGAGAAACAGAAATAAGAAGGGGGAGAGCTCGGTTGGTTAATGGTGTTCTACTACAAGGCGCGGCCGGACGCCGGCGATTACACCATCTACATGGGCGCCGACAAGAACGAGAACGAGGAGCTCATCAAGTACGGCCTCCCCGAGGACGTCTGGTACGAGCATTTGCTCTTCTCCACTCTCAATCTCTCTCTCGATCTCAATATCTCTCTCTCTCTCAATTCATACTCTAGCTCTGGTAATAAAATCGAGTTTCGGTAGATGCATGCGAATCACCGGGCTGGAGTGTCTACGAACACATGCATGATGCTGCGGGTCGAGCAGAATACTAATTTCATACCATGCGCGCAAGTTTAAATATTTTGTTAGTTACCGTAGAGGTAGAAACTCAATGGATAGAACGGATTGACGGAGGAATTAAGCTCCTACCACCACGAGGGTTGACGCGTGACGAGGCCATGACTAGGCTTGGTGGGCACGCTTCAACGCCCGCCAAGGCTCCAGCTACCAAACCGTAAGGACACGACCAAAGCTACTTAACAGTATTAGAACAGCTGCCTACACACATGCTGCGTGCCCTATCGACTGCAATATCTGCACCTTTGTTTTTCTTTCGATAATAGGCTATGAGAGCCCTAGCTAGCTAGTTGCGCACAGACTGCTTATGCTACAACTAGAATAATAAGTTAACCGAGTTAATCTCGTACTACATGAAGCCATGATAGTCTATAGGATCAGTAATTAAGCATGGTTTAGTTCGTTAATCATGTTGCTGCATGCTGTCCCATAATCAGGTTCCATGTGGACAAGGTGTCCTCGGCGCACGTCTATTTGAGGCTCAGGAAAGGCGACTCCATAGATACCATCAGTGAGGGCCTACTGGAGGATTGTGCGCAGCTTGTAAAAGCACATTCCATTCAAGGTATTGTTTGTGCGAACCCATTTGGAAGACGTTTACATTTTTATCATGCAAAAAGGGAATACAACTTGCTCTTGTCCTTTGTAGCCGAATGGACAGCAGTCCCGCTAGTTGCTCGAAAAAAAATGCAAGGGGTCATATAGTACGTAGTACGGTAACCAAAAAAAAAATCATCTGAGTCGATAGCAGCACTAAGTTGCGCAAAGCCACTTTGGATCTAGAGATCTTGTGATACCTATATTTTTTACAAATTCAGAAATTATATTTACAAGTTTCAAGAAGTCTGAAAAATATCCCGGATGTAATCAAAGATGCATCCTACTAGCACGTACAATCCCAATGTGAAATTATGTGTATTATGAGATACACAAAAATGACAAAGTCTTGTATATTTTAGAGATTTAAAGTTTGCACTCAGATCCACACATTTGTCATTTTTGTATGGCTCGGAATTAAAAGTATTTCAAACTAAAAATTTACACATTTTGTGGATCCATGGATCTTTTTTCAGACTTTTAAAAACTTGTAAGCAGGATTTTTATTTTTACTTTAAATGAGGGAGCGTTGTAGCAAGGGAGCAAGAAATCCCACTCCACTAAGTTGTACTCCCTCCGTTCGGAAAAGGATGTCACAAAAATGAACTATAGATAGATCATTTTTGTGACATCCTTTTCCGAACGGAAGGAGTACTAGTTATTTTAAGAGGAGTTTTATGGTACCCTATAAGAGTATAAGGGTTTGCGTTTAGAGGTGCCTTTGTCAATTAACACGGGTGTATTGTGGCTCCACCCGCGATCTGGGAGAATGCGGTGGAAAGCGGAGGAGTACCTGACCGGGAGGCTCGATGGTGCTCCCTACTCCCTACCGCCGAATGAATAACACTAAGGCTCAAGGACTAGAGTAGAAAGCTTGATCAGGGTTTTGGTGCTTTGCTAATGGCAGAGGACACCCCTATCTGGTGTGAAGGATGTGGGAGGATAGAGGGGCAAAATTAAGAGATAGGAGGCCGACGGGGTTATGCGACGACTGTTCATTAGGGAAAGCAAAATTGGGTATCAATAGGGCATGAGGAAGAAGGCGATTGTATGTGTCTGTTAGGTCGCCCTAGTTCTATCCCTATGTGGAGCATTTGTGCAGTATACATAGGATATCACTATCAAAAAAAAAAAATACTCCCTGTGAAATAAAACCACGCCACTTATTTTGAAACGGAGGAAATACCAGCACTAGATTGGGTGCCCTGACTTTAGCCAGATAGTTGACGCCAGTATGATACGCCAACAGTCCTAGACATGCCAAACTTATTTATGCCAACAAAGTTTCTAACGTGTTCTAATACTAAATTTTACCATCCCGAAAACATGTCCATGCGCGGGAGGAAAATAGGGTATGGTGTGACCTGCCGGGTGCTGGATGGCGTCGATCGGTGTCGTACTGCTACAAAGTTGCTGCATATGCAAATTGCTTGTTGCATGAACTCTTTCTGTTTCGCTCCTTTTCTTTGCATCAACTTTTTCTTCTATTATTGGCGCCCTCTGTGCATGCATGGACCCCGCTGCATTATCCGATCCAATTCATGTCCGGCCTATGTACCCGAGTGATTGTGATCGTCGGTGGTGATAATTAAGTTTGATCAATAATGCTAAATCGATCGTACATGCATGAATCATGCATGTGTTTGTCGTGCAGGAAACAAGATGAACAATGTCGAGGTGGTGTACACGTCATGGTCTAATCTCAAGAAGGCGCCATCGATGGATGTCGGGCAAGTTGGCTTTCACAACCCTCGGCTGGTAACTAACTAATTACTTTTAGTACTAATTAAATAGCACTCCCTCCTCCACTTGGCTGTCGATTGTAACGGTTTGAGTAACTTTTTAAGGATATATTATTGACAAAATATGCTCGACTGATTCTGACGCATTGATTTTGGCCAAGTTGCATAAGGCCCGCATTAGTTATCAGGTTGGAAAAGTATTTATGTATGAAAAATTATGCATAACAAGGAACCTTTCTGAATTTAATTAGATAAATTATCTTGCAAAATAATGGTGAGCATTCCATGCATGGAATACGAAAGCTGCCAATTCATGGCCAGTCTAACTTGATAGCAGCCTGTCTCGCGCATACCTGTAGCTCTGCTTAGCCACCACAAAATCTGACAACCGCCACTGCTAACTGACAATATAAGGGCTAAATAACCAGTTGATTCCATTTTTGCAACAAATAAATATTCATACACTGTCTACTGATCTCCAACAGGTCCACATCTTGACGGTGGAGAAGCGTGTGAATGAGATCCTCAACAGGTTGCATAAGACCAGGGTAGAGCGCCGACCAGACCTCAAAGGTACGCACATAACATACCCATACACAAGTCTTCATTTCGTCGTTTACAGACGCATAGTACATCCATCATGCATGTAATACAATTGTTCTTTTGTTTTCTAATTTGCACGGGCACTAGACTTATCTCTGCAATTCCTTTATGTATAGCCGAGAAAGACGCATCAAATGCGGCGGAGAAGGCCGAGAGGAAGATGCAATTGAAAGACAAGGCACGCACGCATAATTCTCAGCCTTTAAAATTTAAGCCTGGCATGTCGATACAATGAGCCCTCACAAGAAGAATAGTAGTTAAAACTAACTTCGTTTAAATGTATTTGGTGTGCAGAAGCGTAGGGAGGAGATCGAGAGGGTGGTGAAGGAGCGGCAGGCCGAGATACGGAGCTACAAGGGCCTCATGGTCGCCGAGAAGATGACCTCCAACCGCCAGATCGCCTCCGCCGGCAAGTCCATGCAGGAAGTGGAGGATGACTTCGTGTAAGCTTGACTCGATCGTGCGTGCGGTGTGTGCTATATCATCCGTCAGTGTTTGTATATATCCTATTCCTGATGGTAATGTGTATATATATAAGCTATAAGGTCGTCCTTCATTTGGGCGTAGATGTGAAAGAAGCTAGAGCAGATCTGTACATTCCAGAAATCCCGATGGCGAAATGCGTCGTGCAAGATACGGGTCAGTGTCGGATTAGCTTCTTCGATCTTGCCGGCCCGTGTTGGCAGTTGGATTGTGAATGGAATAAAATGGCAAAGGGCTGCATCGACGTTGCGATGCCTGAATAAAAGTATACCAGATCTGACACGTGATTAGGCAGGTGAAGCCAAACGCACCCGGCCCCTCTCCTTTTCCCCATCTCAGTGTCAAGGAGGTGATTTTTGGGCGACTCCCGTGCGAACCAGATCGCCGCCGGCGATCCGTTCGATTTCTCGCCTCCGCGGCCGCTCCGGCGGCGGGAGGTCGAGGAATCGACGGATCCCGTGCGTGTACATATCTAGGTTGGTGTAGGGTGCCTGCCGGCGGCGCTGAGGAGTTGGCGGCGTGGTCGGAGAGGCTTTTGGCGGCGGCGTTCCTCTCCTCTGTCCTTGGTGCTCCGGTGGAGGCCGGGGTCGGATCTGCCGTCTTGGGCGCGGTCGCTGCTCTCCGGAGCTGCGGCGTGCTCTTCCCCGAGCTGGTGGCCGTGATGGCGGCGCCATCTCTTGTCTGGGGGCTCCGGTGGCCTTCACCTCGGTGCTTGGCCTTGCTTTTGCTCAAGATCCGTGGAAGTTTGCAGGTTGGAAGCTCTCCATCGTCGTTGGTCGTGGACGGCGTTGTGGAAGAAGGGTGGATCCGGCGGCGTCTCGAGGCCGATACTCCTCCAAAGCTCAGATTCTGGTGCTTGCGTCAGATGGCCTTTGCGGCATCTCAACTTGGTTGTTCGAGGCGGCTGCTGCGGCGTGAGGTGAGCTCGTCTTCTTCCTTCCCGGCGGCGTGCTGCTGGTGCTCGGAGGGAGAGCTCTGCTTGGTGGATCCGCGTTCAGCGTGTGTGGGTTGTTTCTTCCTCCTCTTCGTGTGTGTTTGTGCGATCTTTGGTTGATCTTGTACACGAACTTCCTTCAAAAAAAAAGATTAGGCAGGTGAAGCCAGTCGATGTCAAGCCGTCGAAGGATCTTCGACGGCAACGTGTTGACTTGGTAGTTAAGCAGAGTTAACTGGGCAAGAACAAACCTGTGATTGGATGGTTAAGAGGGTGTTTATACCACCAGCTATATATAGTTGCTGAGATGGTTTTTAAAACTGTCGGCATATATGCTTGTAGCCGAGCGGAACGCTTGGGATACATTAGGCGGTCGACAATTCTGCCGTTTGCCACGATGATCCAATGGACATTGGACTTTATTTTGTTGGATACGACCGGACCGGTCCTTATTGGATGTGGATATCAATAGATAGGTCCAATAATATTGGACGTAATTTCGACCAAAACATTGGACAGTCCAATATCCACTGGACACATGCTTTGGCGACCGGCCGGGCAAAAATCGTGTACACGTCTACCTATTCCGGTAGACCGGCTGGTCCGTTTGAGGAAAAATTAAAGAAAATAGATTGGGGCTTCGGTCCTGTGGTGTTGACTCTTGGCCTGGGCTCGGTCGTTGCCTCGACCACACTAGCTAGGAAGACTCGACGAGACCGTGGCGACGGTGTGCTCTAGCCTCTAGGACTAGGACCTCCACCTCCCACCGTTGCGCTGCCCCTCCACATCTCCACCTCCCGCCGGTGTCCCGCCCATCCAACTCTTTTTCGTGCCTGCCCGCGTCGCACTCGCTCCGCCTCATGGCGTCTTCCTGCCCAGCCGCATGGCCATCGCTCCTCATCACACCGGTTCCTCCCCCCAGCCACTACTCCGCGGCTCAACCTCCCACTTTCGCCTGCACGCCTGCAGCTGACTCCTTCCTGCCGAATCGCTGCCTCACTGCTAGTATAGTTCAGTGGTTTGCATGTTTGTGTTTTTTGGCGATATTTAGTGGTTAGGATCCCTTGGATATTTCTGATATCCAGTGGACTTGGATGGATTTGGGTATTAGGCAATATAACGTGATTAGGATCCATTTGCTTGACACTTGCGTTTCTCATTTAGCCGGAATATTTTCAGTGAGAGACGACGTTCCCGCTGATATCGAGTCGTCTGTGGTGATTTAGCCAAAAAAAAACAGAGTTAACTAAGGGAAATCAAATGGAGGTCAGAAAGGAAATGTGGAAGAAAACGGAAGGGCCGCGGCCTGCGGGTCTACACATGAAAATGCGCCTTTTCTAGGCATTGCTCATGGAAGGTTTTTTTCTGTGTGAAAAGTGCCATTCAATTTTAGGATTGGAGGATTGCACATTTCCTTTTTCTTATTTTTGGACGAGGATTGCACATATCTGAAAAGTGCAATAAAATGGAAAAGTAGATATGTATAAAATGTAAAAATATTCAGTTCTGGGTTTTTGAATCGGTGAAAAAGTAAAAGGTACTTCCTCCAATCCACTAAAACGTTCGTGGAAAATGAACCTACCAAGTACGATCGCATAGCTGTCCTTGCGACGGATTTTCTGGACCGGAGGGAGTAACAAAAGTAGAAAAAATACACGACGTCACAAACATATGTGCACCCATGCCCCCGACCTGACACACATGCGTTACATCATGGGAAATTTGAGGCTTCAGTAATTTTGATCTTCTCTCCTCAACGTGTCTTGCTGGTTCACATTTCTACCGATAGATTAAAAAAAGCAAAGAAAAAACGCTGGCAGTATCACTGTATCACTGTATGGGAACACACAAAATAGGAGAAGGATCTTCCAACAAAGGGAGAAAAGGATAAAGGAGCGAGAAAATCGGTTCACGGCCAACCTTCATTGGCTCTCGTATGAGCACACAAACGAACCCCGCCCATTGAATAGCCACAACGCCGACTAAGATGTAAGGAAAATTGGGTGCTTAGATGGAGCTCGAGCGTTTTTTTATTAAAAATCAAAATTCATATTTAGAAGTTTTAAAGAGGTTTTGTACCCTATTTTCCTAATTATGTTTACCTGAATTCCACCTATTTGGCAAACAAATTAGTACGATGTGCAAATATACTTGTCAGTCCTAAACCCTAAACAACACCACATCAACACGCATTAATTTAAAAGACACAATAAACATTAAGGAATATTATATCGTGTAAGCCTAGTGATTAGTTACTTGAAATGTGCAAAAAAAAACTAGTTGGGTCATTAATAATTCAAAACAAACATGAAATCATTCTCTAGGACCTTTTGAATAAATTTATTTGAAGTAAAAAACTATACCTAAATATGGTGAAAGATTGGTGAGACAACTTGAATAGTTTAATAGCCGAACGAAGCCATTAAGTATGGAGTATAAAAATGCCCACATCTGGATCAACATTGTTGTTATTTATTCATGGTATAACTCACAGTTAAGTTTTAAAGTGGGTTTGAGTGGCTTGGATCCCGAAGCTAGGTCATCATATAGGTTTCACTACTCCTATTTGCAGAAAAATGTTTTCTCATAATACATACCGAAAAATGTAATGAAAGGCGGTATTAACTATTATGCATCCCTGCATTTGCAGCTCAGTATCGGTACCAAATACAAAGCAAACATGTGTCACCACCAACTACTAAACTTTTGAAAGAAAAAATGCATATTAGTCCACAAAAATACCAAGAAATGAGAAAATGTAAATGATTTGAGTGCACTTCTATACATCACATACACTATGTAATTTTCTATCAATTTATACATAAGATAAACAAAGATGCCCTCAGGGATATTAAGATATTCTTTACACACAAACAATCCAGACCTCTCTGCCAAAAAATGCGAACACATAAAATACAGTGTAGCATCTAATGATACATATTAGCCAAAGAAGTATTTCATTTTACAATTCTAGCTTTTCTTACATCAAAGTAGAATTTTCTTTCTCAGCATTAGCCCAAACAATTTTGAAGAACGAAGTGCGCATCGTTGGAAAATATTGATTTCTTAGCAAATGTATTTCCAACGATAAACATCAAAATTTTAACATAAATATTGTGTCTCAAATTATTAGCATATTTATGTGACTGGTTGTGTAAATATAATATTCAAAATATAACTAAATATCATATATCCATTGGGTAAGTAAGTGATAAATACGTAAAAGGGTTTGTTATAAATAAATGACTTGTTCAAGTAAACTAATGTGAGTTCCAATTATTTTCTCAATAATAAAAATGATCAAGACAGGTTATAAAAGTTGAAAACATTCAGGCAATTGCAAGAAATTTAAAATAAAACTAGATGACTCACAAGTACTGGAATTAAATCTGAGAATGGTTTGAAAACTCAACCATACATGAACCGAACCCGCATGAGCAAATGTGGCCAAACCTCAACTAAACCCATTTGATATTAGTGTCGGCCCAACCAAAACCAAACATGATTGTTCATCCACCCAAACCGAACTAAACCGTGTCTCCGTCTGTGGGTTTAAACCATTAATGATATGGGTTAAAAACTGTTTGATCAAATGGGTTGACATGGGCGCTAGCCGTGACAAAATGTAGCTACCGATCGAGAACCATATGGAAGGAAGCCATACCAGCCACTGGGTCAGGGACCATAGACGCACACGCCTAGAGGGCCCGTGCAAGATGTGTATCTATTCAGGTAACGGTTTTTTGAAAGCTTTGAACTCTATACGGTTTAAATACAACATGATGATGTCACAGTGATGTCATGAAGTACATGCATACATGACTTGCATGCGTAAGCACAACATGTTCGTCGACACGAGGCGCTCCCATGTTCGAACTTTAGCGCTACCGTGCTAGTTCTGAGAAGTGAGAACGCATGGAACGAATAAGATCTGAACCCATAGTCTGCACATGTTAGGAACCGAATCGTTTAAGCCCACACCTAACTAAACCCACCCGATTCCTCCAAAAACCAAAACTGTAACCAACTATTAACAGGTCAAACCCACAACAACCTGAACCAATCAAGCCCACAACGAAAACTGAACCATTTAACCCGGTTAATCCTAAACCGTTTCCAAATTTAACTGAAATTATGTCAAAATTTATTCCCATATGAAATATATCTACTAATAATATTCGAAGCTGCCGTGATGGTACGTTCTGCGTGCCTCTCATACAATCCAACTCCGATAGGAATAACTCCTGATTCAGCTGCGGCGAGTACAACTCCAGAACTCCTATACGTTCGGCATCACCTACAAACATACAACGCTACGATGTTAAGCAGTACCGTGACTCCACCGCCGTGTCCCTGTTCTGCGACCTCGCCGGATTAAGCAGTCCGCCCTTCCGTCGATCTTGCCGGAATAATCCGACTCGAGTCCGCCGCCAGGTCGATGAACGCCGTCTATACCAACCTCGCCAAAATCCAAGCAAATTGATCGACCTTGCCGGAATTCAGCCGTACCACCGTGACTGGGTCGCCGTTTCGCTGTTCTGCCGACCTCGCCGGCACTCCACCGCCCGTGCTCCATCCAAGGTACGATGATCCAAATCATCTCTACATACATCATACATGGTCTTGTTCTGTTCCTCACGAAGGTCCGATCGGACGGGGAAACAATAGGCACTTCGATAAGCTAGCCAAAGTGGATCTATCAATTTGCTTGGGACGCGCGTAGCTAACACCAGACACGAAGGTCCGATCGGACGGGGAAACAATAGGCACTTCGATAAGCTAGCCAAAGTGGATCTATCAATTTGCTTGGGACGCGCGTAGCTAACACCAGAGTGAATCGATCAACCTGCTTGGTGACGTACGGTAGCTAGCGGAATCAGTCATCGTGCTTGCGCTATCGTATTTTTATGAACGTTACCAAGCTATCTAGCTTGAGCAATTGTACTGAGCAGTGTTGATCGATCATGCAAGAAAATGTATACAAAGACCACATATTGTAAGCCCCTTTTATCAAAGTGTCGATATGTACTGACAAAAAGATTGATAATCACAATAGTTTATCATGTTACTAAGATTGCATACAAAACTATGAAGATGTGATTGGATATTGATGTCAAAAAACACTAGACGAGTGGTGATTTTCAGTTCAACATGAGGTTATTTTATTGCTTTAATAATATATTTTATATTCGCAATAATATTTTCTGTATCTCTAACTATTGTACGTAAATAACGCATATTGAAGTGATGATTTTATATATTAAATTATATTGGTCCTATGGTATTTTTAAGTTTTATAGGGCCTAATTTTCTATTTCTCTCTAGGTCCCAAATTTCCGGAGACAATACTGATAATTGTGCACATATAGACCATTTTCATGCAGATGTCACTGGCAAAACAGCACACAAATGACTACAACGGTGTACCAGTTCAAGCGTATTCAACACTTCGAGTAGATAGTACCGTCCCATCAACTCATCTAACAGATCTTCGTGAAACTTCCAATGGTACCATCCTACACCAGTGCATTTGAATATTGCATGCATCTGAATATAGTTATGCTAATTATCGACCACATAGATTAATGAACTTTTATAACCTGAACTAGAGTTATAGTAATGAAGTTTTTTCCAAAGGTGAAAGGCTTGAAGGTTCCTGCTCCATTGCACTGCTCGAGGGCGCACAAAGCAATGGTGAACTTATTTTAACAACCTCAACTGATCATGAACAAAACACAATTGCAAACATGAGAAAAGAAAGAAATGAAGCAAGACGGGAACAAGACAGAGCACGACGAAATAGCTTAACAGCCGAAAAAAAAAGAGGAGATGAATGCCCGAAGAAGAGCAGCCAGGCAAAAGAAAACAATAGATGAGAAGAATGCCCAGCAGAGGCAGGCAAGGCAAAATCTAACAACAAAGGAGAGACAAGAGATGAAAGCACATCGAAGACAACATTGGCAAAACATACCACCTGAGGAAAAGCAGGCACTGCTAGCTCGGCGCAATGCAAGACTCGCGGATAGGCGAAACACGCCTTGCGCTGAATCCATCGCAATGCCATGTCCATACGGAGCTACTATGCCATCCTCTTCTTGGAATTGAATTGTTTGCTTACTTCATCATATTGTCCACATAAAGCTAGATATAAGTAATATATGAAGGTTATGGTCAGAACCATATCAAGAGGTACATCGTGCATGCTGACAAGGTTCTATCGCCACAATGTTAGGCTTATCTCGATGTTAGATGTGCTTAGATAGATGATCGGTTTGTGATGTACTGTTGTGTATTCCAGCTTGTATGTCTGAGCTTCTTATTTAGGAATTAATCGTTTCTTCAAGATACATATCACCCATCGTGTAAATTTACAAGTCACACTGTTTCTTGGTATGACGGGCATATATTTATTAGCTTTCACTGTAGCATGGTAGTTAAATATTATATTTACATGTGAACAATTATGAAATGTTATAAAATTAAGTTTACATATATGTACAATGAAAAAGCGGACTTCAAACCAATTTGGTGACCAAATTATAAGGGAAGCAAGCCTGGCCTATCGCAATCATAAGCACATGCATGAACATACTCACATACTTATGACGACGTTTTGATCAATGTCTATATCTTAGATCTAATAAGTTTCATATCCCGTAGCAACGCACGGGCACTCTGCTAGTCATCGTAATCTAAACTAGAGTCCACCACACCACATGTTGTTGGTTTCAGATGGATATGCAAGGCGGGACTTAATATTAGACTGACATAGCTTGTGCAATTTACTTATTATAGCCCGACAATGATTCCTGACAACAAAATGGTAAACAAATATTAATTACCTTGAACCCCAATAAAACTTTCAGTATATGTTGGTCACTAGATAATTCTTTGTACCTTATTTGGCTGTATTCCCATGTGCAAGTATTAGCTTGGACAAAAAAGACACATTAAATTATTTAGTACTATACATACAGTATCGGATTACTATTAGCAAATACTTCGACTGCTTTCCTTTTGAATAATCAAACAACCCTTCATATTTTGTGGCTTAAATGCATATGTATGCAATTTGTCTACAAGTAGAAAATATGGGCATGTAAATTATGGGCCATATTTTTTTTTACTAGAAGGTAAGTCCCATGTAACAACCTTCACATTGCAGCATCTACGGGCCTGTTTGGATGCTCGCATGCTTTTTGGGCATTTTGCATCCGTGGGCCAACTCAGCCTGGCTCTGAAGAGATGAGGCCTGAGCCAACATCTGCAGTCTGTTTGGATGCCAACAATGTTCTGGCCAGGCCCCTTCGGCTGGATGCAAAATTTCGGCCTCCCCGCGTTTGGTTGCCCACTAAAGGCCCATACAGGTTGACTACAGTACAGTAAAAAACATTCTGCGAATACGTATATACGCGGAATGCAAGATCTACTCGTATATGATCCCCAAAACAGAAAACTTTCAACGCGAAAGTTGTGCGCAATGTTGAGATCTAGCTACATGTCAAAGGGTTTCTCAAACAATCGACCGAGTGAGAAGAAATCGACAAAATTCGTCCAAAAACGTTCAAAAGGGAACTTCGAAAATCAGAAGCTACGGCCGACGAAACTCAAAACCGAGCACGGGAATGGAACCCCCTCATCGACGCGCACATAGTTGATGTTCAACATTTTTCAAATCGACTTACAGATGTGTAGATCCGAGGCTTGCTTAGTGGAGTAGTTTAGGAGGAGGAGAGAGAAGATTAGAGGACGAATGCTCGTACCAGTTGGGCCAGTTACTGTGCTGGCTCGGCGATGGCTCTGAAGAAATGGCCGATTCGAGCGTTCCTCTCGGGCCTGGCTGAGCGTGCTTTAAGGTTCGTGCGTATGCTGGCTCGCGGAACGGGGCAGCTAACCAAACAGGCCGAAAATCGCTTGGAAACAGTTCGTTCCTGGGCTTCGCGACCTACCAAACACGCCCTACCTGGACCATCGATGTAACCATCTTCTGCTGATCGATACCCACTTTCCCAGTAGAAAATATTATCCATCCGATCCAGTTTATAAGTCCCGCACGTGTACCTAAGTCGTCAATATGGCCTATATAAAATAAATTAGATAACCTGAAATTATATAGTTGAAAAATATGACATATTAAATTGGTCAAATTGACGAACTAGATACACGCGCACACAAATAAACCACACCGGAGGGAGTAGGTCTCAATTCTCATACTCCCATCTCAAGAACGTATGCAACACGGAAATATGAGCGATTGCCGAGTAGGCTCCAGCTTCCACGTAGGAAAAGTATCAGGTGATACTACCTCTCAAATACTCCCATGCTCCAACTCCCAAAAACTCAATATGAAAATTTTAAAAAATTATAAAAAGTTATGCGAATGTTTACAAAGAATATGTCAATAATCTATTGGAGGAGGACGCGCCGGTCGAAAAATATCCCAGCGGCGAAAACAGACACCAGAAAGCGCGCGACCCGCTCTCCTCCCCCAACCCTAGCTTCTCCCGTGCCCGCGCCGCCGGCAGGCCGCACCTTCCCCTCCCCTCCCCCTCCCCTTCGCGGCGGCCGGCGCGGCCCCCCTGCTCTCTGCGCTCGTCGCCTCTCCCCGGCCCTGTCCTTCCGCCGCCGTCGGCGTGCGCCGCCGAGCTCTGCTCGGGCGTGGCCGGCGGCGGCGGTTGTCTTCTCCCCGCGCACGTTGGAGGCCTCGCGGGGCGGCTCTCCTCCGGTGCCGGTGCTCCTCGGGCGGCGGCGGCCCGGCTCCGGCCGGGGGTAGCAGAACGACGGCGACGGCTTGCTGCGGGGCGGCGCGTTGCTGCGGGCGTCGACGTGCAGCGGAGATCGCCGGCTGGCCCATGCGGCCCAGATCTGGGCCCGTCGGGCCCATCTGGGTCAGGGCGGGCCGGCTTGACCTGCGGTACGTTTTGCAGATGTAGGGGAGGTGGAGGATGCAGGTGCAGCGGCGACTGCGGCCGACCTTGTTGCATCGTGACGGTGAGCTTCACGGGCTCGGATCCCCCCGGATCTGGGCCCGGCCGGACTCTATTAGGACTGGTATGCCCCCGTGGGGCTTTACGGGCCCGCTGGGCTCGGCCGGACCTGACGGAGACTGGTGTGCTCTGCCGTCGCGTCTGGTCGACTACCGTCTTTGGCGGTGGAGGTTGCTCCCTCCCGCTCGGCTGCGGTACTGCTGTCCCCGGTTCCTACACCTCACCTCCGTCTTGCAGACCTCGTGACGGCTACTTCGGTGAGACGACGATGGTGGTGACTTTGGTTCCGTTGGCGCATGGTGGTGGGCGGCTAGTCTGGTGGTTTCGAGGCTCGTCCTCACGGGGCTCCTGTGTTACCGATCGTCCGGGGTTGTGGAAGGGGTTTCGGGAGAAATCCTTGTCGGTTTGTTCGACACCGACGCGGTGCCGCCCCCGGGTGGCATCCTTCCTTCCTGAAGGGCGTCGAGGCTACCCTTCGCTTCCCTCCGTGCCGGGGGAAACCCTAGGACCAGTGCCCTGGTCCGGGCAGCAGCATGGCGTCCCTTCTTGAAGGGGCTGCTTGGTACTCGTCGATTCGGTGCTAGGAGCGTGGTGGTACTCTGTTGGAGAGGGCGCAGCGGTTGCGGGTCACCATCGTTTTAGTCGATCCGCCTATGTCTCCTTTTTGTTTCTTCTTCTTTTATTCTCTTCCTCTTGCTTTGGGTGTATGTTTGCTGCCGCCCCAGCATTTCGTGACTGTTGGTTGTATCGGGTTGTTGCTATATTTATATAGCGGGGCTACGGCCTATTTCGTCAATAATCTATAAGTTTCAGGCCCAAATTTAAAAGGCACATTGAGAAGAAAAAAAAGACAAATCCATATATGAATAGTGTCAATTTGTGTTTTGTGTTTTTGCTACATTGTTCATGGTAGGTTTCTCTTTTTCATTTTTCAATGTGTATTTCGAATTTTGACCTGAAGGTTGTAGACACATCCCTTATAAACATTCCCATTTCTAGAAATATTTAAATTTATTTTTTTGAACTGGGAGCACGTTCGAGGTGGTATCCCTTGATCTTCTACATGTACTATACTCGTATTCCATCGCGCATCGATCAGGGGCGATCCCATCGGCAGGCCGCCGCCACTCGAGGCGCTCAGTGCTCTCCCTTGACGTGCAGAAGTACGCGAGGCACAGATCCAGACTAGGCTCTCAAATTACAACCTAGATATTATATTTCTCTCGATCACTAAGCATTAATTGTGTATGTATGCAATTAGACTAGCCATAGTGGGAGTAACATAGGTAGTATCATGCATGCCACGTTGGCAAAAAGATGACGTGTCACCGCAGTTAATGAGTAGAGAGATGATAGTAGTATCATAGGTAGATACCGTAACATAACGGATTCCAAAACAAGATGTGTGTGCAACCTAATAAATACACTAGTATATGATACCACAAATATGTTACTACTCACTATGGAACTAGTAACATATACTAGTATCATATGCATGATACTAGTGTATGATATTCCCCACTATGGCTAGTCTTATCGAGGATGTAACAATTTAAATCGCCAGTTCATCGCTCGCGAATTTCAATTCCCGGGGCATCAATCGCGAGAATATGCCACGCCAATTTGACTCTTCTCTTCCCATCTTCACGCGCGGTACACGTACCCGCACATCGCCAATTTAACCAGTCTAAGGTATATAGACATATAGTATTTATGTTCAAGGATATATTCACACATTTTTCAGAGATAATACGGGTGTTGCGATAAACCTAAATAATGAGTTGGCGATAGTTGTGTAGAGGAAGAGTAACCAACAAATGATAACTTGGAATCTGATCAATAAGAGAAAATATCAACACCAACCATCCGCGATCGAAATGTAAGTGGATCTAAGAATGTCGCTAATTCATTGGATGCACATACACGGTATGCTAGTGTTAACAAACAACCATTGATCTCATAGCTCACCTCCGGGGAATTTCGCTCTGAAAGTTCAGAGAACACCTGAGAGCGCTGAAGTATATTGATATCATTGTGGGAACGGTCATGCTGAAAAAGGAGTGCCAAATTCTGAGATCTTGTGAAGCCACTGCTTCAAGTATGACCTTGCACTCGCCAAAATGTCCCTTATATTGCCTCTGCCAAGCAAATGGACAGTTCTTTCACTCCCAATGCATGCAATCTATACTTCCAAACATGTCAGGAAATCCTATTGCCTCATTAATCGTCAAAAGTCGGGCAGTGTCGTCAACATTTGGCTCTCTCAAGTTTTTCGTGCCAAATACCACAATCACAGCTTTCCAGAACCAGTACATTGACTCTAGGCATGTGGATTCACTCATGTGCACATATCCGATTGCGGTTGAACACATGCCTTGCCATACGGAAGCGTCGTCCGAAAATAGCGGCAGTGAATGTTAGGTTTGTGCGATGGAAGTAACCTTTAAAGAGTTGGACATGGCCCCCTTTTCTGTTATGATCCAAGGCCGTTGCAAGGCCCAAACCGAGCCCCTGAACAATGCTTGCTGCCTCGCAACGTGTTCATTGACGACAAGTGTAGCAATTAAAACATCGCTCTTATCATCGTATGATTCATAGAACAACGAGGTATATGAGATGTTGTTGTAAAAGTACTCATCTGATCTATCCGCCATGGAAGGTGGTGGATTCGTACCTCACAAACAGCTCGAGCAAACGGCCGAACACCTTGTGGGCGTTGTCGATCTTGGATGAGCCTCTGACAGTTTCCCGGTCGTCAAACTATGACGTAATTGGTGGAGACGGCGACAAAATCCTTCCGGGGTTGGTTGAAGTGGCCGCGAGCAACACCTTCCAGCCGAGAAATGGAAACAACTCCGGTGACGGTGGTGCCGTCCCTCGACGAGATGTGGTGTCCTAGCGGGCCGGCGAGATGGTGCGGCGATGGGCCGGCGAGATGGGGGTGGGGCGAGTGGGACGGATGCGGGCCGACGGCAGCCAGGGCGGGTGGAGCTGGGACGAGTGGGACTATGTCGAGAGGAGACGAGTTAGGAGCAGACGCAAACCCGGATTAGGGGAGAACTGGTTGGCGGGTCCGGGGAGGACACCTCGGTCGTCTGCGTGTCCGGAGCAGACGCAAACCCGATTAAATTGGGGGCGCTGACAAAAAAGCGGACATCTATCCGTTTACGTTGGTGTGTTGGGCCATGGTTTTACCAAACAGACGAACAGATACAGACCAAATGGGTCGGCGTGTTGAAATTACACAAGACAATGGTGGAAATGTTATAAGAAATACTGTATTATTTTTAAACGCTGACCGAGTCACGCGTCGTGAGATCCCAAACGCGATACGACATCGCTGCATGTCACGAGCGAGCAGCGTACGTACATACAACCACACGGCTTCGTAGCAGAACTTGAGGACACGCCATTGGCATCGTACAATGTGCGAAGCTGCAGCGGGCCACATGAAGAGTGGCAGGAGAAACTGCCGCCCTCTCATGGCAGCATTTGACAAGATGCTGCCGTCCCCGTGTCTTTGAACAGGGGAAACAAAGGCAACGCCACGAGCTGCTACTGCTTCTGCTGCGACGGTCGCAGGTGCTCTCTGCGCTGCGCGGCGTGGCGCGCGCGTACACTGATGCCCAAAGGGACCGCCCTTTGCTGCCCAAACAACATCCGACCTTCCGCTCGCTTCTATCCAACGGACCGCATCGGTCCGGGCCCCACCCGCGACGCAGGACAAAGCCTCTCGTAAACCGAGCGCGCGCACCGATCCCTCCACCGTTGAAACCTTTCTCGCGCTCCAACGCGCGCTCCCACAGTGCGGGTGCGTGCAGCCTCTGCTCTGCCTCTGCGCGTCCCGTCCGTGGGCATGGCCACCACCACCACCCTCGCCGCCTCTCGTCTCCTCCTGCTCGTCCGCCTCGTGGTCACCGTCCCCTTCGCGCTCGGGCTCGGGCTCGCCGGCCGCGCGCAGCTGGACCCGCAGCAGCTGCTGGCGCTCCGCGCGCTCGGCCTGCCCCCGCACAGCGCCGGCGACCCCTGCGACGCGGCGGCGCCGTGGCCGCGTCCTGCGACGACGCGGGGCCGTTCCGCGCGTGACGTCCCTCGCCCTCACCAACTGCTCCGACACCACCTCCGTCTCGCGCCGCGCTCGTGGCGCTCGCGCCGTCGCTCCGCACGCTCGCCTTCCTGGACTGCCCGCGCGCCGCCGCGGCTCCTCCCGCCAGACAGCTCGCCTCGGGACTCTGGTACTTCTCCTGCACCGCGTCGCTCCGCCGCCTCTCCGCGGTGTGGCTCTCCCGCCTCGCCAACCTCACGAGCTCGCCGTCAGGGACACCCCGCTCGCCACCGGCTCCCCCGCCGAGCTAGCCGTGGTCATCTCCCACATGGACCGCCTCGTCCGCCTCACCCTCTCCAACGCCAACCTCTCCGGCCTCCTCCCGCACCACTGGCACTGCCCCAACCTCACGCGCCTCGACCTCTCCCGCAACCGCATCGCCGGCCCCATCCCCGACACCATCACCTCCTCGCCGCATCACCCACCTCAACCTCAGCTCCAACGCCCTCGACGGCCGCATCCCCGCCGACATCGGCGACCTCATCTCGCTCACCAAAGTGGACCTCTCCAACAACTCACTGTCCGGCAGCATCCCGGAACCCTCTCCACGCTGCCCGAGCTCGAGGTGCTCAACCTCGGCTCCAACCGGCTCAACGGGACCATACCGCCCTTCTTGTCCGAGATGAGGGGCTCAAGGAGCTCTACCTGGAGAACAACGACTTCGACGGCATGGTGCCATTCAGCGCCAGGTTCCTGTCGGGGCTAAGGGTGTTCAGGGCGGCCGGGAACGGCAAGCTGTGCTACAACAGGTCCGTGCTGTCCGAGGAGGTCGCCGTGGGAGTGGCGCCGTGCGACAAGTACGGGTTCCCAGTCACGGCGCCCCCAGCTGCGACGGCGCAGTCGGAGAAGAGTACGGCGGGCCACGACGACGGCGGCAGTGACGGCGACCCGGACGGCGGCGCCGACGATCGTGGTGGCGGGCCCAGTGCGGTGGTTCTCGGGCTTGGCATTGGCCTGTCCTGCCTGGCGTTCGTGGTCATCTTGCTCTTCTGCCTCTGCAAGGTGTGCAGATGAGGTGGCGCGGCGTACGGGAGCGGGTCGTTTCGTGAATTGTTGTGGTCGGGTTAATCGGGTTTGCATTTTGCTGTTGCGCTGTGTTGAGCACTCTACGAATTACGCCTGGCTAAGCTTAGCATAGGGTGAATTGATGTCCCCGTCTTTGGCATTCGGTTGGGTTCAAGATCTTGACCCCTCTTCAGTGACGAAATACGAACGAGATTTCAGTTTTAATTCTAGCATTTGCAAAGCTAAGCGTTGTTTTGTTTCTCCTTGCCCGTCGTCTCGTCGTTCATGCAGGGTCGTTCATGCATTTGCTAATGTATTAGCTGCTCAGCTACTACTTTCACAATCGACAAGAGGAAAACAGTTCTGCATCATGGACCGCTGTATGGGGAATGATCACCTTGAAGTTTGAACTACAAGAAAAGTGAAAGGGCCTTCACGTGGGAACCAAAATTGCCGGAATTTTACGTGTAAACAGTTTAGTTTTGAAAAGATGCCCGTGTTCCAAACAGATCAGAATGTATCCGTTACAGTTATACGAGTGAATTCCACTATACCACATACTCATGATTTAAAACACCAATTACCCATTTAGTGAATCGCCAAGATTACCCGATTAAGAAGCTTTCGACCCATTTTCTCGGATTCATCTATTTATCGTCGGTACCATAATGTGGCTGTTCCGTGTAATTTTGGCATGTATACAACTATTCAATGATCAAAGTCTCCAAAAACTGCAATTCATCACTTTTATAGCATCCAAACAATATTTGACATTCAAACTCAATATCTTATATGGGGTCCGAATATCTAATACATCTAAACATAAATATTGACATTCAATCTCAATATTGGATATTGGACATTCATCCCAATATAATTTCTAGCCTCCGAGTGCAAACGTTCAAACGAAGCATTAAAATATGAGGAGGACCATGAAAAGTGGAATAGATGGAGAAGAGGCTAAACATGATTACCGATGGCGTTTTAATTTTTTTGGTGCCACGCCAACTTAATATGTTGGTTCTATTTAATAGAACAAGTAAAATGATAAAACGTTACAAAACCTAGTTCAAAGTTTCTTAGATGGTGTATTCCGGAAAATTGTTCAGTAAATGGGGTAATACGTACAAATGTACAACTAAGGGGTAAAATGTGGAATTCAGTTAAATTATGTGGATAATGTATATAACGCTACGGTTGGAGACTTGGTTATGTCGTGTGATAGTTATTGGAGGGAACACTTATAACCGACTAATACTCCAATATACTATACAAAGCACATGTAGGTTAAACATAAGATCGTGGAGAGAACAGTTCCGGTGGCAGGGGTGACAGCGCGTGACGTGGTGGTCAAGATCCATTGGTGGGCTTCTCGTCGACCGTAGATTTAGTACATGGTGAGGAGCACTCATAAATAATTTCTCGGGATGTACGCGTTGATCGCTAAACCTTGTTAACAAGTAATGTCTCTCGTCTACTTTCTACAATGGTCTATTGCGCGCAATTCTAATGAGTGGTATCAGAGCGAGATTGCAGAATGGTTCATGGTGTGGATGATTTAGAAGAGGCGATGGGCGATATTGTTTTGAAATAAAGGCGGGCATCTTTCGAATCAAAGGACGAAACATAGTGGGATGGACGCTTGAGCGTTATCAATGGACAATACAATCGAGGTGACAAAGTTTGCTGGTACTTGCACCTTCGCTTTATGGCAGACGAGAATCAAATACTTGCTGGGAAAACATGGATTTGTGGAGACAAATGAATATGATGTTGCGAAGCATTTCAAGATGGATGCTGAAGATTGGGAGGTATTAATATCAGGGCCGCTGGGACCTTACCATTGTGTTGGACGAGGAGGCAATGGCTAAAATTCTTGCCAAGTTGGAAACTCGGTTACCACGTCGACTAAGCTATATATAGAACAAGATCTATATGGACTGAATTTGCAGGAATATGCATTCCTTACTAAGTATGAAATCATATATTAAGCCATCGTGGCTAGTTAAAATAGACTAGAAGAAACTTTTAGTCATGAAATCGGGTCACAAAGAGGACGACCCAACTCCCGTGGAAGGGAACCGAACTAACGTGGCGTGGTGGTCAAATGTGTCTGATGGCCATGACAGGCTTGTCATCGACCACACTATGTTTATTTATTACATGTGAAGGAGAGCCCCCGCAATGTAGACGTTGAGTGCTAAACCTCGCTAACAAATATTGTTTATCGTCTACTCTCTGCAATGGTCTAATTATGTAGAATGCTAGTATTATGTTTTGTATGCCATCTAGGGCTTCTTTGATTCATGACTTCTCTGATTCGTAGGATTTTCAAAAGACGGGATTAGAAAAACGCACTATGAGATAGACATTCCGTTTTCAATACTTCTCTATTAAGAGGACCTCTTTGGATCGTAGGATCTCGGTAGGAGTTTTGGAGGATTTGAATCGTTACAAAAAAAAAATCCAGGGAAGCCCTTGGATCGTTGGACTAGGGTTGCCAAATTCCTATGAATACGTTCCGATGGATAAAAACTTATTTTTTTAAAGCCAATGCATTTACACTTTATCACGATTTGCTCTCTCTCCCTCCCTCCCTCTCTCCAAGGATTGGTAGCTATTTTGTATGCACCATCAAAAGACACCTATCTCTAAATGCTTGTGTTTGAATTCTTTAGGAACCCATGGTACATATCATGCCAATCTCGTGTTTTTCTTGTTCCAACGTTTTTAATTCTAGCAATTCAAATAAGCACTAAAGGTTAAGCGTAGAACTATTTCCAAGAGTTTAGATCGGATGGAATGTTACTACAAATGAGTCATATAAGAAAAGTTTTCTATAGTCTATAATACATTGAATCAAAAAACTAATGTAAGGAAAATTCTAAGAATTATAATCCTCCAAAATTATATTTGAAAATATTTTAAATTAAAGAGTCCATCAAAGCTTTTTCATTTTTTGTATAAAATATTGGAATCCTCGGAATTTTTTCGTTGCTCGATTCTTGGATTGAATCATATATGAATTTTTCTTTACATTCTTTGTATCACATTTCTTAGTTTGTGTGAAAAGGTTCACCGATCTATTAATAATCATAAACAACAGTACAAATAAATACAAAAGTAATTAAAAAATATGAATAGGTATGTTGACCATCTAGCGACAACTACGAGTACTGGAGTGAGGCGAAGGCGCGCCGCCGTGCTTGCCCCTCCCTCACCGGAGACGGGCAAAGTTATTCTTCGTAGAGCTTGTTGTACGGACGAATGGAAAATCGTAGTGCTAACCCCAAATAGTCACCGCACCGGAACGATAACCACCGCTAAATAGGAGAACAATTGATCGGAAGAGTTTGAACTGCAACTATACCAACATACGTTTTGAATGAACAGAGTACATGACATCGTAATCATTTTTTTTTTCTTTTCATATGTTTTCATTATCCCGCGAACCTTAGTTCGCACTGCATGTCACAAATTGATGCCCTTCGTATCTCCTTGATCGATGGAATAAGAATGATTCTTGTACACTGGGAGTGCATTGTTTGGTGGCTGTCAGAGAGTTGCAGCCGCGCTAACACGTGAGGTTTTATTTCTGTAAACTTGTGATGGGAAGAAGGAGAAGCCGAGTTAACACGTGGCCGGCCTTATGTTAAGCTTGAAGCGTACTCTGCCAACCGCGCTATCGCACGGCCATCATACAGAGCGCAGCTTGGCTCGCCCGTGCCCTAGTTCCTGGTCCATCTTCCTCCTCGCAGCCTCATGCACAACTGATGAACTGATCCAAGCTACGGCACTAGTCGCTTTTGAGTTGCGCTGCCACTTCTGGCAAGGGCACCTTCAGTGATCCCTCTCTTTACACATCACCTCGTTGACCATAATCATACAGTGTGATCTTTTACTGGCAGTTCTACAATTTCAGTCCCCTTCTATTACCAACCCCGTTCTTGTTCTTGATCTCCTACTTGATGTTTTGCACCTTGCGTAGGCTACATTTCTACAAACTTGTGGCCGTGCTCTTTACTCGATAAATGAAGGAAACTTACCCTTTATTGATTCATAGGATAGCCCACTTTGCCATGTCAATTTGCCTATAGAATGATCGGTCCTAATGAATAATCATTATTAGAGAAAATTGCAAAAAACCACCACAATTGGTGGTTAAGTTTCAAAAAACCACCGGTTTTCACCTTTTTCGCAAATCACCACCACTATTCATTGACAACGTGACAAAAAACACTGATGATGTCTGTTATCTCGTTTAACCGTGATCCTGACAGGTGGGGACCACTGTCAGGCGTGACGTGGCAGACAAATTTATATACAAATTTACACCTGTCAGTGGCCCCACTTGTCAGAATCATGGTTCAAACGAGCTAACAGACACAATCAGTGTTTTCTGTCATGTTATCAACGAATAGTGGTGGTGATTTACGAAAGAAGTGAAAACCGGTGGTTTTTGAAGCTTAACCATCTATTGTGGTGGTTTTTTGCATTTTTCTCTTTATTACATATAGTACAAGCCTCATACGACGGCTTGATTCCCCACTCATGCGGCATGCCCCCCGTTGGCACAATCACGACCCGCCAATTCACCACGCTGGCCACGATAGCAAGTTAAATCCAGCCCATAAGTAGCATAGCACAAGCACTCGATTTGGCCTCGAGATATAGCTAGCTAGCTAGGTGGTTGAATCATTTAGCCACAGCGTGCAACCACAAAACTCTAGACAGATAGGATAAATGATCGATTACTCTCCGTTCCTCGCGTGCGTAATTCTAATTCACGTCCTCATGAGAATTAGGTACCAGTGGTTGATGCCTCATCAGCAGTGGCGGAGCTAGCGGGTGTGCCGGGTGGGTCCTGGCACACCCAGAAATTATGTGCATTTTTTTACTACTCATCTGCACGAAAAAAAAGGAAATCAAATCGTGTAAAAGGAATAAGAAAAGTCAACATGGCTGACGGGCAGCAGGGCCTGTGCTCGCTGCCTTCCTCGCCTCACATCCTTGTGCGCTGGCTCCTCGCTGCCTCCTGCCCCTCGCTCGATCCCCAAATCAGCTGTCGCGGCGGGAGCAAAATCCATGACGCACCACAGTTAATCAGGCGATCCCGTGCGCCGGCGTTGAGGACTTGAGGTCCCGCTGCATCGACACCTGCGTGAGCGCCGAGCGGCACCGGGCGCCGCCGGCCCACCACGCCGCTGCCAAGACCGGCCACCGCGTCTCCACAGCTCGTTCAGCCTCCGGGAGTCAGGGGACGGGCCACCGGCGAGTCGGAGACGGCCAGTGGAGCGCCTGAGCTTCGATTCCGCAGGAAGCCAGGAAGGCGCATCGAGATAGTTCCCATGTTTCCTAGTAGCTTCTGTTTTTATTTTAGATTTTTAGTCAGCTATTTCCTGTCAATCCAAGACATTCAGAGATTCAGTAGACTAGTGTTGCATTGTTTTTATGTCAAATACACTAGTTTTGACCTAGTTTGTTGTTATTTTTGTTGTAGATTTGTCAAACATGAAGAGAGGCAGTGGCCATATTGCGGCACTTTTCGGCAAATATGAAGCAAAAAAAATTGCTTCTTCTGAATCCCCATCAGCTGTGGTTGATTTACAAGCTGCTAGTCATCAGCGCTGCTTTTGTCGCTGAGGATGCAGAAAATAGCATTCCGATCTGATCGATGTTTTTAGTGCAGAGAATGGTAGCCGAAAAGCTGGTGCTGGAAAGGTTGTGCTAGATGATGATAGCTTGTGTTTTCAGGGACGCGGATTTTGCGAGCTCGAGCTCGTTTGCTCCGGGCGACGTGCCTTCGCGGTACTGGATGATTGATCTGCCGTAGTGGGGTTTGTGGGTCCGCGCGGAATCGTATGTTGTGGGTACAAGTTTGCCATAGCTGTACCGCGTACGCCTAGGAAGAGTAAATGTGGGGCATAACGGAGGGGCTCGGATAGACCATTGGTCTTAAATGCATTTTTATTGGACTAGTTGTTCTTGGCCAACCGGCGGCGAGGCCGCGAGGGAGACTTGTCTGTGCCGCCCAAGTATTTCCTCCGGTGACCCCCTACCGTCTGCCGGCAAGGCCTAGAGGTGTAGATCTCCGCGGGGCCATGACCCTCGAGTTCTTCCCCGACGCGGATCGAAGGTTAGCATTGCGTGCCACGATCCCCAAATCCTCCCGCCGCGAAGCTTTCGTGTTCTGAGCTTTTCCCCTCTACTTCGATCTCAGCTTGGCATCGGTGGTTGAGAGGGTGGCAAGAGATGGTGGAGGGGTAGATGTATTGGCGGCTGTGATTTGCTTGAGTGATGCCCATGACGAAGTGGGGAGGTGTGGTTCGCGGTTGAACCGCGCCGGCGACGAGGTCACCGGACTAGAGGTGGATACCCCGCTTGATCAAGGCGGTACAAGCAGTGTAGGGTCAGCCGATTCTTCGGGATCGCGGGAGCATGGCCGGAAAAGGAAGGAAGTGCAGTCAAAGACTGTGGAGTTGGATGGTGTTGAGTCTGATACCGGAGGACAGCAGAATCAAGCTGCTTCGAAGCGATGGTAGGTTGCCTCGTACTAATTACAGCTGGTGCGTGTTAACCCATTGGATACATACTTGCTGCGTAGTTGCTTCTGCCATCATAATAGGGTATTCTGTAAATTATGCAGTAGACGTAGCTATGTACCGGTGGGAGAACTGAAATTATAATCAGCAAGCATGGTGAACCGGTGATAATGTAGTGCATCAGTAAATGAGTGGGCATATTTTGTTGTTGGTATTTCCATATACGCGTGTGCACCCTGTTTTCAGTTTGGAATCGCATGCTACACATGTAGAATTGAAAATTGTAGTTGGCGATGTGGGTGGTATTTGGCAGTAAATTCGAGTTCCAACTTGTTTCAAATAAGAAATAGTTCTTACAAAAACGGGGAAACCTAAGTTTTTTTGGTGAGTAGAATAATGCCTAGCATAACGGTTTAGGGTTAGTTTCATTGCTTTGGTAAATATGGCGTTCCACATTTTTGGTTCGTTCTGTCCAGCCGTGCTGTGTCCCTGTTTTGTTATTTGATAAATGCTGATGTTTTTTTACATGGATAAATGCTGATGTTATCCTACTTGATGGTGATTGCTACTTGTATTTCTGTATCGCAAACCTGCTGTGCAGTCAGACTCAGCTTCTCGATGTTATGATAAAATGTTAGTTAGGAGTGTGCAGATATGGACATAGGAAATTGCTGTTGTGTTTGGGGGTATGTAGAATGATATGATTAGAATTTTGGACCGAACTTGCCTTGTATTGTGTTTTATAGTAGAAAAAAATCTTTGGTTAGCATAATTGGGTCGCTTTTTTTTGTATCGCTGGGATGACATTAATAAAAATTATGAGTGTTCTTTGTTCTTATGGTTTTTTTGGCCTCTGTTAATACATTCTTTGCCTTCCAGATCAATGCAGAGCAATGGGGCTGGCGATTTCAAAGATTGTGCCGGGTATACTGCTGGTGCAAGTGGCATGTTCTAAACAAAGCCAAGGAGAAACTCGGAGATCTTTATGGGAAGCGAAGCCTGTTTAAGACAAAGTTTCACCGGATTGTGAACCAGATGCTCACACCTCAAGAGTTTGAGGATGCTTGGAAGCACATGCTGCGTACGTACAGCATAGAGAAGAACCCATACTTGACACAGATATATGAAACAAGGCACCAAGCAGAGCAAGAGCGCGAACCACATGCTGAAGAACTATGTGCCACCAGGTTCTGCAATGCATGTGTTCGTGAAGCAGTACAACAAGTTGTTGACAGGGATTCGGAGGAGTCAGTTCTAGGAGAAACGCACAAGAATTGTAAGTACCCAGTTGTGGAATAAATCCGGATCCAGCCGTAGGTAAATTGTAGTTTGCAGCATGTGGTCAAAAGCTGGAACACTAATACATTTCCTGGCTGTTTATCTTTTGTCCAGGGGTGTTGTTCTCCGGCAGAATGTCCCACTGGAGAAGCATGCTTCCAACATACATACAAGGTCCATGTTTGAGAAGTTCCAGGAGGTGATGTTCGAGTCAGGCTCGTACGACGTCAATGAGGTTTCCCTGAATGGGCTCTTCGTGGCATTGTTGGTACAGGTAATTCCAAAATCTATATATTTTTGCTTTGCGACCGCTCTATTTATTTTCCCAATGTTGCAGCAGTCTTTAAACGCAGTAACCCTTGTTTCTATTTAGGTGCTGCAGTGCTGCTGCACATACGCGTTAGGGAAATACCGGAGAGGCATATAGTGAAGCGGTCGACTGTGCTCTTTCGGGATAAGGCCTGGAAGAAGTAGGGATTGAACATTTAAAGGATGCAAGAACCTCACAGATCAAGACAATGTGAAGTGTTTCAGCTACAGGCATTCACAGCTTTGCACGGCAGCTTTGGAGCTCGTTCGGATGGGGGATACCAATGTGGAGGCGTACGAGAGTACAACGGAAGGGCTTCGAGGATGCATTGTGAAGACATCGGCTCTGGCTTTAGAAGGAGACGGGTTGGGCCTCCTTGAGAGGCAAATGAAGAAGTTGACACCTAAAAAGGAAACCTTTGTTGTGCGGGCCGTATCCGACAGCATCTGCAGCAACGATACGGCTTTTGCTCTGTGATTGGATCCTGCACTTCTTGCCCCTGCCAAAAACTGAAGTGGTGAGAGACCGACCAATAGCCAGGATAGGCCTGGATACGAGGAAACGTCGAAAAGGACAAGGTTTTGCACTATCTGCAGGTTGCCGGGACACAAGAGCACGACTTGCTCGCAGAAGACAGTTGGCCAGGAGAAGCAAAGGAAGGAAGCTAGGTGCTCGAACTGCGGTCTGACTGGGCACCGGAAGACAACATGCGTGAAGAACAAAAACCCACCTTTGATCTTAGGCCAGGTTTAGGTGTGTATTGGTTGTTCGATTGAACTTTAGGGATTGGGCTCTTGTTGGAATGATTGTTTATTAGAGTTTGCAAAACTGTACACTATGGCGTGTTAGAAAATGCACCTCCTGAAAAAAGTAGAGTTACATGTTGCAAAATATGGGATGATCTATATCCGTGTGCCAGTTATTTATGGAGATAATTTCTGTGTTCAAATGTGCGAAGAAATTAATGTATTCCTGCGGCTGATATCATAACTGAGCCGTCATTGCCAGATACTGGATATTTTGCACTGTGCCAGATCCGCGCGAGATGGTCGGGCAAATTTTCGGAATGTGGATTTTTATCTTGTCTGCAAGTATAGCTCCGCAGCCATAGGTGCAGAATTTTTACCAGCATTGTTGGTACAGGTTTTTACCTGACCCTTTCTGGAGAAAGCTCTCCATATTTCCTACCCAACATTTAATGCTGAGCCGTTCCACCTAATTTCGGCAGGTACAGGTATTGTATACGATCCGACCAAAACCATACGTACATGTCCTGCTGGATCTTTAAATGATGCTGGGTGGTTGTTGTAGTGCAATCCGCAGGTCCCAACGAGTTCGGGCTCTCCTAGGAGTTTTCGGTGTTTTCAGTTCTCCTATTTTGGTTAGGGTGATTCTATAGCAGAACTATAATCATTCGACTACAAAGTTGGCATCGGGAAAGACCGTGTTGCGCGCATCGAGAGTTTGAAACACGCACTAGCACTTTTGCAAACTAGCAACGCGGTGACTCGGTTAAAAATTCTCGATTTTAAAGGCCGACTGTACATCTTTTTTGCTGATTATTTTCTTCGTTGAAATGACCGGTGAGTGGTGAGCACAGCACAATTGGTTGCAGTTCGGGGCAATCAAATGAGCAGTGAGATACATTCAACAGATGCGCCCAAACTTATATAGATGCCGTGCGGTATTCAAGGAGGAAATGATGCTTCTGAAATTCAGACCTACAAGGAAAGCTTATGCAAATTTTGCAGCTTGGGTGGACAGCTTCATCTGATTTCAATCTCTTTAGCTTTCAGTACAACCCTCTTGTACTTAATTTCTTCCTTGTACCCTTAAACCCGAAAATTAATAAAAATCTGCAGTACGCAAGTACAGTTTTTCGCTTCAAAAAAATCAAATGAGCAGTGAGATAGACGATTGGAAAGTAGTAGTACCGTCGGCTGATCAAAATAAGAGTATCTCCACCGGGGCCTCCAAATGACCCCCAAAGGCCCAATGGGGGTCCGGACACTAAAAACCGCCACCAGTGGCACCCCCAAGGGTCGCTCCGAGCGATTTCGTGTCTGGCACCCCGAGAGGGCCTCCAAATTTGGAGACCCTCTCGGGGGTGCCGGACACTGCCCGGACATGGCCTCTGACAGGGGCGGCCCGCCTAACATAGAGATAGGGCACGAACAGGTGCTCTAGTGGCGTCGTGCAGGAGTCCGTTCCGCTCGCGTTAATGGCGACGCGTTTCCGCAGGCGACGAAGGGACGGGACGGCGAGGCGTCTGCGGCACGCCTCGCATTAACGGCGGCGCCTGCTGACCGCCCAGACTTTCCCGGCTTCCCAAGCATCGGCGTGGGCGAATCGTGTCGCCGCCATTAACTCCGACGCGACGCGTGCTCACCCACCTGGCGCTTCCCGCCCAGCGCCACCGCTTCCCGCCTCCGTTTCCCGCCTCTACCTTGGACGGCTATAAAGAGCCCCCGACGTGCAGCCATTTCACCACACCACCACCGTCGGTCGCCGTGTAGCCAGTTCACCACACCACCGCTAAGAGCAACTATACCTCGCCGCCTCGTCACCTCATGGGCCACCCTCACCCAGGCAGCACGTCGTGCTCACGCGGCGTCGCAGGAGGACGACGCCGATGAGCAGCCGTTCGACTGGGCGAAAGTGGACGACGTCGACGTGGACGAGCATGAGGAGCAGGAGCCGGTGCAGGATCCGTACCTCGGCCAGGAGCCTCCACCGGAGCTCAATGAGGTCCCGCCGCCGCTGCCGAAGGAGCCGGAGCCGGCGCTCCCGCCGTCGATCTGGCCAGGCCAGGTTGTTGCCGTCAACTCTTTCGAGAGCTGGCGCTGCGAGCATGAGAGCCGCCAGCGCAGGCTCGGCTTCGAGGACAGCGTGGAGGCCGCCATCATGGAGGCCTCCATTTGCAGCGCGGAGCGGGATGACCGTTTTCGCGCCTTCATGGCTGTGGAGCGAGCGGCGTACGAGCAGCTCAACGCCCAAGCGGCGGCGCCGGAGCAGTAGCTGCGGATCGCGCAGGCGGAGGGGCTGGCGCATGAGGCCTCCCAGGTGCTCGCCGAGCAGGCGGCCCACGACGAGCTGAACCAGGCGCGCTTGGCGAGGCTGACGGATGCGAGGGAGGCGAGGGCAGTGGCAGCAGAGCAGGAGAGGATAGCGGCTGCGACAGGCAGCGGCAGATCGGGATGTCATGCGCCGGGCGGCGAGCATGCTCCGGCAGGAGAGGCGTGTGCGCTCGCGCTTGGCCCAAAGCCAGAGGGCCGCGCACGACGACGAGGCTGGCCCGAGCGGCGGGGTTTAGATTAGGGTTTATCATTTCAGTTTTCAATTTGAATCGTTTAGTTTAAATTTGTAACATTTAGCTTGACACTAGTACAAAACATCAAATGCTAGACGGGACCTAGAGCCGAACGAACCAAAACAAAATTTCATCCACTTGGGACATATCTTCTCAAGCGGTTCTATTTGTTGGGCGTCTCTAATATAATCTGAGACGTCTCATTTTGCTCGCCGTCTCCCATACAAAATTATTAGAGACGTCTAGAAAACTTCACTGCCTGTAGAAACCATTAGAGACGGCTGGGAAATGTCGCCGTCTGAGAAATAGCTCTTGCGCGCAGAGTGAAAGAAAATTTTGACTGAAAACAGAGTGCGCGCGAAAACTTGAACAAAATCATGGACAGAGACAGAGTGCGCGCCAAAACGTGAACAAAGTCGTGAACAGAGAAATTGGAATTAAATAGATCGATATTCAACAGAGTTCGTAACTTACTATTATAATTAGTAGCAAAATACAGTGAAGGTGGTATCAAATTTTCACCGCACCGGCTGCCGGCCAAATCCTCGAACGATTGGATCGATCTTAGCTAGTGCTAATTAATACGATCGATCGTGCCTATCCTAGCAAAATATGTACCGCGCGCCCTGCACAAGTTGCGCGCGAATATGTGATCGATCAATAGCTGATCAATCGATCGATCGATCCCGGCCCCTGGCCGTGGATCGATCAAAGCTAGCTATCCTAGCAAAATGTACTAGCCAGATCTCGAGCTCTAATATACTACTAGCTAGAGATCGAGCTTACCTACTACTAGATCGACCGCTCGACGATCGATCGGCTGGTCTAAACGAAAGGAGGAAGATCTACTCGTCTTTCTCGATTGAGGATTCACACACGCCCTCCTCATGATCGGGCATGTCCTCATCTGAGTCGGGCATGTAGTCCTCATAAAAGGCCGCCGGCATGCCCTCGTCGTCGTCGTCCTCTCCCGCATCTGCGTCAGGCATGTCCTCGTCGTCGTCGCCGTCCTCTCCCGCCTCGCCGCCCTCTTCCTCGCCCGCGACTGGCGCGCGCCGCGGCCGCGGCCTCCAGGATGTCGCGGTTCTGCTCCACAAGGGCGGGGTCGGCCCTCATCTGCCCGATGAGTGCGGCGTCCACGCGCTCGGCCTGGATTTGCTGCCAGGCCGCGCAGTTCTCTGCCTTGACGGCCTCCAGACGGGCGAGCACCAGCGCGTCGCCGCCATTGGCCCCCGCCACGACCCGCCCTCGCCCTCGCCGCCATTGCCCACCGCCGAGGCCTGGCTCTCCACCAGCACGACCTGGCCGCCATTGCACGCCGCCGAAGCCTAGCTCTCCACCATGCGCGCGCCACCATCTGCCGCCGCCGCGGCCACCAGGCGCGCCGGCATGCCTTTGCGGCCTGCGCGGACCGCCAAGAACTCCACCACGGCGTCCGCCACGGCCTTCGCTATGGTGAAGACCAGCGTAATATAGCCGGTGGGCGGGCGCATCTCCCCCACAGCCTCCGCCATGGCCGCCGCCAATGTCTCGGCCGCATCTGGGATGTTTGCCGCCCCGCGCATCTCAGCCGCAATGGCGGCATAGCGCTCACGCGTGAGCTTCGAGTGGGTCGTGGCCAGGCGGCGAGGCATGATGCGCGCGGCGGCGGATCTTGGATTGGCCGGCGAGAGGCGGATGGATGGAGGCGGCTAGGGTTAGAGGTGAAGGGGAATCTCGGAGGGGATGGATTTCTACCGTCCGGCGTCGCAGTTAATAAAGCTCACAAGTCCGGAGGGGAATCTCGGGCGCTGCGCCGGCCGGCCAAGGTTCCGGTGGGACCCGGAGGTCATTTGCATTTATCCGGAGGTTCAGACACTGCGCCGTTCACACCGGAAAAAAATGTGGTCAAAGTCTGCGCAGGGAGACATCCATGCAATCTGGTCATCCATTTATAATAGTCCGGAGGGTACGGACATTTAAATATATGAAAAGATTAAGTTTTCATATATTTTGGTACATTTGCAATATACGTGATAACTTTTGAGCTATATTTATGCATCCGTATTATCTATTCGTCCGTATATGATGCAAATATTGCGCGAAATCCGTATGTTTGCTAATTTAATATCCGGAGGATTCGGGTATGATCCATATGTTTACTAATTTAATATACCGAACACATATTTCTTCTACATTGATGTTAATGGATGAATAATCCGTATAATGGTAACTCTATGAGCACACTATCTGAAACCATTAAAATTGCTCACATTTTATGGAAAGTTCTTTCATAGGTTTGAAGTACTCCCTCCGTTCCATAATGTAAGATGTTCAAGGTTTACACACATGCATGTCTACATTCATACTAAACAGAATGTATACACTAAAAAAATGTCTAGCTACATTCATGTATATGAATGTGAATGTGGAAAATGGCTAAAACATCTTATATTGTGGAACGGAGGGAAATACAACTGTAAAGAAGAACACCATCGTACAAACCGCCTTTTCCATGTAAGTTAGCTACAAGTTTTCTACTACATGATAAATTATTTTAGGTATATGAACCTATTTCTTCGTCTACAACTCAGTGTAACATTAATTAGAACGCATAAATCATTTATCTTCACTTTTGTTTGAATGTTTTGTAAGTATTTTGGATTTTGTTAAATCTCGGAGTGAACAAACATATCCGGATGGTACGGACTGTGAATAACTGGCGGCAAAGTGAAAAATTCTGGGTTCCAAATCGAAAACGAGAGGGTGAAATTTTTCCCTCTTGCCGCCAGGCCACAAATCGAAATCTCGCCCACCTCCCAACCAAACCCTCGCCCGCCGCCACCCCCCTCTCTCCCCGCCTTCCCCGCCGCCGTTCCCCTCACCTCCTCACTCCTAGCCTTCCCCGCAGCCGTTCCCCTCGCTCCCAGCCTCCGGCCGCCGTTCCCCTCACCCCTCCTCACTCCCCGCCTTCCCCGCCGCCGTTCCCTCGCTCCCCACCGCCGTTCCCCTCACTCCCCGCCTCTCCGCCGCCATTTCCCTCACTCCCCCCTCCCCGCCGCCGTTTCCATTAAGATGCGACTGCCCGCAGCCGTTCCCCGTCGATGCGCCTTCCTGCCGCCGTACGTGACTCTACCCCTCCGAACCGGCCCATCCCCACAGCACATCTTGCCTCGCCGTGCAGCAGCTAACTCCTTGGTTTGCTGCATGTTCTAACCCTGGTTTTCAGTTTATTTTAGAAATTGTGTTGTGCTTTTTTAGGAATTTGTGCAGCATGTTGTCTAGTTTTAATTAGTTCTCAATTAGATAGCTTCTTGGTTTGCATATCATGTGTTACGAATTTGTGATGCCCACATTTGTATGACTTAAACGCATATATTTATTTGAAAACTAGCTTGAACTAGCTTTTTAGGAATTTGTGCAGCATGTTGGCTAGTTTTAATTAGTTCTCAATTAGATAGCTTCTTGGTTTGCATATCATGTATTACGAATTTGTGATGTCCACATTTGTATGACTTAAAATCATATATTTATTTCAAAACTAGCTTGAATTGCTATGATATAGGAATTCGTTATGCACATGTTAACTTAATTAATTAACAGGAAATGACATGCCCGTTGTGCGAGCACGAGTGCTCTAGCCTCCTCAGCGGAGCCAATTTTAGTGTTCAGCTGCAAGCTGAGAGTCGTCACAGCAAGTCATTTGTAAGTAGGACGACAACTTCTGATATTCTTTAACGTGTTTCTGTTGCATAGTACTGTATAATACCGCTTATCATGTTTCTGTTGCACAGGTTGTACCGTGCAACGGTCGGGAAGCGTTCAACCGGGTAGTAGGCGACACTATGGTGTTTCATGCTCTTGAGAAAACATACACCGTTTATGTGACCAAAGGACAGAGCACGACCCGCTTGCACGGCTTAGGATGGGAACAGTTCGTCCAGGAGACCAATCATGTTCACAAGGGAGTAGTGCTGCTTGGTTTTACTATTGCAGGTCTAAATCCCAGGATCTCTGTTGCCTTTATGGAATATGCCAACAATGAAGAGCACCATGAGGAGGATTATGAAAGTCCTGCCTATTGTTCTGGGAGTTCTGTTGAGAGTGACGAAGAGGCCAGTTGTTACCTAGTTTCCCGAAGAGTTCATCTGAAGACAGATGAAAACGACCGCCTGGTTCAGCTTCTCCCCGTGACAGCCGATGTTGGTGTTCCTTTTGTGACCCGTTTGACGACCACAAATTTGAAGAGACATGATATGGTATATATGTGCCTCTCTTTGCAAAGTTAATTCAAGAAGAACCGTCTCTTTACCTCTTTACCCGGTATATATGCCTCTTTCCTAAGTTAATATACTCTATGTTGTCCTTTATGCACAGGAACTACCTAAGATCATAGTGCAAGACGCTGGACTACCAACTCATGGCAAAGCTGGACTACGACTTGGAGCAGCTGGGGCCGTCACAACCATTAGGTACAACAAGAAACATGATGGCCGCATTGAGTTCGACAAGCTGGGGTGGAAGAATTTCATTGAAGGCAAGCGTTTTAAGATCAATGAACCTGTTTTGATCATTATGAGGAACACCAATCACCTTAGCATGGATGTCATGATTGAGATGGAGATCATATAGAACAATATTTCATCTAGATTGTTGATCAATTTTATATGTAGTTTGTTTCCATGAAAATGCAGTTTGCAACAATTATTTAGCTAGTTTTCTGAACATTTGTACGTGTTGTATAACTGATTTCAATAATGGTGGAGGTTCTGCTTTGTATAACTAGCTGGCTAAAACCGGACAGGTTGTTGTAATTATAATGTTTTAATTTGCTTCACTAAGTTGGACCCCCCAGATATATTCCCGGAGGCAACGAATATTACGCCTGGAGGATACGTCGGACCTCAGGAGTTGTTCGACGGCCAGCGTTTGCGTACGTCTCTGATTAGGCATGTTTGCAGACGGCTGCTTATATTGGCCGTCTCAGTATTAGAAGAGGTTGAAATTCCTGGCCGTCTGAGATGAGCAGTCATTACTGCCGGCCCGTGGCTGCCGGCTCTAGTGAAGCGTACATTAGAAACCCACACATACAGACGGACAGTTTAACCGGCTGAGATGACTCTCTGGGGCCGGCTCTAATTAATCGACCTTTATGTACTAGTGTAAGTTTGAATCTACAAAAAAACTCGTTTAGTTCAAATTTGTTTGTGTTTGAGATGAGAGAATTTTCATTTCCATTCGGCGGTGTACGCCGCCCACAAGGTGTTTGAAGTTTGGTCGGCACCTCGGACCGTTTGGGGGCGGGTTTTTGGGGTGTGCCGCTGTGGGCAGCCCCCAAATCTCGGACGGACACATGTCCGGCACCCCCCAATGGGGCCTCAATTGGGGGTGCCGGACACGAATTTGGAGGCCCCCGGTGGAGATGCTCTAAAGAGGGGAATTGTCGCTGCGCGGAGAGGTTGTCCTAGAGCTCCCGTCCGGAAGGGCGGCAGTGCCGGATCTGGCTGTTCGTCCTCACACAGGGTTGACGATGGCGTCGGCGGTTTTCCCTGATCTGGGTCAAAGGTATGGGCTGAAATATCTCTGAGCAACACTACTTAGTGCTTACCCATCGGTCAGAGAGCATGCATAAGAGCATCTCCACCGTGGGCTCCAAATATGTGTCCGGCACCCCCAAATTGAGGCCCAATTGGGGGGTGTCGGACATGTGTCCGCCCAAGTTTTGGAGGCCGCCCAAAGCGGCGCACCCCAAAGGCCCAACCCCCAAACGCGAGCAAAGGATCGAACACCTTGCGGGCGTTCAAATTCACTCCAAAAAACTGAAACGATTCAAATTTCATTCATATTTGTTATATATTACAAAGATTTTGAATGAAATTTGAACTAGCCCTAACCCTAGCTTAGTCGTCCAGCCATGCGTCGTCACTGCTGTTGTCGTCGTCGACCACGACGTAGGCGGAGGAGGAGCCGGCACGGCTGGTGGACGCGCCGTCTTGGCGTCGCGATGCACGGCTGCAGGTGCGCCGCCGGAGGAGGATGAGGCCGCCGCCGTTGCCACCGAGGTGGCGATGGCGGCCATGTAGCCAGGGCTGTTGCGCTCGATGGTGGTCACCGAGTCCACGATGGCGGCCCGGAACCCCGGCGAGTCGCCATCGTGCTCGTTCCGCAGTGGGATGGCACGGCATACCCGTACGGGATCGTCTCTACCGGAGGCGGCGGCGTCCTGGCTCTGGGGCGGCGCAAGTAGAGGCGTCCGCGTGGTGGTGAACGCCGTTGTTCGCGGCATTCGCGGATGACGATGCCGCCGCCACCTCCTTCTTCACCGGGCGGCAGCTGCTGGCGCTCCTCCTGGCGCCGTGGCCGCATGGGCAGCAGCCGCAACGGGGTGGTGTTCCCCGCCCTTGCGTGCTGGTGCGCGGCCTCGATGGCGGAGGCCAAGGTGTGGTCGGTGCCCTCCCACCACCGATGGCGGCCTTCCGCGTTGTTGCGGCCCGGCCGTGTCGGGCCGTCGTAGGCGGCGAGCGCCTCGTTCTGCTCGCGCTCGAACCACCGTAGCCACGCTCCCAGTTGTTGTCGTCGAACTCGGGGAGGGTGCGCTGGTGCGGGGTCAGCCAGAGAGGCGGCGAGCGATGTCGCGCCGGATCTGGTCCGGCGTCTCCGGCAGCGCCGGCACGGGGAGGCCGTAGTGGGGGGACGAGCGCCACCCCGAGGGCAGACGGAATCCGGCGGCACCAGCAGGCCGTAGCGGTACAGGTCCCACACCTCGTCGGTGGAGACCGTGCGCCCGCTGCGCCTGCTGCTGCTGCCCGACTCCCAGTTGTTCGCCATGGGTGCAGAGGGTGTGGGAGACAGGTCGGCAGAGGGTGTGGGAGAGGGAGAGATGAGAGAGGCGTGGAGTTGGGCGGTGCGGAGAGCCATTTTATGGGCGCAGCGGTGCGCGAGCATCCGCGCCGGCGTAAATGCGTTGAGTGGGAACGCCGCGACGCCGGTGCGTGGACTGCCGCGCACGCTGTCGCCGGCGTTAATGCGACGTGTGCCGTCAGGCTGGCGCCGCCGTCTCGTCGCCTCACCTCCCGTCCAATCGCCAGTAGCCTAGGAAACTGCCCGGCGACTGACCGCCATTAAACGCGGCGGAACGGCCTCCTGCGCGCCCTCATTAACACGGGCGCGGCGTGATGTGTGCATGACGGGCGGGCCGCCCCTGTCAGGACCATGTCCACCCCGGGGTGCCGGACACGAAATCGCTCGGGCGACCCTTTGGGGGTTGCCGCTGGTGACGGTTTTTAGCGTCTGGACCCCCAATGGGTCTTTGGGGGGCATTTGGAGGCCCCCGGTGGAGACATCAAACAAGCCGCTCGATTTGTACATGGTTTCGAGCTCGAGCGAGCTCAGACTCCCCTTCGAGTTTTCGATACATAAGTCTGCTGTATTTCCGAATGTACAGTGGCCATGGCATCAAGCAAAGAATATGCATATTTGAATATTCCATATCCGACTAACTTCTTTTCAATGAAAGAATTGGATTCGAATGCATGGTTCGAAAAAAAAGAATTGGATTCAAACACAGAAAGAACAGAGAAAGTGTACTGTTGCACAACATTCTGTTCGAAAACAAAACAAACTATGCTAAGCTTCTCCAGAAACCAAGTCCCATAGCAAGCACATAAGTCGAATCAACTATATCAAGAACAAATATAATTCTTGCAGACTTCCACTATACGATGTAGAGCATGGTTGTCTAGGTCCCTGATGCATACATAAACCAATAAGGTAGTGATCAATTGATCAGCAAATATAATTAGAATAACGGTTAAAAATAAGCATATTTCTTTAGAGTGTAGAATGCCAAGCCTATGGGTGGTGGTTACTGAACCACTGTCACCTCTTTCAAGATCTACACATCAGAATTTTTTAAAATTGAACACAACATAATATTGAACCAAAATTTCTGACATAGTATCTTTACCAACCCTCCATAGCCCAGTAAGTTAGATAAAAAATGATATTTGCATATTTTCATGATCATGAATATTAAGTGCAGTATTTGTTCTCGTTAGCATACAAAATAGCAGAAAAGGCAAGTTTGCGCTTTTAGATGTTACCACTCTCCCAGAACACACAAAGGGTATCAGGCTATTCTGGAAACATATTAACCACATCTGTCCATTAGGAAGAAATAATTATTGTTTTTTAAGAAAAATAAGATATATCATTTTCGTGGATCATAATTTTGAGGTGTGAATGTTGCGGGCTTGGCTATTTACATCTCTTGCAATACTAAACTAACATGCTTCCTACGCAGGGCAAGTGCAACAACAGCAGCAATTTCTGAAGGTCTGAAAACCCAGCTCCTGCAGCAGAAATTATCAAACTTCAGAAATTAATCGTTACCAAACTAAATAAAACTGGGTACCATAAATCTGAAACGTGCCACCAGCTGCTGATCTAGGCTAGCAACATCAACATGTATCTGAAACGTGCCACCAGCTGCTGATCTAGCCTAGCAACATCAACATCTATCTGAAACATGCCACCAGCTGCTGATCTAGCCTAGCAACATTTCCCCTAGCAACTATGTCTCACTCAAAGCTAGGTCAGAAAAAACATATGCATCGATGAGGACACACTACTCCACGGGTACTGACATCCTTGCAAGCATGTTAAAATAATTTTACGACTGCTCTATGCTATTCAGGTTTGTTGTATGTGAAATTGTGAATAGAAGTACCAATTGATTGACATGATCCATGGATCTTACAACAAGACATGGAAAATTCTCCATTATTTTAACTTACAATTTGACTATTGTGCTGATTCTCCTCGCACTTGTCACGCTCATGTGGAAGGCTTGACCCAGATGGCCAATCAATTTAGTTACTATACAAGTTATCTGAATCAAAAAGGGCCAAGTCATAGAAAATGTAGAAAAGGGCCACAACGCATTATGCAGTACACAAATATATGATTAACCAATATATGATCGGCTTGACCTAACGGTTCTTATGTTCAACTGTGTTTAAACCAGAAATCAGGCAAACTGGTCAGTACGTAGGGTTGTCCCTATGTTTGCAAGCAACTCGTAGTTCCCTCGGTTAAGTTCTGATTCTGCAATTGTGAAACTAATGTATGTTAGTGCGTTGGAATATAAGAGGTCTACGAATCACCCAAGAAGTACTCCCATCACTACACCAGTAATTATTGGTAAACAGCCTAGAATATAAAAACACTACTACACGAAGAAAATCTGTAAGTACAAACAGACAAGTCACGCAGCAAAGGATATAAATAGGATACTGTCATAACAAACATTTTTTGCAATTACTGTTAAAAAATGCCATAGCATACACATACAAGATCCAAGCCCTAGCATTTGTGTTCTCTGGAACGATAACTACTCGTCATTGTGTAGAGAGGATCTGAGAATAAATGGCAGGGGCTAGCATCTAAGCTAAACTGGTCAAGGATACTACTCATCATAGGTTGGTCAGTTCAGCTGGACAACTATTCTTAGTAGTGTAGCTAAAGTTATCATGGCCTTAGCGCATGGCGAAATAACCAAATTAGCTTGCATATTATGATTCAAATTTCACAACTGAAGAACAACATAAACCATAAAGAGCTGCCCCAAATATTGTTTGGGCACACCAATGCAAGTCAATCAGAATACACAAACTGCACAATCTTCAAGCACCAACAATCTTCTCCAGTAAAGAAGTTCTTGAAACATATAGAGAGATTTGTATGACAGTAAACAGAACATCACTAATTCTCACCTGCATAATTTCATCTGTTTAGCATGAAAACATGCAATATTAGACCATCGTTGTCAGATGACAGCTAGCTAGTGAAACAACATCAAACACAAATACACTGGTCCGTAATTGCAAACAACTACCGAACGGTAGTCGTGCATACAACCAACAGTACTACCGGTCTTAAGCTAATCATTCTAGCAGAACCCGGAGGCTGGAGGAATCTTCAAACACTGAATACAAATCTCAAAAGGTGCCTTGCAAGTACATACCGGAGCATCAGAGTAGTGAGCAAAAGGATCGCGAACCGAAAAATCAGAACCTCTCTTGAAGCTCCTAATGCAAGTTCCTTGACGATCAGAACAGACAGTGACCAGAACCAAGGAGGCTTCGCTGGGCCGTTTGGACCACAGGCTCTCCACTTTGGAATGCACCACTTCCATCGAAGTGAAACCAGCGTCCAACAGAATCTTCACCTCCTCCAGCACCAATGCACTCTCAAAGAAAAATTTGAGGAAGGCGAGCTCACTTTGACCTCCTTGGAAACCATGGAAATCGAGCCGCTTGATGCGCGAGTGGATGCAATCTATGGTACCAGACTCATGCCAGAATTGCAGGTTGAGCTTGCCTTTGGATTGATTAGTTTTCGTAGACTGAAATTCATCAAGAAAATGCATATGCAATTCATCAGCCATTGATAGCAATTAGCAATATGATGCTACTGCATGATGGTGAAAATGAATGCGAAAAGAAGTGTCAGGGGCTGGGAACCATCTTGACATCATTGCGGACTCCGAAACGGACATGCATAGAGAGGAATGTCACACTTGGTACCATGGTGTTGGGGCTCACTCTTGTCCTAGCCTGCATTTGCAATCACAATGCACCTAATTAAAAGAAGGAAGATCACAAAGTAACATTGACCGTGTAGGATTGAAAAAATTGAATGATCGCACCTTGATGATGGTATTTCCAAACTCTAGGACGTGATGTCTTGGATTCAAAAATCCCAAATACCGCAGCTTTGGGGCATGGATGATCTTGATCTTGGAACAACTGCCACCATGGATCCAAACTTCGGAATGGATGAGCTGGTCAAGGCACGGGGCGTCTACCACGAAGATTTCTTCAACGGTGGAGGCGATGAGAGCCACCTGTCAAAGGCTTTAGCTGACAAGGCGAAGGCGAAACTTTAACAGATTGGCTTGGATAAATAGCTTCTCCAACACAGGACTCCTGTCGAGGATGAAGTCCAAATCCCTGCTCTCTATGATGACGTTGCAGAGCTCGAGCTCACGGAGGTTAGGAAACAGGTTCTACGCGGGAGGCCGACCGTGCAGGGGAACTTCCAGAGGGCGAGGTAGAGGCGGGAGAGGGTGGGCATGCCTAAGAAGGTGACGGGGAGAGCGAAGTCGAGCGGCCAGCGGCGGTTGACGAGGACGAGTTCCTGGATGCCCTTGTCGGCGAGGAGCTGGAGCCAGCGCGTGAGCAGGCCATGAAACTCCACCATGTAGCTGCTGGTGAGGTGGACGCATCGGATTGGACCCGGATGCGCAGCGAGAACACTGGACACGGCGGAGGTGGCGGGGAAGAGGTCGGCGTCGACGAGGACGAGCCGGGCGAAGCGCCAGACCCCACGCCAGCGGCGGGAGAGCACGGCTGTGCGCGCGCGTCCTTGACGGGGAGGCGGGAGACGATGTCGCCGAGGAGCGCGTCGGGAGGCAGCTGACGCGGTCGATGGCGTCGTTGGGAGGGAGGGCGAAGAGGCGAGCTGCGGGGGAGGCCGGCGGGTTGGGAAAGGTGTAGTCTGGCGGGGAGAACAAGCAGACGAAGAGCGACGCCAACTCCTTCGGGTGCCTGCTCAGGAAATCGGTCGCCACCGCCATGGCTGGACCGAGCGGCCCTAGGGTGTCAATTGGGGACGACGCCGCCCGCCGGAAGAGGCCCTCTACATCGTCCGGTCAAGGCCTAGGCGCCTGAACTCGGCCGCCACGGCATAGTGATAACCCACAAGTATAGGGGATCGCGTGTAGCCTTTTCGATAAGTAAGAGTGTCGAACCCAACGAGGAGCTAAAGGTAGGATAAGTATTCTCTCAAGTTCTATCAACCACTGATACAACTCTACGCACACTAAACGTTTGCATTATCTAGAAAATAAAACTACGGTAGCAATACGGGTATGAGAGGTAGTTTTGCAAGATAATAAATACAAGAAAGTAAATGTTAGTGCTGCAGCAATAAAATACACTAAGTAACCATATACTAACAGTACCATGAGTGTGGAAAAGTGGTGGTAATTGTGGTGGCTTTGTCCAAGATTAATTAGTGAAGGTACTTGGTTCATTGTCTTCGATGCAGTTTTCTATGTGGGAGAGGCTAAATATACATGCACTCCACTACTTGGGATTACAAGTACTATATGATTGGATTGTTAGAAAGCATCCGCAAATACTAACAATGCATTAAGGTTTCCCCAACCATAGCCTTAAGTTCAAGGTCCTCTTACTCCCATACGTGCAACTAATCGGTTCGCGTTCTCAGGTTTCTGTCACTCCGGCAGAACTTCCCCCGCTTCGTTACAAATACTACCAACCCTAGGGTGTTTGATCCATGCGCGCACAAATATAATGGACACCAAAGGACAGCACCATATAGACATACAACTCTAATGAACCTCATGCATTCAATTAAGCAATCAAAAGACAAATAAACTACGGAAACATGATGTAAATCATAGGATAAATATTATAGCATCAAACACCATGTTTACATAGGACGGTACAGAGGTTTGTGGGAGGATGAACCACTGAATACAAGGAGGAGATGGTGATGGAGATGGCGGTGAAGACGGCGGAGAGGGGCAGCGCGGCGGCGCAGGGCGGCGGCGGCGCCGGCGGTGCGGGGAACTCCTTTCCCCGCCGCCGGCAAGCTTGGGGAGCGCCGCCCCTTAGCCTCCCTCCTTCATGGCTTCTTGGGAGCCCTCCCCCATGGAGATGGGATCCATGGGGGAGGCAAAAACGTGGCTTTTGGTGGCTGAAATTCGTGGGTGGAGGAGTCCTCCACGAATTAGGTTTCCTCCCTTTATATATCTTCTCGGATTTCCGTCACCCCCTTTTAGGGTTCCACCAAAACGGGCCTACAGGCCGCGTCCGAACTCCGATTGGGCTGATCTCGGGCTTAAAATCTTCGTATGGAAAATTGTGACAACTTTCGTAACAGCCAGGTCTCCATATACGTCATCTTCGAGGGTCAAACTGGCAATCTTCGTAAAAAGTTCTCAGACAGATTTCAGGAAAGTCCCAATTCGACTCCAACAAGGTTTCCTCTTGTATTCTTGATAATTTCTACACATCAAAGAGTAAAACAAGAACATTGTGCACTTTTGCAACTATTAGTAGGTTAGTCCAAATAAATAATAAACTTAATATAAAACAAGTGCTAAAAGCATAAAAATGGCATGAAACAATCAAAAATTATAGATACGTTTTGGACGTATCAACATCCCCAAGCTTAATTCCTGCTCGTCCTCGAGTAGGTAAATGATAACAAAATAATTTTTGATTGTAAATGCTATGATCAGGTCTTTAACAATTGCATGATGTATGGATAATAAAACTTAGCAATCATGTTTCCTAATGAAAAGTATCAACGAACTAAGAGCTTATAACATGAAATTTATAAACATCAACAAGATTGTAATGACCATAATAAAGCATGATAGAGTGGTATCTCGCTTGCCCTTAATTGTGGAGCAAAACATAAATGCCAAGGCACCTCTGAAGTTCAAGTGAAGACTAGATATAGAGATATCAAAGATAAAAGCATCATGGTTATACCTCAATTAATCGTATTCTGGGACAAGCACATTACACTAAGAACGACAGCTATGCTCTCGAAGAAGTGCTCAAAGAAAGGATGGTGACTCAACATAAAAATAAAAGATTGGCCCTTCGCAGAGGGAAGCAGGGATTAACACGTGCTAGAGCTTTTTTTTTAAAAACAGAGGTAAAAATGTTTTGAGAGGTGTTTGTTAATTGTCAACGAATGGTAGCGGGTGAGAACAGTATTCTACCTGTCAAACGGACTTTTAAGAGCGGCTCCCATGAAGGACGTTATTTCTACCAGCAAGGCAGATCATCCCTCTTTCTCTTTGGTTTACACACATTCAGGTATTTCACTGTTTGTCATTGCTTACTGATGAATCAGGGCAAAAGTGTGAAGAGAATTAATTGGTTAAAGTTGTAATTAATTGGGACTGGGCACCCCGTTGCCAGCTCTTTTTGCAAGTTATTGGATAAGCGGATGTATATGCCACTAGTCCAGGTGTAAAAGTCCATTTGACAAATAGAATAAAGAATAACCACACTAATTCCTCATGAGCTAGTAAACATTGACACAAAAAGAGAAATATTTTGAAGGTTTTAAAGGTAGCACATGCAAATTTACTTGGAATGGCTTGAAATACCATGCATAGGAATTTTTTGGTGGACTCTTTGGGATAACTTGGTTTTAAGGATTTGGATGCACGAGCAGCATTCCCGCTCAGTACAAGTGAAGGCTAGCAATAGACTGGGAAGCGACAACCACGAGAGCGATAACGGTCATAATCATGCTTGCGACAAAATAAAATTAACGGAGGCATAAAAACGATACTAAAACTCTGAGGCAAAATAGATCATCAAGGCTTAATTGACTTTTATTTTTCAGTCATAACATGTGTGAGCATGTGCCAAGTCGATTCAAGTGAATTATTCAGAGGAGGATACCACAATACCATACCATCTTATGAACAGGACAATGCATGTTGATATCAAAATAACATAATATGCACTATTAGCTAGTTGAGACTAACCATAAGAAAACATAAACTACTAAACAGTATTATTCACACATCATTTTTAAGTTTCAACAAGTAATCCATTAACCAAGTAAACATTGAAAACAGAGGATAAATAAAATATGTGACGATCCACTTATTAATGTAACTGGTGTTTGATGCTAAGATAAATAGATAATAAAATACAGCCGCTTCAAGTTTAGTTAAGTTCCTATGTTGCTCAAAAAACAAAGTTTAAAGGTTTGCAAACCGTGGGGTTATTGATGAAGAGGGATGCGGGGACATCCCCAAGCTTATGACTTTGGTAATTCTTCAATATTCCATAGTTTGGTGTTCCTTCATTCTCTGTGAAAAAACTTCAACACAAAAACTTTCCCATTCTTTTCTGCGGTTAGACATTAGTACAATAGATAATATTTCCCAAGTGCTACTATTAAACCAAATAAAATTTTGTTTTTAAGTTACAGAAAGGTTGCTTAAATGGCCAACTTATAAATGAAAGGTAAGAACCATTAAAAATCAAATGAAAACGAAAAGAGGCCACTCTTGCAACAAAAGTCAGAATCTGTCCAGAAAAACAGCAGCTGGAAAACGCAATTTTTAGGTGCACTTAAACATGCCCGAAATTTTAGCCAATTTTTGTACATGCAGAGGATTAGGTGCTACAACATCAGTAATTTTTTCGTGATTTTTAGAGCTTCCAGTAAAATATGAAAAATCGCGCAATAAGCAGTAGATACCGAAAACAGAAAATCACTTTTTACATATGTATCAACTAAGCTAAATGGATAAAACTTGGTACTTTATTTTTGATAAACTAAGAAACCAGAGGCTAAGCAAGACCTAAACATGCTAGCTACAGCAAGGAAAACTCTAAATAAAAATCAAAAGTAAAACCCAAATAAAATTAAAATAAAGAACCAAACAAAGAAGCAAAACAAAAGAAAATATTTTTGTTATTTTGAATTTATAAGTGAAAGTAAAGAAGCAAAAAACCAAATAAGGAGCCTAATAAAACTAAAGAAGGTAAAACCAAGACATATAAAAAATTATAATACAAGTTAAGACAATACATATCATGTGGACGGGTAATATAGAGTATGAACGAGACAACCTCATGTTAGTTGATGAATAGGGGGATGACTCGGGCATCCCCAAGCTTAGATGATTGTATCTTCTTGAATATGTTCTTGGGATGCACCTACACATCCCCAAGCTTGAGCTCTTGCGTCTTCTTATTCATCTCATATCACCATATTGATTAGATCTTATAAGCTACATCCACATAAAACTTCACAAAACTCATTAGTAGGGTTAGTACTCATTAAATAAAATCCACTCATGTTCAAGCATTGACAAGTTTTATAATTTTTACTCAACATTAGCCACTGTATATACTAAGGTGTTCATGATTTCCGTTGTCCGTCGAAAAACTAATGAAACTAACAACACCAAGTACAATATTGAATAAACAAAGAAATCTGTCAAAACTGAACAGTCCGTAAAGATGGCATTCAACGAGATAGTTAAGTAGCTCAAATCGAAAAACTTTAGTCTAATGAAAGAAAGATAATAATCTCAGGTTTATGCACAAAAATTTTCAAGTCAAAATACTATTCTGAGATTTATCACGATTTTATTTACAGAGAAGCACAAAATCTGTCTAAACAGAACAGTCAGTAAAGATCGAATTTTTCGACCTATCTACGTACCTTAAATCAGAAAAAGTTAGTCTAATGAAAGAAAGCTAATAAGCATCACTTTGCACTCAAGAAATTTCAGATCAAGATCACGTTCTGGTGATTTTAAACATTTAATACGGTGGAGCACAGAAAATCTGTTTCTGGACAGCAAAGTAAAACTATCAACTTTCAATTAACTAAAGACTATAATTAGCATTTTATTTTTATGTACAGAGGTATATACACAATATTTACAATATTTACATGTTTTTAATGAAAAGCTTCCATGGAAAGATTTGTTTTGGTTTCATAGGCATGAACACAAGTGTTCAAGGTCGACCCCCATTTAACCATTACTCATCTTTCCAATCACTTTTCTTTTTGAAAACGTTTTTAGATAACAACTACACCTAATTTTTTTTTAATTCGCATTCCCTATCCATAGTAAGATAAAGAACAACTTAATACTGAAAATAAAAACTACTTAGAGATAAAGCAAACAAGTGCACACAAGAACATTAACCTACGCTATGGCTCCCCGGCAACGGCGCCAGAAAAGGTCTTGATAACCCACAAGTATAGGGGATCGCGTGTAGCCTTTTCGATAAGTAAGAGTGTCGAACCCAACGAGGAGCTAAAGGTAGGATAAGTATTCTCTCAAGTTCTATCAACCACTGATACAACTCTACGCACACTAAACGTTTGCATTATCTAGAAAATAAAACTACGGTAGCAATACGGGTATGAGAGGTAGTTTTGCAAGATAATAAATACAAGAAAGTAAATGTTAGTGCTGCAGCAATAAAATACACTAAGTAACCATATACTAACAGTACCATGAGTGTGGAAAAGTGGTGGTAATTGTGGTGGCTTTGTCCAAGATTAATTAGTGAAGGTACTTGGTTCATTGTCTTCGATGCAGTTTTCTATGTGGGAGAGGCTAAATATACATGCACTCCACTACTTGGGATTACAAGTACTATATGATTGGATTGTTAGAAAGCATCCGCAAATACTAACAATGCATTAAGGTTTCCCCAACCATAGCCTTAAGTTCAAGGTCCTCTTACTCCCATACGTGCAACTAATCGGTTCGCGTTCTCAGGTTTCTGTCACTCCGGCAGAACTTCCCCCGCTTCGTTACAAATACTACCAACCCTAGGGTGTTTGATCCATGCGCGCACAAATATAATGGACACCAAAGGACAGCACCATATAGACATACAACTCTAATGAACCTCATGCATTCAATTAAGCAATCAAAAGACAAATAAACTACGGAAACATGATGTAAATCATAGGATAAATATTATAGCATCAAACACCATGTTTACATAGGACGGTACAGAGGTTTGTGGGAGGATGAACCACTGAATACAAGGAGGAGATGGTGATGGAGATGGCGGTGAAGACGGCGGAGAGGGGCAGCGCGGCGGCGCAGGGCGGCGGCGGCGCCGGCGGTGCGGGGAACTCCTTTCCCCGCCGCCGGCAAGCTTGGGGAGCGCCGCCCCTTAGCCTCCCTCCTTCATGGCTTCTTGGGAGCCCTCCCCCATGGAGATGGGATCCATGGGGGAGGCAAAAACGTGGCTTTTGGTGGCTGAAATTCGTGGGTGGAGGAGTCCTCCACGAATTAGGTTTCCTCCCTTTATATATCTTCTCGGATTTCCGTCACCCCCTTTTAGGGTTCCACCAAAACGGGCCTACAGGCCGCGTCCGAACTCCGATTGGGCTGATCTCGGGCTTAAAATCTTCGTATGGAAAATTGTGACAACTTTCGTAACAGCCAGGTCTCCATATAACGTCATCTTCGAGGGTCAAACTGGCAATCTTCGTAAAAAGTTCTCAGACAGATTTCAGGAAAGTCCCAATTCGACTCCAACAAGGTTTCCTCTTGTATTCTTGATAATTTCTACACATCAAAGAGTAAAACAAGAACATTGTGCACTTTTGCAACTATTAGTAGGTTAGTCCAAATAAATAATAAACTTAATATAAAACAAGTGCTAAAAGCATAAAAATGGCATGAAACAATCAAAAATTATAGATACGTTTTGGACGTATCACATAGTTCGGGGTTTCCATGGCCGCCGCCGCAAGCGCCGCGGTGGGGGCGAGGGTTTGAGCGGCGCGTGCTACCTACGGGGCATTTGATGATAACCCCCCAAGCCACTCCTGTGGAGTGGAGCAGAGCAGCTACGGGAAGATGCTCCTAAGCTGCAGGAAGAAGCTTAGATGCGCCTAAAATGCTCGAAGCCCATCATCGTGGCCCACAAATCAGTCGCGCAGTTCTTTCTGTCTCCATTTCAAGGAAATTACGCAAACACACCACAATTCGGCGCCAAACCACAGGTCAGTACCAACATTGGTGAATTTTTCGCGTCAGTACTATTCTTGAGGCGACGAGCAACAGATGGCCCAAATGCTGCGTTTTAACACATTTTAACCGTTCTGCCAAGGTGGCCCCGCATGTCAGCGCTGACGTGGCCAAACGGCCGTTAGCCCGCTGACGTTCCGACCGCGCGGGCACGTTTGGTCAACACCGACCCGGTCGGAAGCGGACGAACCAGTTCACTCCCTCTCTCTTCTCTCCCGAGCCCGACGAGCTCTGTCGCCAGTCCCCGCCGTAGCTGCGTTCCTGGCGCCGCCCTGGAGATGCCGAGCTGGGGCGACGGAGAGACGTCGAGCGAGACCTTCATGAGTTCTGAGGTAAGTCATTTTTCACAGATTAGGCTAGGGTTAGGGTTCGATCTGGTTCTAGGGTTTCGATTTGGGGATTTCAAAAATCCGTCGATTGAGCCTCGATTTTGTTCTCTGTTGATCAACTCGTAGTATCCAGAGGGGGGATATACTCCCGATTCCATCGAGGATCCAACATGGTGCGGCATTGCGTTGGATACAACCTATCGGTGCTGCGTGCACCAAGAACTGCCGGAGAGATTTGTTGCTTATCAAGGGAGGCACACAGGGAGGCGTTTCTATGCGTGTTCAGTTGAGAATGTAAGTTCTTGGAGTCCATGTCTTTTACTAATTTGTAGGATACTATGTTAGTATTTGCTTAATTTAGTAGTCCATGTCTTTTACTGTTAATAAGTTGCTTATTTCTAGTTGTTGTACTGATCGAAAGCAAAGAAACCAGTGTATGTGGTTGCAGTAATTAAAAAGAATGCAAAGCAATATGTCTTTGGTAATGTAGTAATATAGCAGCATCAAAAATTGTGGATTCGTTGAGTAAATTAAAAAGAATGCAAAGCAATATGTCTTTGGTAATGTAGTAATTAAAATGTACTGATTTACTCTATTTTTTGTGTACTAGGAGGTCGAAAATTGTGGATTCGTTGAGTGGGTAGACCCTGAATGGCCAGATTCACTGCAGTATGCTTTGAATAGTTTGTGGAGCAAGGTTGATGAGCTAAATGCTGCCAGATTGGAGCAGCAGTTAGATCATTGTGCCTTGATGGAGAATAAGAGTGAATTGGAGAAGAAGTACACTGACTTGAAGGCTGAAGTGAACAAGATGTTGGACGATAGTGCCAAAAAGGTGCAGATGGAAAACTATACAATATTTCAGAAAGAGATGCAGCTTGAAAAAAAAAGAAGCCTGTGATATAGCAAGGATTGAAGCTGAGGCTAAGGTGGCAAAGATGGTGGATGAGAACAAGAAGCTGAAGCAAGAACTGCTTGTGCTTAAGAAGGCAAAGGTGGCAGAGATGGTGGAGGAGAAGAAGAAGCTGAAGCAAGAACAGCTTGTGCTTAAGGAGGCTAATGTGGCAGAGATGGTGGAAGAGAAGAAGAAGATGAAGGAAGAGATGGTTATGTTTAAGGAGGAGTTGGAGAAGAGAAGCCAAGGTGAAATTGAAGCATTGAAGCGGGACAAGAAGAAGGTGGAGTATGCTCTCCATGATTTGTTTATCGCACACAATGCAAAGAGAAAGCAGCTGGAGAAAATTCGTCAGGTCATTGATGAATCGAATGCGATGTAATAGATTAAGTGACAATTTGAACTTTGTGTAAGCATCAGTGCATCAATTTGTGTCAGTTTGAACTATGTTTAAGCAGTTAGTATTTGTGTCAGTTTGAACTATGTGTAAGGATTAGTATTTGTGGACCATAAACCTATGTATTTGTGGACCAATGATGTATGGATTTGAATTGTGTGTCATCGATGGATTATGTGTGAGTAAAACATGTTGAGAGTGAGTAGAACTTCATGTGTTTGGTACATTGTTGTTTTCGAAATAACAGAAATGACAGAAACATGACTGAAACTAGAAATGACAGAAAAATGACAGAAACATGACTGAAACTAGAAATGACAGAAAAATGACTGAACTAGAAATGAGTCAAATGACAGAAAAATGATAGAAGTAAGGCATGAATAAGAACATCAGATACGAACCATCTCAAGTTCATTACAAGTTCATTAAAACATCCATAAGATACCAACCATTACAAGATCATTACAAGATGAGGTACCAACCAACAACAGTGGTAAGGCATGAATTTAAAGTACATGTCCATTACAACACTCTGCATCACCAAAAGCATCACCAGTTGTGTTAACCAACAAGTTTAGGGGTTTGTGGAATTACAACACAACATTTCACCAAAATAACCAGTCAAGTTTCTGGAATTACAGTCCAACAGCCCGGACAATGACAATTTTAGTTGCCAGAAGGGCCAGCTCCTTCATCTCCATCTGCTTGGAAGCCACAATTGAAATATTTCCATGTGTTGGTTCTTTGGTACCTGGGCACGTGTGCTTGTGCACTGTTGTAGTTGCGCACACTTGCAGTATTGGTTCTTGGAGCAACGAACGATGATCTAGCAGCAGTAGGTGGTGCTGTAGAAGACCTTGCAGCAGCAGCAGAAGGTGGTGTTGTAGAAGACCTTGGTGCAGAGGATGGTGCAGCAGCAGCAGTACTTGGTGTTGTAGAAGACCTTGTAGTTGTAGAAGATCTTGCACCTGCTGTAGATGGTGGAGAGGGTGCATCAGTACTTGGTGCAGAGGGTGTAGCAGCAGTACGTGGTGTTGCTCGGCTTGCCTGTTGCATAGGCAAATTTGAACTGATGAGATATGCATTCAACAAATTGAGCAAATCAAAACATGACAGATTTCTGAAGAGGTTCAAACTTACCACATTGTTGTTCTTCCTAATAACCAAATCAGGCCTCAATTCCTTACTGCAGCTTGTGTATCTGTGTCCCTGCAGCTTGCAGTTCGAGCAGGTTATGGTGCCCATCCTTGAAGTTTCTTTAGGTTTTGGCTTCTCGAACTTCCCCTTCCTTCTCTTCTCTTGCCTTCTGCCTCTGTTGATGAAGAAGACAGGTGGGACAATATCAGGAGTATCTGTCCTACTCCAGTCATGCTTCCCGGGCACTGGGTAGATGAGAGGCTTGTAAGCTTCAAGGTACATTGCTTTCTTGAAGAATGGGTTGACAAAATCCTCAGGGCACTGTTTTGATTTGATGATAGCACTGCACGCATGGTGACAAGGGAGCCCAGTAACATCCCATCTCCTGCAACCACATGTTCTTGCAGCTAGATTAACTGCATGTGTTTGGTCACCCTTTCTATTAGTGACTTGCCACAAATCTGTGCTAGAGATCCTAGGAGTGCAGAACCTAGAGTACTTTTTTGCTAATTCGAGCTTCTCAGCGTAGTGAGGAGTGATCTCCCATCTAGCTTTTGCTCCTCCTTCCCTCTTCTCATGAAACCTAGGCATCATCTTGTTTTTAATCCCTTCAAGCATGGTTTGTATTGGTTTCTTCCTCACATCTAGGATGTATCTGTTGAATACCTCACTGAGATTGTTTACAACCAAGTCAGTCTTGCAATTGATGTCAAAAGCATGCCTAGCCCATGTTGTAGGAGGGATTGCACTCAGCCACTTCCATGCCTCCTCACTCTCCGCCTTCAAATTATCCATTGCAAAATTAAATTGGTCCTTATGAAATGCATAACTAGCAGCATCCATGCACTTCTTTAGATCTTCCCCTCTGAACCCGGCAGTTTGAAAATTTGCATAAATGTGTCTCAAGCAGTACCGGACAGGGCTGTTAGGAAATACTTGACCCACTGCTTTTATCAGGCCCTATAGTATGAAAGAAAATAGTGAGCTAAATGTAATTCAGAAATTGAAACATGTCGAAATTAAAACAGTTAGCTAAATGTAATTTAAACATGTCGAATTGGTCCAAAATAGTTAGCTAAATGTAATTTACACATGTCGAATTGGTCCAAAACAGTGAGCAAAATGTAATTCAGAAATTAAAACATGTCGAAATTAAAACAGTGAGCTAAATGTGTGTACCTTCTGCCTGTCAGACATAATTGTATACGGTCCAAACTGGCCTTCTAATCCACCAAGAGCATACTTCAACTAGGTCAAAAACCAGCACCAATTGACTGTGTCTTCTTTGGGTACAATGGCAAAGGCAATAGGAAACATGTTGTTCCCATCCCTGCCTGTTGCAGCAAGTATTTGAGCACCAGTGGTTAGTTTAATGAAACATCCATCCAAACCTGCAAAATACACAACAAGTTAGCCACTAGTAAATGATGCACAGAACTAATTACACAAAGACAATTGTTCACATTGTCTCTCACCTATGAAGGGCCTGCAGCCTTTCAAAAATCCCTCTTTTGGTCCATTCAAACAGAAAAACAAACCATGGAAACTGGGTCCAGGACGTGGATTCTCTTGAGTTGGTGCATGTGTGACAGTTTGCACAATTACCCTACTGCCAGGGTTAGTATCAATGACAGTTTGTGCAAAATCTCTTAGCCTAACATACTGTTCTTGGTGATCACCTAACACTGCGTCAAGAGCTCTATTTTTTGCCCTGTAGGCCATCATCTTGGGCACCTCAATACCAAACTGTTGCCTAGCAGCATCTTGCAGAGAAACAATATTGGTTGTTGGATCTGATCTAAACATACCTTCATAGGTATGGGCCAACCATTTCGAACTCACCCTACTCCTTTTAGTTGTTGTCCCACAGGTATGCTCAATGTACATCTTTCTGATGACAAAGGTATTCTCCCTTTTATCACTGATGCCACCGCGTGGAAAGGACAGTTCTCATGGATGCACTGGACAGAAACTCTACCACCATCGTTCCTGTGGTAAATATAATCCCTACTTTGAGCTATGTGCAAACCAATCAATGCATCTCTAAATTGTTGCACATCTCTGAAGCACATTTTCAAACACAATTGTTCATGTGCCTGCAACCTCCTCTCATCATACCACTTTCTTGCTGGCCGCTTCTTTGCTCTACTCTTTCCTCTCTTTGGTAGCACCCATGATAGTGGTTCGAAACCATCATCATCACTGTCTTTTAAAAAACCATCTTCATCTTCATCTGCTGAGGGAATGTAGTCCACTGGCGCATCAATAACAACACCGGAGTGAGACCTCACAGTGGGGCCTGGTCTAACTTTCTTGCGTCTCTTCTTCTCTGGTTCAGGTGCTGCTTCACTCCATTGTTGAGTAGCTGGTTCATCTTCGACTACAAATAGATCCTCTATATCAGTATTACCTTCACGGTGCAGAAGGGGGTCCTCTTTCCTCCTCATCTCCTCGATCTTCTGAGCAATTTCTTCATCTTCCTTGTTCCTAATTTCTTCCATTCTAACAAATTCCTCCTCATCTCCCATGTCAAAGTCTGAATCAGAGCTATTATATGCATCATTTGGCACCTCTACTGCCTTCCCCTTGTCAACATTGATGCTTTCTTGTGTGCAGACATATGGGTTAGCTTGACTGCCTACAGTTCCTCCTTCAGTTTCTAATACACATCCTTCATCATCAACAACATAAACAGGAGGTGATCTCTGATCATACACAACTGGGTCTGTGTACTGAATCAAACTACGTGATGCAGCAGCACATGATGCCTGAGATGATGGACCTCTGTCGCATTTCATTACAGCAGCAGCTCTGCCCCTCTTGACAGTTAAATTCAGAACTTTGCTTGCATTGAAAAACTCTAGCAGTTCATATATTTTTGCATTACTCTCAACTAGTTCCAAACCAGCACCCTTTCTGCAGTAAATAGAATCTCTAATGCTGTATCCCTGAGTCTCAATCAGAGCTAACATATTCCTGTAGGTGATATCTTCACGGCCAATTTTCCTCTCCAAATTATCTAGTCCATCGAAATGAATTCGCACTTCCCAAACGTCATCATCGAAACTACAAAGCAACGCAATATAAAGACATTCAGTGAAAGCTCGAAATCTGGAAACCCTAACCCTAAATCCCCAAATTTCTACCTCGAACCCTAACCCTAAATCGAAATCAACAGGGACAGAGGAAATGGAGTCGATGCTTACTAGACGCCGCCGAATCCTGAAGTCCATTGCTCGCTCGTCGCCGGATTGGCCACCCACGTCTCAGCTAGCTGCGTGGCCGCCCTCGATGGCCGCGACGGCGGCGGCCACAACTCGTCCAGGTCGTCGCCGCCGCTTCCAGATCCAGCGCTCGAGCCGCCTCCACCGTGGGAACCTCCACTCCCGCCGCCGCCGCCGCCGTGGGAACCGCCACTCCCGCCGCCGCCACCCGGATTCGCCGCGTCGTCCATCTCCGAACGCGCGGGAGAGCAGAGAGAGAGATGAGTGGAGTGAACTGGTTCGTCCGCTTCCGACCGGGTCGGTGTTGACCAAACGTGCCCGCGCGGTCGGAACGGCAGCGGGCTAACGGCCGTTTGGCCACGTCAACGCTGACATGCGGGGCCACCTTGGCAGAACGGTTAAAACGTGTTAAAACGCAGCATTTGGGCCATCTGTTGCTCGTCGCCTCAAGAATAGTACTGACGCGAAAAATTCAACAATGTTGGTACTGACCTGTGGTTTGGCGCCGAATTGTGGTGTGTTTGCGTAATTTCCTCCTCCATTTCCCCTTCTCTTCTGTTCTGGTTCTGAAAAAACGAAAGCAATTCCCCTTCTCTTCCGCCGATCTTGCTCCACTCCACAGTCCACACACAGCTCAAAACCCTCGTCTCCACCGGGGAGCTTCCGGCAGCGGCCATGGAGTTGCCCATTCCTATGAACTGCACGATTGTGGCCGGGTTCCAGCGCCTAGGCATCGACCTGTGCGAGGCAGAAGGACTCTTTCGGCGGGCGACGGCGGCGGCCATTGACACCCTAGGCCCGCTTGCGCCAGTACTCGTGGTGGCGAATGACTTCCTGAGAATACTGAACGCGTGCGAAAAGCTCGCCCGCTTGTTCTTCCCCACCCCGCCCGTCGACCGCGTCAGCCGCCTCCCCGACGACCTCCTCGGCAACATCGTCTCCCGCCTCCCCGTCAAGGAAGCCGCGCGCACAGCCGCTCTCTCCCGACGCTGGCGTGGGGTCTGGCGTTCCGTACCGCTCGTCCTCGCCGACGCCGACTTCCTACCCGCCACCTCCGCCGCGTCGAGCGTCCTCGCCGACGCCGACCTCCTCCCCGTCACTTCTGCCGTGTCGAGCGTCCTCATCGCGCATCCGGGGCCTTTCCGCTGCGTCCACCTCACCAGCAGCCACAAGGCGAACTTCCATGGCGTGCTCACGAGTTGGCTCCAGATCCTCACCATTAAGGACATCCAGGAACTCCTGCTCACCAACGGCCGGTGGCCACACGATCTCGTTTTGCCCTCCACCTTTTTGGGCATGGTCACCCTAACCCGTCTCTACCTTGGCTTCTGGAAGTTCCCCGACACGGCCGGCGTCCCGCAAGCCACCTTTTTCCCGAACCTCCGTGAGCTCGGGCTCTGCAGCGTCTCCATGGAGAACAAGGATTTGGACTTCATCCTTGACAGGAGCCCCGTGCTGGAGACGCTCTGTGTCGAAGGGAATCTGTTCCAGCTTCATCTCCGGCTTGTCAGCCAAAGCCTCCGGTGCGTGCAGATCATCGGGTCATTTGAAGAAATCTTCGTGGTGGATGCCCCACTCCTTGAGCGGCTCATCCATTCTGAAGGTAACAAAGGTTCACCTAAGGGAAAAAGCATCTCAAAAGAAGGCAACAAAGGTTGTGTGAGCTGCACCAAGGTCAAGATTGGCCATTCCCCCAAGCTGCACTTGTTGGGATACTTGGAGTTGGACGCAGGAAAGCACATTCTAGAGGTCGACAACACAATCATCAAGGTGCCTGATCATTCCATTTGTTCAATGTAAATTCTTAAACGATCAATGTGAATCTGTGATCTTTATTGTCTTGATTGGGGGCATTGTGGTTGCAATTGCAGGCTGGGACAAGGGTGAGCCCAAGAACTATGGTACCAAGTGTGAGAGTCCTGGCTATGGAGGTGCTATTCAATGTTCGCAATGATGCCAAGTTGGTTCCCAGCATCCTTAGATGTTTTCCAAATGTTGAGACGCTCCACATCAAGGTGAAGCCCCTGATGCTTCTTTTAGCACTCATTTGCATCATTATGTGCTAGCATCATATTGCTAGTTGCTGTCGATGGCTGATGAACTGAATGTGCATTGATTTGATCCAATTTTCAGTCTGGAGAAGCGCATCAAACCACTGGCAAGCTCAACCTGAAATTCTGGCACGAGTCCGGTACCATAGAATGCATACGGTCGGGCATCAAGCGGCTTGTTTTCCGTGATTTCCGGTGGGGTCGAAGTGAGCTTGCCTTCCTCAAATTTTTCTTTGAAAGCGCGTTGGTGCTGGAGGAGGCGGTGATTCTGTTGGCTCCCGGTTTCACTTCGACAGAGGAGGTGCGTTCCAAAGTGGCGAGTCTGAGGTCCACGAAACGGGCCAGCGATGCCTCCTCAGTGCTGGTCACTGGCTATTCTGATCCTCAAGGGGATTACATTCAGAGCTTCAAAAGAGGGTCAGACATTTCTATTTGTGACCCTTTTGAAGTTATAGTAGGTGCCAATGCATTTGATAATGCGGAGTAAATTGCTCTAGTTGTTGATGATCTGTTGCTCTAGTATGTGCATGCAGGACTGTTTGAATTTGTTTTCAGTGTTTGAAGAGTAGCACCATCTCTGTGTTCTACCATGATTACCTCAAGTGTCCAAGTTAGTGGTACCATGTTGATGCACACGACTACCATTCTGTTGCAATCATTGTTTTTTGATTGGCAATTAGGGACGACTGTATGTATGTATCTGTGTTTCATATGATTAGATGTGCTAGCTGTTATCTGACTATGACGGTTTTACATTGCATGGTGTATTTGCTAAACTGTGAGGCTTTGTGATGGTGAGAATTATTGATGTCCGAGCTAATTGATGTGAATTTACTGTATTCCTAATTTCTCTGTTATATTACATGTAAAATTATTTCCAAGTCAATTATTGTTGCAGCTCTTTATGTTCTATCTGGTTCTTCAGTTGTGAAATTTGAACCCTGATATGCAAGCTAATTTGATTGTTTCGCACTTTCACTATGCTATAAGGTAGCTTGAGCAGTGCTAGGAATGGTTGTCCAAATGACTAAACTACGGTGTCTAGCTTCCTTTAACCAACGGCCAGACAACTATCATAGAACCAAACAACTCGACCTAGAAGCCATCCAGACAAACACACAGGTCACAACAACCGATTGAAACCACAGCAACATGAAGAGAGAAACCATTCTGCAAAAGAAAGGTTGGGAACGACAACAAGTCGAAAACGGAGTGAATGGCCGGATTCGCAACAGTGGTGCAAAGGCCACAAACCACCAGCCGCCGCTAATGCCCCATACGCGCGCAGCCACACATTGCCGCAACCCTCCTTTTTTTTTTTTGCCGCAACCCTCCTCTGTCGCAATGTACACCAGAAACCGTCGGTTGATACGCGTCACACGTGTTCAAAAAAAGATACCCGTCGCACTACATCCTTATCACTGTACACTTTCAAGTTCCTGATAGTCTTAAGATCAAACAATAAAAACCTTTCCCTGATAGTCTGATGTCACATACGGAGTATGTTCTTTGTATCCCTGTATGGAAGTAAAGAGCTTCTTTTACTCCTTTCTACAAGTATGTTTTATACAAACTCCAACTTTAGCCACTCACAGTTCTAGCGACATTAACATCAAAACTTTTCCATAACAGAGATGATAGCAACGAAAAAGTTGACTCAAAATAGCAGCCTACATCACCTCAAAGATGGTGGAGACAGGCCTGAGAGTAAACCACTTGTCTTCACATTGATCAAATATAAACTCCCAGCAAGACTGCACCTCTCAGTGGCAGTTGCTCAGCAGTCAATGCTGCTGCAGGCCCCGGTGCTGACGGTCTCGGCACCGCTGATAAAGGGGTCGATCTTGACCCAGAGGAGGGAGAAGACCGAGGCCAGCAGGACGGACCAGAGTATAACGATGGTGGGAGTCCGGTTCTGGCGGCCCATGAGCCCCTTGAGGAATGGGTACAAGTGCATAATCACCCACATGGAGAAGAACACCTTGCCGAAGAGCGGCCCCCATGACTCGTAGCCGCTGTTGAGCGCGTCCGAGAACCCAGCCACCACGCCCACGAGGTTGAGCACCAGGATGGTCGTCGGCGGGATCAGCACCGTTGTCCACTTGAACACATACAGCTCACCGAAATCGCCATCCTCCGCAGCCTTGCTCGTGACCGTGAAGTTGGTGTCCAGCCCGATAACCATCTTGAGGATACCCTGGAACACGGCGAAGAGGTGAGCAGAAACGCCACCAATGACCCAGAACTGCTCGTTGCGCCACCAGTCCTCAATCCCAATGCCGCTCCATCGCAGCTCCAGGACGCTTGTCAGGATGATGGAGGTGAAGAGGCCAAGAAACCATATCGTTGCAGCATTGGAGAGCTATATGGACAGAAAGTGAACAATGTTATCGTCGTTAAACAATGATAGTCATCAGAGTCCAATGACAATGATATATAAGTCGTCAGAAATCTTACAATCGGGATGATGAATTTGCCAGTGAGCAAGCAAATGGCAGGCAGGCAGCAGTATGCAACGAGAGGAACAGATGTGAAGGGGTAGACGATGGTGTTGATGTACGACAGTCTCTGGAGCCATTTCAGACGGCCACCGCCGTAGCCATACCACAGCGGGCAGTGCCGGCTGAAGAAGATCTCGACGGAACCGAGTGCCCACCGAAGAACCTGGTGCAGACGATCGGAAAGGTTGATTGGGGCTGACCCTTTGAATGCGGGTCTTATGGGCATGCAGTAGATCGATCGCCACCCACGGCAGTGCATCTTAAACCCAGTCAGAATATCCTCTGTAACTGAACCATAGATCCAACCAAGCTGTCACAAAAGCAAAAACAAGCAGTCAGGCCTAGTGAACAGAGCAAAAAAAATTAAGGTATCGCCAAGTACTTTGGTATAAATACACCAAGGAGCAAGAACTGCACCTCTTTTCCCCATTCAGTTTTCTCTTCATATCCACAACTAATGACATGAATGGCTTCTTTAATCAGTGTAGATGGGTCTGCAGACTCAGGAACACCCCCATTCTCCATAAGAGTTGATTCAATGAATACTGAAGACTGCCCAAACGACTTCTCGAAGCTCATCTGAGAGATCAGCATGGACCGCTCATACTCATCATAATCTGCAAAAGCAACCAATGTTACAAACACACAACTCTTAAGATTTAGAACATTTTATCCCACACAGTACATGCACTTACTGTCGATTTCCCGTAGATTGAAAATGGCAGACTCAAGGTCTTCTCGGCGCGAGTCTCTGTGCATTTCCTTCTCAGTTTTTTCAACCTTTTTCTTAGGACAACAGCAGCAGCACCATGAACAAGCCGAGGATTTTGGAAGGGCAGGCAGAGATGGTGGCCCATAACCATAGAGTGCTTGCCTATAGAAACAACAACCAGTTCCCACATAAACCGGTCCTTGAAGGCCATCAAGCCCTTTCATGTTAACCTGTGCATGATAAGTATGGACATATTAGTTGGGTAAAGATATGTACATGCAATGCACATCAGTGGCACAATGCTTACATCGAAGAACACAACGTTCCTATTGGCATAACGATCACTGCGATCAATCCCATCGAATCTCTGTGGGAACTGGACATAGCAGACATCTCTACCAACAGATGGGTCCATCATGAAGCACATTGCTTCACGCACAGCTTTGCTGTTGTTAACATAGTGATCACAGTCAAGGTTAAGAATGTAGGGCGCATTTGTCAGAACAGCAGACACTCGAACCTGCCAAATTATACCATTGTTTAGTAACTTTACATTTGAGCTAATTTAAATAAGATAATCTCTCTGAAGGGGTATTTACCAGAGCATTCATAGCCCCGCTTTCTTGTGGTGTTGGTACCCTGGTCTTTTCTCTCTTGAAACATACACTAGCCGAGGAAGCTCATTTCCATCATAGTCGCGAGCACCAGTCTCACCAAGGAAAACCTGTGACCAGAAGTCACGAATATGTTAATGGTAAGTTTCATCAAGACTCTATCGCCAACATGGCAACTATTTGCTGGCATTCTAGGAAGGATCAACAAGGATCATAATAGAGAAGCACCATTTCTACATCTGCAAACCCCACGACTCTTAATCATGTAACTGGAACCCGATCTCACGTAAGTTTAACTTCAATGGGGACATTTCAGACACTGGTAACTAATCATATGCTGAACAGTAAATGAATGATTTTAGGTTAGGGTTTAGGGTTTAGATCATGATATGTTACCTCAAATTTGTACAGGTTAGAAGCCGTGAACATTTTCTTATATAGTGGTTATAAAAAGTTAGCACTTAGCAGTTGCTTTTAAGTAAAGGAAGCGATGTATGGAACTTTCAAGTTCAAATGGCAGCATAAACTTCAGTATTATAGCATGTATAAAGTTCAATATTCTAATGCCTATCAGGTATGAACTTACAATTAGTGTCAAAGATCACCTTATATGATCTTATAAAACGATTGCCCATATGACACTATGACCCCAAATTTCCCAGGTTGATCTTTCACTAGTGAAAAAGCAAATTACCTCAGGTATGAACTTACAATTAGTGTCAAAGATCACCTTATATGATCTTATAAAACGATTGCCCATGTGACACTATGACCCCAAATTTCCCAGGTTGATCTTTCACTAGTGAAAAAGCAAATTACCTGAATCATGCCAGGGTGGTCACGGGGGTTGTTTCCAGGCCATTGTGTCCCATCCTGCATGACCCAACCTTCCTCAGGTGTTTTCTGAGCCTTGGCAACCAAAGCATTTATCCTCACCTTGTACTCTTCATAATCTCTCTGCACGAAAAACGATGCTTCTTCATATAACCAACAGCAAAATGTAAGCTGTCATGTATCCTGCACTAGCCAACTATCCCAAAAGTCCGAACTGATGGAAAGACTAGTGCAATTCACATATACTGTAACACCCCCTCTCACGTGTGACTCGGGGAGGGAGAGGCCACACGTGCAACCGGAAGATAGCGACGGCGCGCAAGTCTCAGAGGTATGGCGCAAGACAGGCTCATACTTGGACACAAGGGGGGTTACCAGCAATTTTTAATAAATTGCACAAACCAGGACTCGAACTCGAGACCTTCAGCTCTGATACCATGTCATGTATCCTGCACTAGCCAACTATCCCAAAAGTCCGAACTGATGGAAAGACTAGTGCAATTCACATATACTGTAACATAAGCTACCAACATAAGGGCATTGCAGACTTTGCAATCAAAATCTACCTTCATAGCCCTACGCTCCTTGACGAAAGACGGGTGTATTTTGTCTTTCAAATAGTCAATCTTCTGCGAAAAGTAGAACTCAGGGGTTCGTGGTTCAATGGAGTACATCTTGCAAAATGGAACCCATCTCCTTGCAAATTCCGCAGTTTCAGCAAGTGATTCAAACGTGAGCATAGAAGCTCCATCGTCAGAGACGTAGCATGAAACCTTCTCAACAGGATAGTCGACCGCAAGAATGGATAGCACAGTGTTTGCAGTGATTAGCGGAGGCTCTTTCAATGGATCCACTGTACTGACAAAGAAATCCACAGGTGCTAACCCAGAATCTTCTCCATCTCCATATCTGTAACATGCATGGATTATGAAATTCACTAGATACCAAGGCTTACTAAAATGTACGATATTAGTGCTGCTACTACCAAGCATACCGTGCAATCAGCCTATCAACGTAAGTCTCTCGATTGACAGGACACCACTTGGGAAATTGATCCAAGATCCAGGAGAAACCAAACCAGATCTCACATATGACTGAAGTCAACCAGAGACCAAAGGCGCTGTTGACAGGGTTGGTGATACGGTAGTGAAAGAAGAACCCGAGAACTACCAGCCGCATAATGATGATTGCCCTGTAAGGTGTGAGCTTGTTCTTCGAAATAGGGATGATTCGGGAAAGTGGCTCATATGCATCTGTCAAACTGCAAAATTGTTTGGTGTGTTATAATAAATTGACAACATATAAAAATTAAAACACGTGAATTATATGCGCCAACCAACTCACCCAAAAGCCTAAGCTGATGGGGAGAGGTGGTGCAATATATATCAACAAATACTACACCATGTCATTCTACAATGTAGTAGTGATGAGGTTCAAAAAGGTCCTAGACTAAGCCAGGACAGAGTTCAACGGCAAAAAAGTTAAGCATGTTGAATCCAGAAATTAGGAAGATCTACATGTTAAGATGTATAAACAAGAGTGTGGTTATAGGCCAAGATAAGGAACATATTGTATGACTTATGCCTAAGCGAAGCATGTTAATGAGATAGTATGAAGTGTGAATACAATATCCCATTTCCAGATTAATATTCCTCAGTACACGGGACATTCGCAAAAAAAAACAATTGCATAAGACATCAAGGTCAATTTTAAATGCAACTGGCATCTAACTCATCTAATTGTGTGAATGAACGAATTATATAATGGTTATGATTATACGAAAAATGATCAACCAGATATTTACAACTATTTTTCATTTGTTAAGATACACTGATACATATATATTTTTCGATAAAGAGAGTTTTTATTAGCTCAAACTAACATCAAGCTGATACAAGCAAAAGAAACACAGGTACATATACGCAGGAGAAGCTCTTGAGTATAATCATTTAAAGGATGCAACAATGGATGTGTACAATCTTACTCCTTTTCTTCCATGATCTGTTCTTCGGCAGGAGGAACTTGTGCTTTGGCCGCAGCCTTTTTCGCTGAGGCTTTCTTCTCATTCTTCTTCTCCTTCCAACTATCAACCCTATTCTTCCAGATGGGCTTCCCAGATTCATCATTCAATTCTTCAAATCCGGAATGAATGGAATTTTTTCAGTACTCAAGCGTCACCAAGTGAGGAAAACAAAACCCAAGCAAACGAGAGAAGTATGCTTACCACTCCCAACTCCAGACATGCTGCTAATGGTCCTGGCATGGCTTACTTCATCCTGTTGCAGCAAAATCCCATCCAACATTGTCAGGAATTCCCCTTCCTTGAGAGGCCTATCTCTAGCTGAGCTACCAAGATTTGGGCAATTATAGGAATTAGCGATTTCACCTGGCGACCAGTGAGTGGGCTGGCGATTGTGACCCGCCCACGCAGACCCTCGGCCGCGAGGTGGTCCTCGGCGGCAAGGTGGTCCTCGGTCTCCTCCTCCACGGCGCTCCCCTTGCCATGCGCTGGAACAGAGAGCAACCCTGTCAGAGAAATGCTCCTCACCCCAAAACCAAAACTTTGTTCAGTAAAGCGCACCTGTGTCGGAGGCGGTGTACTCCCCACCGCAGCGCGCGCAGGCGGTGCGGCCCTCGGCGACGTCCTCGTCAAGGCACGCCCTGCAGAGCGCGTAGCTGCAGGCGCGGCAGGCGGCGTGCGCGTCGTCCCCGCAGGCCGCGCAGGGATGATGGGTCCCCGACTCCATCATGGCTCCTCCGCCTCCGCGCGCGCACTATCCTCGCCGGCGCGCGGCTCGGGCACCGCGCTGGCAGCACTGGGCGAACAGGCAGGGCGGGAGAGATGGAGGGAGGGAGAGGCTAAGCGTGCCGGAGGTTGGATGCGTGGTGATATAGCCATAGCCGCGCGCGGTGGTGTGGCGCTGGCAGGCGGTGGGTGGGGTTGGGGCCGGCGTCGGCATCGCATCGGCGGGTGGATGGAAAGAATGGAAGCAAAGGGTTGGGCGCCAGAGCGGAGAGACGCAGAGCAGAGGCGTGGCGCCGTGGCGGCGTGCGGCAGGTGTTTTTTTCGCGGGAGGGGGATTTTGCGGGGTTTGGAAGCGAAGGTGACGGGCGATTTGGGGGCGTAACCTGCAAGGCGGGAGGGTCGGAGGTCGGGACATGGCTGGTTGGTGGCGCTGGTGCGGGTCCGCCGGTGCGGTGAGAACGAGAAGAGATCGCTCGCGCTGCGGCGTCGCTTTTGAGTGACATCCGGTTTTTCTAACTCGCGAGCAACACGACGGCGAAGGGCGGGAAAGGCTCCGAGACGGTTGTGCTCCGGTGAGGACGAAACTATTTAGGGTACAAATGCAGACGTGCAGTCCTTGTCCGGGTACTAGAATTTCAAGTGGCACGTTTTCGTCCATTTCGTTCATCCTTTTCACCATTTTCCAAGTTTTTTTCCACCGAACAACGTTAAGAATATGATTAAATACTTGAGAAAGACTATGGATATAGACTATGGATATGGTTATGTTTTATAGAGCTGAGGATGGGCTCGGTGTAAGGGGTTACACCGATGCAAGTTTCCAAACCGAGTTAGATGAATCTCGATCACAATATGGATTTGTGTTCGTGCTGAAAAGATGAAAAGTTCCAACCAAAACAATGTGACCGACTCTACTACTGAAGCTGAGTATGTCGCACCTTCGGAAGCTGCAAAGGAAGCTGTCTAGATTAAGAACTTCTGGATGGATCTTGGTGTGGTTCATAGCTCTTCCAATACCTTGGAGGTGTATCGTGACAACAACATCACAGTCACGCGGGCCAAGGAACCAAGGCATCAGCGCAATACATATCCAGAGACGGTATCACCTCATTCGATAGTTCATCGATGAGGGTGACATCAAGCTATACAACATACACAGGGATGCAAATGTTTCAAATCCTTTGATGAAACCTCTTCCACAGCCAAAGCACAAGACGCTCATCAGAGCAATGTGTACGAGATACATGGGCATGTGATGCAGCCAGCTAGCTCATAATGTAAGTGGGATGTCATTGGTCTCGTGCCCTAGAGTCGGACTCCGTAAGGACAACTCAATGGTGTATCTATAACCTTAAGTTAATTCATTCAAATTTGTATCTTTTCGGGTCACTGGATATTCAGTTGTAGAACCATATATGTAATAAGATAATTGTTCAAATGACCCTAGTCGATAGAGTTATATATACACTTAAATCCGACTAGTTTGTTAAGTCGACCGATGGCTTGGTTCAGCTTGTCATGGGCATGGTGATGCTAAGTCGACACACAAATTTGGTCAAAAGAGGTTGGAGAGTCGAACTGGCCCACTACGAGCTGCAACGAGCAAGTCGTTATTTGCGTGTCTCATCAATTTGCATGACACATTCTTTTGACCTGAGTTTTTCGTACGATCTGATTTTTTTGTATCGGTCGACGTAGGATTTGTTAAAGGCTATGTGTAAAACAATCTTTAGTATTAAAGCAGAATCCGTGGTATGGTATCACACAGTCTTGTCCACCAAATGCCACCACCCTAACAACCATTGTTTATCTCAACAGACACCCATACGTGCAACCATAATGGGGAAGAGGACGAGGGGGTCGAGGGGACTGATCGATCGGCGGGCCGGTGGTGAGATACGGCGCTGCAAGTCGAGGAGGAGAGGCAGGAGGCGGTGTCACGCACTCACGCTGCAAGGTGCGGCTCCGCCACCAGCCCACTGCCGTCTCCACCCCGCGCCGCCGTGGCCACGGCCACCGCCCGCGCCCAGGCCATTTTTGGCGTCACCACCACCACGTCCACAACCAGCGAGCTCACCTCCGTCTCCCTACTCCGGAGCCTCGGGAAGAAGGACTTCGCCGAGATGGCTATCGAGCTTGACGTTTTTTACCTCAAGGGCGCCGCCACCGAGCTCTGAGAATTGACGCCGCGGGCGCGCATGCCGGTGCCGCGGAAGGAACCCAACCAGGCCTGCATCGAGGCAGCGGGGCTGCTCGCCTCCATGTATCCCTGCATCTTCGCTGCCGCTGGGCAGACGCCGCAGCTCCTCGACCTCGCTGACGGCGCCTTGTACAGTCTTGCACTGACCTCCTCTCATCGTGGCATCCCCGTCCTTAGGAATTCCGACCTCCTCTGCGATGGGCTGCAACCTCCACCGATGCCCCCTAGCCCCGTGATCGCCAAGGTCTGCTTCTAGCCGGCGGCCGTCATCAGCGCATTCACGGAGGTCTGTGACTCGGCGCCATCCCCCTGTCGCCCCTGTGCGCTATGAATGTTTCTTCACTAGTAGGGAAACCCTATATAGGTAGGTGGGCACTCTGTGGCGCACCCTTGGTGCGCCACAGAAATAATTCTGTGGCGCATGGTGCCCTGTGCGCCACAGAAATCTTGCCCTTTCTGTGGCGCATCCATTGCCCATGCGCCACAGAAAGCCAGAATTCTGTGGCGCATGCCATCCCATGCGCCACAGAAAATGTGTGGGTCCCACGTCCAATGATTGGGCCAGATCCATCTAGGAACTTTCTGTGGCGCACTGCCCACGGTGCGCCACAGAAAGCAAACTTTCTGTGGCGCATGCGTTTGGATGCGCCACAGAAAGCAGACTTTCTGTGGCGCATGCGTTTGGATGCGCCACAGAATATTGGCCCAGATCTACAAAAGGTGGCCGCCCCACTTTCCCCATGTGGCCTTCTCCATTCTCCCATCTAGCTCGAGTTCCTCCTCTCTCCCATGCCATTTTGACCATCCTATTCTCCATTATTTGTTGTTAAACCTACTTTGTTTGCTATATAATTGGTGAAGGCTTGGGGAGAGCCTCCATATATACTCTCCTCCTCTCTTTTTGTCCACTATTTTCTCTCCATCACCACACACTCTCTCTCATCGATCACGATCACGTCTCGGGAACGGATCTAGATCTACTAGGTGGGTATTGTTGGATGGATATGTATATGCATGTTTTGTGTGGCCGACGGTGTGTATGGATGTTTGTTAAAGGCATGAGAAACTTGTCGGCGGGCGATTTGCACGTATGCGACGATCGATGTTTATGCATGAAACTTGTGTGTGTGGTTTGCATGAATCTTTGCATGTTGTTGCTTGCGCCGGCGTGGTGCATGGATGTTTGCCGAAATGTTGATTCATTTCCATTTCGGTAAATTTTTGCACCACATATGTCCTACTTTTAGGGGAAGTCATGCCGAATTTTTTCGTCGAACATTTCCGACTTTCCGACTTCCCGCATGAGAAGCTTGTATGTGTGTGTGCATGTTGCGGTTAATTAATTCTAATTAATAACACATACTCTATATGTATACCGCGTAGGCGACCATGGTCATCAAGATGAGCTCCAGTCGAATCAACAACTACAAGGAAGAAGCGAAGGCGGAAATGAGTCGGTGCAACGGGCGCCAGATACGATGTCCGTGTCGAAGTTGCAAACTTGTGAGATGGATCGACCCTGATTCCGGACAATTGGAGGAACACCTGCTCAGGCGCGGTTTCATGCAAGGCTTCAACCAAGCGCCGACAGCAAATGTTGCGCCTGAAGACGAGGGCGGGCAAGATGATCGTGACGAAGGAGATGCCGACGGACATGGTCACGATGAAGGATAGATGGTGGTGGAGAAGACGCGAACACGCCGCAGAGCTCGCTAATGTCGGCCTTGATGGAGTCTCATGTTCAAGAACTGCTCCTCAAGGAGGCGAGCACCGTTAGAGAGAAAGCCAAGCTGGCGCAAATGGAGATAGACGGGAAGACTCCGTTGTATCCTGGGTGCCGGCCACAGGATACGCGCTTGCAAGTAACGCTTGATGCTCTGGAGATGAAGTCGGGAAACAAATGGACCGACGCGAGCTTCAACAAGAACATGCAATTCTTCCACGAGCGTCTTCCCGAGGGGAACACATTGCCAACTAGTATCGAGGAGGCCAAGAAAGTCGTGTGCCCTCTTGACCTACCGCACGTTAAATACCACGCCTGCATCAATGATTGCGCAATTTATCGGGGCGAGTACGAGGACAGAACCACATGTCCGGTGTGCGGCCAAGGACGGTACAAGAGCCGTGGGAAGAAAGTTCCTCGAAAAGTGGTATGGTACTTTCCTATCACTCCCCGTCTGCAGCGGTACTTCGTGGACCCTAAGGAAGCAAAGCTCATGCAATGGCACGCGGAAAGGGAGAAGCCCGAAGAAGATCCGGAGAAGGGCAGGATCCTTACACACCCTTCAGACGCTAGCCAGTGGCAAGAGTTGGACGCCGTCGGAAATTTCGGAGGCGACGCAAGGAACGTCAGGCTCGGTATGAGCACCGATGGACTCAATCCGTTCGGCAACCAGAGTAGCACGCATAGCACCTGGCCCGTGTTTGTATGGCCTTACAACCTTCCCCCGTGGTTGTGCACGAAGCAAAGGTACATACACATGAGTATTCTCATTCAGGGGCCGAAACAAGCAGGTGTCCACATACATCTGTATCTCGCGCTGTTGAAAGAGGAGTTAGCCACGTTGTGGGAGACGCCAGCCCGTACGTGGGATGCCTACACTGGAGATTATTTCGACATGAGAGCCGCGTTGCTCACGACGGTGCAGGACTATCCTGGTTGCTCATATGTATCGGCCCAGGTAGGCCACGGATTCTGCGCATGTGTCAGGTGCATGGATAAGACCCCGCATCTCCAGCTACCAAGGAATCCCGGGTCTTCGAAAACCGTGTACCCAGGGGCTCGAAGGTGGCTTCGCATGGATCACCCGTGGAGAAAACGCGGTGACCTGTTCAATGGTAAGGACGAGATCGAAGGAGCCCCGAGCCCGAGGAGCGGCACAGAAATCGACGAGCTGTTGAAAAATTGGGAGGAGTGCCCCGCGCCGGGAAAGAAACGACCGAAGGTAGATCCGCTGCTGGGTGTATGGAAAGCGAGGTCTGTTTTCCACGACTTGGAGTACTGGAAGGTCCTCAAGACGCCACATAGCCTCGATATGATGCACATTACGAAGAATGTCACCGAGGCTCTGCTTGGCACTCTTTCCAACATGCCGGAAAAGTCCAAGGATGGGACGAAAGCAAGATACGATCTGAAATGGCTTGGTGTCAGGAAAGATCTTCAGATCCCCGATAGTGATGACGATGATGATGATGATCAGACGGAAGGGACTCAAGGTCGCCGCAAAAGGGTAAAGAAGAACACTGTGGTGCTTCCCGCTACGTGCTTCACTATGAGTCCGGAGGAGCTCGAGCAATTCTACAGGTGTCTCCTAGGAGTCAAATTTCCTCATGGTTACGCGGGGCAGATAAGCAGATATCTGGACGGAACGAAGAAGAGGTTTAGCGGGATGAAGTCTCACGACTGTCACGTGCTGTTGACGCAGATACTTCCCGTTGCGATTCGAGGGATAATGGACGAGCACGTCCGTGATACGCTGCTTGCCCTTTGCAATTTTTTCGACGTCATCAACAGGAAGTCGATCGGCGTGAAGCAGCTCGACAGGCTACAGGAAGAGATCGTGCTGATACTATGCGAGCTCGAGATTTACTTCCCGCCAGCATTCTTTGATATCTGCGTGCATCTCCTTCTCCATGTCGTTGATGACATCAGGCAGCTCGGGCCAACGTTCATGCACTACATGATGCCGTTCGAAAGGATGAACGGTGTCATGAAAGGATACGTTCGCAACAGGGCCCGTCCAGACGCAAGCATGGCCAAGGGCTTTCTAACCTACGAGTGCATCTCCTTCTGCCAGAATTATCTAAGCACCGAGAACCAGCATGTTGGTCTGCCCAGAGGAAACACTTCGGCAGGCTCATGGATATGGTCACCGAGAGGGCACCAGCTCAATCTTTGTCAGCATGCAGGGTCGAAAGGACGACTTCGACAGGGCTCACCGGGTCGCGCTACAACACTTACAATTGATCGAAACTTGGGTGGAAGAGCACAAATGCTTACTCGAGCAACATTACATCAACTGGGCCGGCCGAGGAAGAAGGGAGACGTAACCAGAGAGCACAACTCAGCTTCACGCGTTGGTTCAAGCAAAAGCAACTGGAGCTAGCAAAGAGCAAAACGCCATCTACGGAAGATGAAAGACTCATATTCTCCTTATCACGGGGTCCCTCGCACAACGTAAAGACCTATCAGGCGTACGACATCAACGGCTACAGATTCTACACCGAGGAAAAGGACAAGAATAATGAATATCAAAACTCAGGAGTAACTATGCTATCCTACGGCGATGAGGAGGCTACTGTCAAGGAAAGATACTTCGGAAGGATTGAGGACATATGGGAGCTCAACTACTGTGGAGAGTTGGTGCCAATGTTCCGTGTAAGATGGGCCAAGGACGTCGTCAAAGAAGGCCGGTATTTCACCACCATGGTAATACCCGATGCCAAATCGAAGAACGCCTCCGCGAAAAATGAGCCATGGGTACTCGCTAGCCAAGTTGAGCAATGCTTCTTCATTACCGACCCGTCAAAGCCTAGCCGTGTTGTCGTGAGGAGGGGCAAGAGGAGCATCATCGGAATGGAAGGAGACGCCACCGAGGAAGACTTGGACAACGAGCCAAAGATCGAGGAGGAATTCGACAAGTTCTTCGACATGCCTACTACTAGTACACAAAGAAGGAAGACCTCCCTACCTACTAAAGGTTGTCCGTTCACGCGAAGAAATCTCAAGGTGACCGGCCTAAAGTTTTCAACCGCGAAGAAGGGAAAGAAGAGAAGCTAGCTCGCGGAACCGAGACGAAGAAACTTTTTTGGTGTATTTAATTTGTGTGTGTGTGTGAGACAATGGAAACATATATATATATATGTATGATCATGAATATGTATGAGACATTGTGTGTGAGACAATGCAAGACCATATATATGTATTCAATGAATTGAATATGTACCAAAGACATTGTGTGTATTTTTTGAACCAAATTTAACCAAAAATATTTTAAAGAAAAAAAAATTAAAAAAGTGAGCAGCCAGGATTCGAACCTGGCTGTCTAAGTACATGTTTTAGAAGTGTAAACCATTGAGATATGTTGCTGTTGTTGTCAAACTACAGCACAGCACGGTTTTAAACTTTCAGGCCACTGAATTCTGTGGCGCATCCCCTAGCTCTAGGGATGCGCCACAGAAATATTTTCCACCCGCTTACATGTGGGCCCTCCCCGCGCTGCCTCTCTCTATCCAAATTTCGCTAAGTGTGAACCGCCGCGCGCGCTCGAGTCCCTCGCCGTCGACGTCGCCACAACTCCCCGACGCCGGCCGCTACTCGCCGCCCACCCTGCGCGCGGCCCGCCCTCGTCGCCGGCGACCTCCCCTGCGCCCCGGCCGCCCCCGCCTGAGCCGCGCCCACACCGCGCCCGGCGACCTCCTGATACGTCTCCAACGTATCCATAATTTCTGCTGTTCCATGCTTATATTATACCATTTGCTACATGTTTTATATACACTTCATATCACTTTTATGCATTTTCTGGGACTAACCTATTAACAAGATGCCACAGTGCCAGTTCCCTGTTTTCTGCTGTTTTTGGTTTCAGAAAGTTACTTCTGGAAATATTCTCGGAATTGCACGAAACAAAAGGCCAAGTCCCTATTATTCCAACACGTACACGGAGTCCGAAAGAGAGACGAAGACTCGCCACGAGGTGGCCAAACCACCTGGCGGCGCGGCCCCAGGTGGGGCCGCGCCAGCCTGTGGTTTGGGCCCCTCGGGGGTCCGCCGACATCGCCACTTCGCCTATTTATTCCCCGAGACGTGAAAACCCTAAAACACCGAGCCTTTCATCCAGAACATATTCGCTGCCGCTGCCGTCGTCAACCCTAACTCGGGGGGTTCTGAAGCTCTTCCCGGCACCCTGCCGGAGAGGGGAATCATCACCGGAGGGCTCTACATCGCCATGCCCGCCTCCGGAGTGATGCGTGAGTAGTTCATCCTTGGACTATGGGTCCATAGCAGTAGCTAGATGGTTGTCTTCTCCACTTGTGCCATCATGTTTAGATCTTGTGAGCTGCCTATCATGATCAACATCATCTTATTGTAATACTACATGTTGTGTTTGCTGGGATCTGACTTATATTGATACCTATGTGGAGCTGAATATTATATTATCATGTCTATGTCATTTGTGATCTTGCATGCTCTCCGTTACTTGTTGAAGCCTTGGCCAAGTGAATACTTGTGACTCCAAGAGGGGGTATTTATGCATGATAGTTCGGTTCAACCTCTATTTAACCTGGGATAGTGACAGCAAGTTCTAAGGTTGTAGATGTGTTGTTGCCACTAGGGGTAAAACAGCAATGCTTTATTCAAGGATGAATGTATTGTTTACATTACGCACATTACTTAATGCAATTGTCTGTTGCTTGCAACTTAATACTGGAAGGGGTACGGATGTTAACCGGAAAGTGGACTATTTAGGCATAGATGTATGCTGGATAGCGGTCTATGTACTTTGTCGTAATGCCCAAATGAATCTCATAGTAGACACCACAACTCACACATGCATGTTATATGCACTTATCAATTGTCAATTGCCCAGCTGTAATTTGTTTACCCAGCATGTTAGTTATCTTATTGGAGAGACACCACTAGTGAACTGTGGACCCGGTCCATTCTTTTACATCTGAAATACAATCTACTGCAATAATTGTTCTCTACTGTTTTATGCAAACAAACATCATTTTCCATACGATACGTTTAACCCTTTGTTTTCAGCGAGCCGGTGAGATTGACAACCTCACTGTTAAGTTGGGGCAAAGTAATTTGATTGTGTTGTGCAGGTTCCACGTTGGCACCGGAATCCCTGGTGTTGCGCCGCACTACACTCCTTCACCAACACCTTCGAAGCAACCTCGTTTTCCTACTGGTTCGATAAACCTTGGTTTCATACTGAGGGAAAACTTGCTGCTGCACTCATCATACCTTCCTCTTGGGGTTCCCAACTGACGTGTGACGTACAAGCATAGTTTCTGGTGCTGTTGCCGGGGAGATATTCCCTCGTCAACTTAGCGCTAGCACCTCCCCTGCACCGTCGTCGCCCACGCCGCTCCCTCTGCCGTCGTCGCCCGCGCCGCGCCCGGCGACCTCCCCTGCGCCCACGGGTGGTCACGGCCGTCCTCGACCTCCCCTCCCTCCCCCTCCCCGAGGTGTGCTTCCCTTCTCTCCCTCCTCCCTCCCCTACCGAACCCCTGCACACAACATGTTTGACGAATTTCCTAGCTAGGATTTGGCTATTTTGCTGCTACCTTTTGTTGGGTTTGGGTTGCTGCTAGGTTAGTGTTAGGTTAGAGTTAGGTTAGAGTTGGGTTAGGAGATGAATCCTAGGAGATGAAAAAAATTGGAGATGAAAAAATCGGCTAAAAATTGGAGTAACTTGATGAAGCATACTAATTCAATAGAACTACAAGTTTCCCACATGATGAATCTGTGTATAGAAAGCATAATGAGATGAAAAAAAATGTTGGAGCTTGTGTGTGCTTGTGTGTGCTAGAAATGTTGGAGCTTGTGTGTGCTAGATGTTTTGTTATATTTTGGCTCGGATCTAGGTGCTTGCTGTTAGTTGGCTGCTGCATAGTTGCTTGCTGCATAGTTGTTAATTGCTAATGATAATGCTTGTTTGTGTAAATGCTTGTTTGTAAGAAACTAGAAGAAGTGATTTTGTGAAGTGTTAGTACATGAAAAGTTGCTACTGCCACTATGTTAATTGCTATGGTGTACTAGAAGTGATTTTTGCTACTCCCACTATTTTTGCTACTGCCACTATGGTGTACTAGAAGTGTTAATTCTTATGCTTTTCTTGTGCAGACCATCGGCTTCGACTACATCAACTACTAAACTAAAGTTCCCCTTTGGTGAGCATTTCGTCGAAAACCTCCGGTGACCATGTGTTCTGTGTTGCCACGACCATCGTGTCGTGGTTGTTTGTGATGCTGTTGCCGGCCAGCTATGCCGGCGGGAAATGTGTTCATGTGATGCTGTTGCCGGCCAGCGATGCCGGCGGGATATTATTTGTGAAATGCTTGTGCAGGTACCCCGTGAGGCCCTTGAGATTGCCGGAACGTCGATTAACTTCCGTTCCGGCAAATTCGGGTAATCCATATGTCCTATTTTTAGCAAAGGTCATGCCAAAAAATTTCGTGAAATTTAGCATGACTTTGCTAAAAATAGGACATATGGGGTATTGCGACTAATGCATGGGCCGGGGTATCTTAGTACTAAATTAAGTGATGCTTTTGTTATATTTGTTGTACTAACTTTTTGCCTCTTTTTCAATGCAGTGCAAACATGTCCTCCGACGCCGGCCCTTCTAAGCACATCAGCGTCGAAGAACAAGCTAGAGAAAAGAACAAGCCGTACTGGGAATTCTCCCAGGAGATGGAGGATGCGGAGGCCGCCGAACTGGCTCGTGACGGCGATGGTGACTTTCTGATAGAGGATGCCGGCGGTGATGGGGACGAAACCACCACCACCGATGGCGGCGACCACACGGATGTCGGGGGTGGCGACCACACGGATGGCGGTGGTGGTAGTAACCCGACCGCTAAGAGGCATAAGAAGCCGAGGAAGGACCGGACACCGCAAGCGGTCGGCCCGTCACAGACACGTTCACTAAGGTCTCCTTAAGTGGCCAACCACAGGAGCCTAGGAACATCGCAAGCGGGTACGGCATGCAACTAGGGTGCATCCTCCGGGAAACCGTGCCGATCACCACGTATGACCTCAGGAGCAAGGACAATGAGGCTTTGCGCACAGACCTCCTCAAGAAGCTTCACCAACGATACAATTTCCCGGATGATGGAAACAAAAAGGTGGACAACTACGCCATCACGAAGATGAGCACCGCCTTGACCAGCTGGAGAGGCCGGGTGAAGGCGAAGATTGAAAAGGGTCTTAGCTGGGCGGAGATCAGTGCCAAAGAGCCGTACATCGACATAGAAGAGTTCGAGGCATTCAAGTTGTCCTTGGCATCTCCGGAGGCTCAAAAATGGACCGAGTGGGGAAGAAGATGCGGGCACTGAACTTAGGTAACCACCGTTTGGGAAGCGGCGGTTACGCAGGAAAACAGCCCGTTTGGGACAAGGAGGATGCCGAGGTTGCGAAACTTGGGAAAGAGAACCGTGGCTTAAAATCACGGACGAGCAAGTTAGGAACTTTGTTCGGTCCCGCTACTATCTGAAGCCGGGGACGGGGGAATTCGTTACCGACTATCAAGATGTGCTGGATTTCGAGAAAAAGCTGGTAAGGAACTTAATTACCGCGGATATCTCAAAGTCCATTTGCGTTGATTTCTACATGGGTTCACGTTTATTTCCTTTGTCCGCAGGAGGATCAGTTGAAGGATGAGGCTGAGGCCGGCCCGTCGTCCCAGGAGGCTCAGGCCGGCCCGTGGGACACGACTTTCAACCGGGCGATGAACGTTTACAAGGGGAGGGACAAGTCAAAGCCGCCGACGTCAGCTGGCCGTGTGACCGCTTTGGTACGAGCATGAAGTTCCTCGAGTACTACAGCACGGACACCGAGAAGAAAAAGGAGAGGAGGAAGCCGGCTAAAGATAAAGCCGAGGTTCTCGAGCTAAGGAAGAAGCTGGAGACACTAGAGAAAGAAAAGGTGGACTCCAGCATGGTGGACAAGCTAGTGGCCGAGAAGGTGGACGAGAAGCTCCGGAGTTTCTTACCCCCTGCATTGCTGGAGGGGATAGCTGCTTGGCAAGCGGGAGGTCAACAGGGGCCGATACACGTGCCCAGCTTCGCCGGCAGCACCTCCAGCAATAACGTGTCGCCGGTCCTGGTGACCCCACCGGTGCCCCCTGTCGTGGATCAACATACACCAAGGCCGGAGAATAATGATAATGCGCACGAGCGGCCGGAGAATGATAGGCCGGCCGCCGGCACCGGCGCCCTTGTCTCGACATTAGCCGAGCTCGACGCCATCACCAAGGTAACTAATTAGTTAGTCCGCGACATCTTCTATGACTATATATGCCTTTGATGACTGCCATATCTCATGCATGGTGCCCAACATGTGTTGACTCCCAGGACATGCCTTGCATACTCCTGCATAGGGTGGGGGTCGGCGGCGAGTTGAAGGAAGTCGCAACGGCCAAGATCATACAACCTTTGACCCGCGATATGCACAACACCCGAATGAGCGAGGTCGTGATGAAAGTCAATGTGAGCGAGGTACTGCCTGAGTTCCGTGACATCGACCCCCCCACGCAACCTCCGGGAGCCGAGAAACACATGAAGCTTGGCGAATGCGGGAAGTGGATGATGGAATGGCCGAAGACCCAGATTCGTCTTGGGGATGTTCTTCATGGGGTCAGGCGCACCGGCGGCGCCACCTCGAGGCCCCGGCCCCCGGTCGTTCGGCCCCCGTCGAGGCGGCCACAAAAAGCTGTTGCGGATGAACCGGCGCCACAAGCAGCCGTCGCCACCACCCAGAAGGAACCGCCGGTCGCCGCCACCACCGGCCGGAAGCTACCGCCGGTCGCCGCCACCACCGGCCGGAAGCTACCGCCGGTCGTCGCCGCCACCAACCGCCACAAACAGTTGTTGGGAACGTCTTCACCGCAACCGTCCAAGGTTAGTTCTGACTTTCCGAATTCCCCGACTTTCCGACTTTCCCGACTAACGGATGTGCTATTGTTTATGTTTAGGACAAAGCCGTTGCACCTCAACTTGGTGGCAACGACGCAATGAGGAGGAGGAGAATGATGTCAACGTCGATGACTACATCAACACTGGCGCCTGCATGGATGGTATGTACATGCCTCTTGTGGATGAAGAACCCTTCCGCGACCACCGCGGTCAACCTGCTCGTCCCACTTCATGCACACAACGCCTGGCCTTCACCGACACGCCTCCGGATGCCGGCGATCATCAAGCTCAACCGGGTAACATTTTCAGCCCTAACACACTGCAAGAAACTGTTAAAGCGGGGTTCACTTCACCCCCACAATCCCCAGAGATGAAGAACAAGAAGAAGCACAGGAAGAGAAAAGGATCCTCCACCTCTGCGAGCCAGCCAGCTCCTAAGATCCGGGGTCTTGAAGACACGATTCCACCCCGTGCGGATGGCTTCCCCCGAGTTCATGAAGCTGGTAAACCTATCTTGTCTGGGGACTTGCTCCGCCTTGCAGAAGGACCCATGATTGCCTTGCAGGAATCTATCTTGCATCTAGAGGAGCTCCTTCTTAAAGACAAGCAGCCGAGTTACCGGCGTTCTCGGTCCAGGAAGCCCCCGCGGATGTGTTCTTCATAGCGTACGAGGACATCTTCAACCTGTTTCACACTAAACGGCTGGACTATAACATGGTCCGCCTATATGCGCTCGATGTGGCGATGAAGATCAGGAGAGATGATACCCCGTACGTCGCGATAGTGGATCCCTACTACATGCGCGACAGCCATCTGGTGGAAGGATCAAAGACACGGGAAACGGCCACGGAGTACCTCGTAAGGGTCATGCTGGCCAACAAGAGGAAGAACGCCCTTCTTCTGCCTTTCTTTTTCGAGTAAGTACACATCCGCTCGCCACCGTCGTATCTTATGCCTTCTTGTACATTTCTTCCATCGCTGATCCTTTGTCCAACATTCCGTTTCAATTGTGTTGAGCAGGGACAAGTACTGCGCACTCATCTACGTATCCCCGAGGTGGTCCATTGCCACTTATTTGGACTCGGGGAATAAATCCACGCCGAGACGATACACCAGAATAAAGGGTGTTCTCGATGACGCTCTCGAGGCCTATGCCCAAAAGGGCGGCCCCTTCCATAAGAAGTCGGAATTTTTCACGGAGGACAACACACACAAGTTCCAGCATGGGACCGGATTCCATTGCATCAAGCAACTGGATGGCAGCGTGAAGGAGGCCTACTACGCCCTCCATCACATTAAAGCGATTGTCCGGGATTTCGAGAAAACGAAGATTCCATCTGGTCTCGCAGAATACACCAAAATGGCGGATGCTCTCACCGATGCTGATTACAGAACAGACTTCCATCGCATCCGGCTGCAGTTATCAACGATCATCCTCGACGATGTCATTCACAAATCAGGGTCCTTCCACTACCCCAGAGGTATTATAAAAGAAAGCCTTGCTAAGCATTACTAGTGTACTTTTTTGTAGAAGTGCATGTGTAGGGTTATATATTATATATGCTATGCTATGAAACCCAAATAGGATAGCCATATGATTTCCAACCATGACAATTGATTGATTGTCTTGCCTCTCTACTTAGATGAATAAATTATACTCTATGTATATCACTAACCAATATATATCCCAATCCATCTTCAGGGCTCTGTCAGAGGGATATCGAAGAACGACTAGAGGCGCAGAATGACACCAGGGAGTGGAGGACGAAAGATGACTTTCTACCGTTCCCGGCGCCGCTCAAGAAGAGACTCCATGATCATGCTCCATCATCGCGGCGGTGACAACTTCATTTGTACTAAGACTTGTGTGTGACATGAGATGAACCTTTGTACCAATTAAGACTTGTGTGACATGATCGAGATGGAACTTTTGTAGACTTGTGTTTTGGCACTTGTCACTATATGTATGTATCTTGGGCTCTAAGTGTTTGTGATGACATAGTAATGTGTTTGTTTTCATATACCGTGTCAAAATATATTATTGTTTCTATTATTCATGTATTTCCTGTAATATACCTGTATTTCCTGTAATATACCTGTATTTGTACAGGAAAATGTGAATTTCTGTATTTCTGGAAAATCCTTTTGTGGCGCATCAAAAAAAATTGTGGCGCACCTATTTTTGTGGCGCACGGTTTAGGGATGCGCCACAGAATTCCTCTGTTGTGTCCACGGCGACATGATTCTGTGGCGCACGACCTGGTCTTTCTGTGGCGCACGCCCTGGGTGCGCCACAGAAATAATTTTAGTGGCGAGAATTCTGTGGCGCACCCAGCAAACCTGGGGGTGCGCCACAGAATCCCAAATTGGTGCGCCACTAATAGCCATTTCTGTACTAGTGCTTGCAGTGTGCAGCGAGCTACAAGCCTACGGGTCTGTTTGTTTGGGCTGCAGCTTTTGAAAAGCAGTTGTAGCTGTTGAGCTGTGGAAAAGCAGCTGTGAGAAGCAGCTGCTAGAATCAGATATTTGATGTTTGGTAGGAGTGCTGTTGGCAGCTGTAGCTGTCGGTTTTCTGAGTGAAATATCTGGAATGCCCCTGAGTACTGAAGATGTTATATAAGTGCGGATTTGAAGCGAAACAATTGTTTTTTACTTATTTAATTCATTATTACGTAATAAACACCTAAGTTAATACCTAATAAGAAATTAGTATGGAGATTGAGAACGTACGTTAGCTGGATCTGGACCAATATTATCAGTATGTTAACTGGATGATATTCAGTACTTAAATGAGTAGATTATGGTTTGTACATCAACGATTTTTTTTTTTGCAAATTAGGATTCATTTTGGCCATCAAAGAGAATTCTATTTAGGATCTTTGTCAACAATCCAAAACACAACATCATACAGCCGGAGCCGGTGTGGTGGCAAACTGTAGTTTCATCGCATATCCCAAACATGAAAAAAAAAGACAAATCGAGTGGAGAACTGGAGATGGGGAAAAGAACGGAAGCAAAATCACATCGGACAAAGGAATAGAAGAGCAATCCCTCTAGCCAGAACGCGGCAACACCTTGCTCCATGACGGCGGTTGGGGTCGGGCGGCCGCACGCCGGGCGGAGACAACTTGCTGAACTCGCGCCGTCCATGTTCGACCACCTTGACGTCACGGGGACGGCGGCAGACGAGACACGGCGAGGCGGCGGCAGCTCGAGGAGCTCCTCTGGCCGGCGGCCGACGGGGACGAGACCAACCAGGACGAATCGAGGCGGAGTAGGCGAGAAACGGGGTGGAGGAACGGTGGTGGGGAACGGTGGCGATGGCCGCGGAGGAACGGCGGCAGCAGCGATGCCGGCGGCGGGGCACAGGATATGGGGAAAATGGGTCAAAATGCGATGCGTCGGGCGTTTGCACAGGGCGGGTTCGAGTTATATGGAGTGACAGTTCGGGCATTTTGGTCCCATGCAACTTGGGAAGGTAGAAAAAAGCTCGAGAAGCACCTCCTGACCCGCTTTCGCTCTCGTTCACGCGCGCAGTTCATTTCTGGACCGCGCTTCTCCACAGCGCTTTTCTATTTGCAGGTGTTTGTTTGGGCTTCTGCTTTTGGAGCAGAAGCCCAAACAAAAGCAGAAGCCCAAACAAACAGAGCCTACAAGGTATTCCCCGCAAGCTTGGCATTGATGGTTGATGGATTCCTCAGCTAGGTATTTTTTTCTGACGATCTCAGCAGGGTATTCTTCCCAAGTAGTTCTCTAGATTAATTCGCATTTCCCATGATTAGAGCAGGCCATGGGAAAACTATAGTAATTTTTGTTTGAAGTGATGGAGACCTACGCATGAACAGGTTAGTTTAATTCTCTAATAACGAACTGAAGCTAAATGGCTAATTTTATTTGTATCCTCGGTTCCTCACTTTCAAAACGTAGAGCCAATCCATCAGCAAACCTTGCTTGAATCCATCAGCGACTACACAACACCAACAAACTTGGCTAACAACCTTAATATCTGCACGGTGACTCCGCCCACGACTCCGGTAATCATGCGTCTCGAAGTAGCACCGCCGTGGCTCTGGTCATCCACGCCGCCATACCGTTTTCTCGCATACGCCGCATCAGAGTGGAGCGACTCTACACCAAGCATGGCGTCTCCGGCGGGAATAGATATGGCAGACGGTTGCGGCAGCATCGCATGTCCTTGAGCGTCGCGGGCTGGAAGAAGATCCATTTTTTCGTGGCGCGTCCGTAAGCTCCTTGCAGCTGAGCGGTCTTTTCGTCAATTGGAAGGACCGCATGAATAGGATGAGACCCGGTGGCCAAGGAACCTGAACAGAGTGACCTGGTCGACTTAATGCAGTCCAAGGCCACCGCCGACAGAAGCTCACGCTCGCGGTCTTCTTGGGGCCAGAAGCGGCGAACGGCGCCGACGAAGGCTGGGTCGCGTTCCCAACGGAAAGCGACGCTCCCAAGGCGATGACCTCCGCGTGGCAGATGCGTGAGGCGGAGCCCGGAAAGCGGACTTCGAGCTGGCGCTGGTGGAGACGGCGAGCGGCGAGCGACCTGTCACGGCAAGCATCGGCGGTGGGCTGGACCCTCTGCTCCTGCACGGGATGTACGACCCTCGGCTCCTCCACGAGATGTTCGAGTTAGTGAGTTACGACCAGACCAGCCGCAGCCCCAAACCACGTGAGCGCGCATGTACCAACGCCCTGGAGCGTGAGTAGCGGGGCACTCCTGTGGGGGACGGTGCCTATTCGCGGCATCGCTGGCTGTACCGCCACCGGCACTAGTGGACGGCAAGCATATTGGGGCACTTTGGTAGGGGAATTTTTCTAAAATGCCCCAAATTGTATCTAAAAGAGGGCAGTTTGATCGAAGTGCTCTAAAAACTTAACTTATAAAGGCATTTTTTGAAAATGCTCCAATAGGCATGAGCTTTTAAGGGCACTTTTTCAAAGTGCCCCAATAGGTAGGTCTTTTGGGGCATTTTATCAAAATGCCCCAATAGTTGGGGTTTTTGGGGCATTTATCAAAGTGCCCCAATAGATGGGGTCTTTTGGGGCATTTATCAAGTTGCACCTAAAACTCAAACTCAATAGATATTGAAATATACGTCAAGCTAGATTAGCAGCATGTATAATCAACCAGACCTAATCTTGCAGATAGTAGCAGTTCAACGGACGGAGTAGTTTCTGGAATTATGGAGAGAGCAATGGCTACACTGATTCAGCACTTTTCGAAGCCAAACTGGCAGCAGTCCCTAACGCCTGCAGCAGTGAATTTGACCGCGCCAAGACACTTACTGGAGTTCTCTGATTCACCTCTGTTCTCCACTCATTATCTGCCAAGAAAGAAAGCAGGTCTGTGGCGACAACAGCAACGAAATTGACTCGAAAATTAGTTCGTGCAGGTCCCTGGAGACTGTAGGAAATTGGTACGATTTAATTTTTTGGGAACGAGAAGCTGCTACTATAAGAAATCTGGATCCGGCCCACCCCTTATCTCTCCTTTATCTTTCCAGCCCAGACCATCTCGGCCCATCCCAGCCGGCTACCTAACCTAGCCCATGACCCCTACTGCCTGACTGCCCACACGATCTGCTTCACTCGATCGGCCGCCGCCACCGCTCTCTCCTTTACTGATGATAGCCGCCTAACGTCGCCCGCCTCGCTCTCCAGTGCGGTCGCTTGTTGCTCCCCGCAGGCCGACGCCCAACATCCGCGACACGCCACCTCCTACCGCCCTAGCGACGTCCTGGTAATCGTGGCTAACCCTAGCCGCCATGGCTCAGGTCCGCCGCCCCGCCACCGCGGCAGGCGGCCGTGTCGCGAAGCCGCGCTGTGGTAGGCGCTCTCGCTGGGGCCTCCGCACCGCAGGCTGCGAGCCGAGCGCCGGATCCACCACCATCCCTGGTCGGCGCATCGAAGGATCCCGGGTCGTGGACAAACCTCTCCGGGAGGAGCCCTCATCCCTCCATCTCCGCGATAACAACGCCGCGAACGACGATCGGCACATCTAAGCCAAGTCCACCGCCGGTAAGGGAATCAATCCACTCCAGCCACAACTGCTCGTGTTTGAGGTCTGGTTCGGCCTCTACTGCTTGTTTTGTGTTTCCTGTTCTGCATGAACTGAATGCACATCAAGTGTTTGATGAAATGATTTGCTGGACGAGTAGAATTTTGGTAGCCTCTCTCCAACAACGGTGGAGGATGCGTCACGACTATAAGGGCAGGATCTGCTTAGTGTGCTTCTACGGAGGGAAAGTGTTTCATGTTTGCACGTATATGGCCTGTTTGAGGAAATTCCATTGTATATACATCATATATACAGTTTTTAGATCCAATGAGTAGCAAACATTGGACATACCACGAATCTGATTCATAATTCTTTCTGTTTGTAGGTGAAAGGATGCATGAGGAATTGTCCAGAGTTACTAGAAGAATTTATAAATAATTATCTCCCTCCTGAGCTAAAGGCACTTCTAGCAGATGAGAAATTCGAAGACTAGTCGAGTGGGCAAGGTAACATATTGCATCACCCATCTCAGCATTCACCACATCACACACAGTTCGTATGAAGTGGATTATATATTAGATAATGTTCTCATATAACATTGTTGTTTGCTGACAATGTGTATAAGTGGAGAAGACTAGCACACTTACACTTTCTCATTAAAGTGAAATCATTTTGCTTCTGTATTAACTCATCTGACACAATCATCTATCGGTTCTCCTTTGCAGGTCGCTTTATGCATCACTCTAGATGCTAATCACAGCTTGGATGGTATCCACATCAAGTCACTAATATGAGGAAATAAGGTATGCCAGTTAATTTTTTTTCTTATGCTCTGAATACAAGGAGATCATAGGTTCTTGGCCTCAACATTCAACTATGATAGCTAGTGATTTTTAGTAAGAAGTATTCTTGCTCCACTTGGTTGAAATTTGTGAGATGAGACTGAAATGTGCTTATGCTTGCTTGTCGTTGGCTGTCCCTAGTCTGACATACAAAATCGTGCCTCCTAGCATGTATGTGTGGTATAAGGGTTGCACATGGCTTGCATGGTTACTTTGATGTGAATATAGGTACCTTGAATAATTTCCATAAGCTAGCTATCTGCAACTAGGCACACCTTCAGATTTTGCAAAATTGCAGAGTGGCAACTTATGATAAAAAAGCTGCAGCCTCTTTCAAAATTTAGGTTCTTATGACTTAAGAAACTGATTCTGCATGCTATCCTGATTAGAGGCCATCCAGTTCGGTTTCCTTTGAGATGTGAATAATACTCTTTTTACAATTGACATACCTTTGGTGTTGATGGATCATTTAAATCTCATTATGTGTCTCTTGCATATGTGGATACATCACTGTGAATGGTTGATCCTTTTCTGGTTCTCCAGGAATCTGTGAACCTTGGTGAACACTTTAAGTCTCATTACATCTATCATGCAACCTCGCACCAAATAGTGGATGTCCAGGTCTGACTTTATATATTGTCCATACAGGTGAAGGTATACATTGTCGGTGTTTTCTCTTCCTGATGTTGACGACTATGACATGGAAAACAAGGAAGGGATCTTTAGATTCCCAAGAGTTTCCAGTGTTCCAGGTTGCTCATAGGAGCCGTGATGAAACAAACAAACATTGCAGATTAGCTTCATCATCGACTGCCCAAGAGTTTCCAGTGTTCCAGGTTGCTCATAGGCGCCGTGCTGAAACAAACAAACATTGCAGGTTAGCTTCATCATCGACTGCCCAAGAGTTTCCAGTGTTCCAGGTTGCTCATAGGCGCCGTGCTGAAACAAACATACATTGCAGGTTGGCTTCATCATCGACTGCTAGTGTCCAGGATTTGATGCTGCATGTTCTAATTTTGCCATTGTATTGATGAATGAACCTTTGTGTATTCATGCTACAACTGAATGTCCAGTATATTTTGATGTGGACAGTACATTATTTTTGAATGAACTTCAGATTGAGTTTATATGATTGCCAGTGTATTGATGAATGAACCTCCTGTTATAACTGAATGTGATGTTGGCTGTATGTTAATTTGGATGAACTTCAGATTTGGTATCTGTAGGTTTATATGATTGCAGATCTTATGGATGTGCATTTTGTCCAATATTTAGCTTATTAAATATAAATTTTATAAAAAATTCAAACAATACCTTCAATAATTTTGGGGCCGTTAGGCAAAGTGCCCTAATAGGTTTTTGGGGCATTTTGGCAAAGTGCCCTAAAAGGTTTTTGGGGCAGTTAGACAAAGTGCCCTAAAAAGCTTTTAGGGCATTTCACCAAACTGCCCCAAAAACCTATTGGGGCATTTTCAAATGTGCCTCTAAATTATAGCTTTTTAGGGCGTTTTAAAAAACTGCCTCAAAAACCTTTCCCGCCACTAGTAAATTGGGCAGTTTAAATAGTGCCCTAATAACCTATCGGGGCATTTTAATGACTTTTCGGGGCACTTTGAAGTGCCCCCTAATCCAAACCGTGACGCAGTGCGGCGTACCGCGTACGTGCAGATGGTGGAGATGGAGAGGAAGCAGCATATGCTGGAATGCGGGCGCTGTACTGGCAGCTCTGTTTTAAATAGCCGGCTATCATCGTGAGAGGGTCCGTGCTATATATAAGGCCTTCGTAAGCTAAGAACATAATAGCCGCTAATAGCCCGGCTAAATGTATTTAGCCCTTAACCGCTATATTCCCGCTCAGGGATCCAAAATATTCGAATCAAATTTGTTTCGCTCGGCCCAATTTCGGGTTCCAAATGTCAACCCTAACCCTAAATTCTTCTCGTTATCTCTTCTCTCTCCCGAAAATAGAATCAAGAGGGGTGACGGTCATAGCATCTGTGAATTACTGATATATATACAAACTAGCACAATGCCCGTGCGTTGCAACGGGAAAACACAATTGTCAACCTTGTAAAAGATGGAGCAATATCATGAAACAAATCTTGCCTGTCCAATATTAATCCATCAATCAATGATTACCTACAATTCTAGCACGCAAGTGTGGTAACTAAGAATCAAATCAATATTTGCTGGTAATATCTAAAACTGAAAAGAAAATCAGGGTTTCAAAATTTTAAAGAAAAAAGATGCTAATCCTATACTGTGAAACGTTGGCAGCAAAGGTGAAGTTTTGATATTTGAAACTTCATATGACACTAAGAAAATAAGTAGGGATGAATTAACTCAAATAATTTGACATAATCGTCTTCATTGCAGTTCAAAGTTGAATGTACCGTGCAAACTTTCAGTATGCCCTCGTTATCCATACAACTCTACTATTTCCCATCTCCCTATTTTCTCATACTCTAACGTTTCAATAACAATGAATATTGGAAAGGGATATCTGAGATAACAACTTGAAGAGATAAAATGATCCCTTTTTTTTTGCATCTGGCGCTAGAATTAAGCGCTGCATACAAACATTCAGAAGAGTCCCAGGTACCGCACTACACAAAAATCCCGGTATTTTGCATCGCCATCATCTGCCAAACCTACTGATGTGCTTACTGTTTACTTCTATCTTTAGATATCTTGATCAAAGTTAGCTCTCTATCTGCTTACTGCTCCTGCTACAACAGATCTTGATGAACGAAAGAAGTTTGTGCAGACCTACCTTCCCTCTTGAGTCTTGAGGTAAGCAGAAAGCCTGTCATCGTTGTCCCTTGTTCCTCCCTCGCCGAAGGCAAAGCACCCGATGCCGAAAAGGTCAAGGATCTGATGAATAGCATTGAAAAGTACAATAATTTCGGTGGGTGTTTCAGCCAAGAGAAAGCCACACCAATATCCAACGTTATCGTGACTTGCATGCTAGATTCGGGAATTCATGAGCAATTTCACGGGGTCAAAATAAATTAAGTTTCTCAGGTAAGAAACCTATGATGGATCAGTTTGTACGTACAGGGTCATCACGCTCCAGCCGACGAGATCCGGCTCCAGCCGCCTCTGCGATGGGAACGAGGTCCGCTCGATCCTGTGCGCCTAGCTCGGGGAGGAATTGGCCATCACGCAGCTAATGGAATCGGGAGTTCATGGTCAGGGAGCCGGCGGCGTAGGGTGGCGGGTGGCAGCAGCTGGAGTCGGCGGGCTCAAGCCGTAGTGCTTGCAGGGGAACGGCGGGGAGTCAACGGATGGCGTGGCCGTGAAGCCAGGGGATCGGGTGGTCGTCATCCGCTGGGGATTTGTATCTGGACGGGTCGGGAGGTTGAAGACAGTAAGACAGGGACTAAAGTGCAAAGTCGCGACCATATACCAAGAGGACTGCAGGTTATTTCGTTTTCTGTGAGGGGCTAAACGCAAAATCACCGCGACGTACCACCTACCACGGTCGCTTACCTATATTATATAGTAGAGAAGAGATATATATTGTCCAAATATGGTTTTTTTTATTATTTAGCAAAACGGCTATAAGACCTTAGCGGCGCTATAGCCCAGCTATAGCCTTTCGTAGCTTCTGAAATCGCCGGCGCTAAACCTAATAGCCCGCTATTTAAAACAGAGACTGGCAGGGCGGGATGCAAGGACAGGCCGGCGTCAACGGGCTCGCCGTCGGCGTTGGAAGCGTGTTCGTGTCGAATACCTATATGCCCATGCCCATGGCCTACCACGGAGCCGGCGGATACTACTACTAGGAGAAGCAGATCAGCAACATATGCACATTCATCAAATCGTCGCTTGGTTTTGTTAAGATTGTTTCTTTACTATTAAGTTACATTATTTCAAATGGTGTGCGATGATATGTTGTGATGAGAAAAGATTGCGTGTACTTGCTAAGTTGCGTGTTTTAATATTTATGCCTATGTAATGTCTAGATGTAATATATTAATTCTATCCAAATAAAAAACTAGCTAATGTGTATGCTAGAAAATCATCCGGGTTGGATAATTAAGTTATAGGATAAGGGTGGTGATGAGAAAAGATGAAGAAAAAAGGAGCATGACGATCACTGGCGGAGCTATGCACACGCCGGGGGGGGGGGGGGGGGGGGGGGGGGCGCCGCCCCCCAGCCCAACAAATTTTTGGGTAATATGCACTGCTTTTTGGCCCGTTTGTCTCAAATAATAGTGAATTAGGCCTATTTGCCCCCCCAACTCAGGCCCAACATGCTTCTGCAACCAATTTGCCCCCCACGGATGCGGCCCAAGCTCCGCCACTGATGACGATGATGGTAAATAAAAACGAAAATGACATGAGCAAGCGACATGACCGAGGCGAGCAAAGCCATCTCCAGGATAGGAACTAAGTAGAATCTTCTGCAATAAGAGATATAATTCTAGGGGCTATTACCTTTTTGTGCATATGATGTTTGGTTGGTTTGAGGTAGCTTGTCACGTGTTCCATGCGATTTTTGTGCATATGATGTTGAATTGTACTTTTTGCTTCAAATTAAATTTAAGAAAGGAGGAAACTTCTTTTTTGGAATATGGCTATCTCTTTCAAATTTCGATGCACATACATTTCTCATATGTATTTTTTTACATATGCAATAAAAAAAAACTTAAATGTTCTGTTGCAACGCACGGACATTCAACTAGTAGCTATAAAGACGGAGTTTAGGCTGCCTCATGCTACATGACTAGTTGACCAAGACGGGATTTCCCCTCCGACTCGGAGAGATGATCTCTGGATGGGTTACTTGATTCGGAATGCATGAACATGCGACTCCATTAAGAGTTATTCGAGTAGGATTAATAATTAATCTGGTGAATCAAAAACATAAGTTGAGTATAGAGTCAAGCTATTAAAGGGATGACAAGCTCTCGTGCATAGCTCAGACAAAGTACATCGTGAGGCAAACTTAATGGTCATATGGACAGTGGACAAGAAAATCGTGGATGGCTTTACTTCAACCGAGAGTCGACACGATTTGCTAGAAACCGCTACTGACTATCGGCATAAGGCCGTAGATCATGGACGAGTCAGCCAAAAGAGTTTAGCGAGTCGAAACCATGATGGGAGTCGGAGGAGTAACTCTTGCTATGTCCAACTGAACGTAAACCTGCAGGATCACACGCTTAAACGAGAATTGGAATAAACCAGAAGGAGTTCCGACTGATAACAGTGCACCTGAGTGAGACTCGAATCGGCGAGAAACAAGATGTTGGACAGCTGGTTAGGAAGGCACAAGACAAAAACACACTTAGCCGCCTATATATATAGAAAGGGGTAGTTGGCAAGATAAACCAGCCTACCGAGTGAAAGCAATCCGCATTGCTCTAGAACTCATGTCGCCACCGCCCCAGTTTCTCGGCGGCTAATCCTAGCAGCTTACCGCCCGGAGTTCCACCTTGTACATGTGTTACTCCGGCAGAGACACAAGCGTTCAGTGCTAAGGCGGCTAGACGGAGGCGGAGCTATCCGAGACGAGGTACAGTGACTGCACTGCCCCGATGCGCATCATCAAGTTTCGCAACCGTGCTCTCCGTCTAGTGGTAAACTTCACATTCTACTCTCAGGGTTGGATCTTTGTGTGGTCGCGCTGGGATTTTTTTTTGTCCAATTGTTGCACACCACGGAGCAGGGAGCTCCTATAGGACACTTGTTGTGTGAATCGGAATGGAGCGTGTGAAGAGTTATGTAAATAAGCAGCATGCAGCGGAACCATTAATAGAACAAGTTTTTTGATAAATATACGTGAACAATTAAAGACAAGGTTTTTACATAAACTCTTTTTAGAAATCTAAAATGTTCACGAGGTTTAGGAAAATGTTTGTGTAACTCAAAAAATATTCAAGAAATTTAAAAAGTCTGCGTAGTTCAAAAAGTTGTTCGCGGGGTTAAAAAATGTTCACATGTAATTATTCACGTGGTTAAAATTGTTCATGTATTATCTTGTGATTTTTAAAAAGAAAATTAAATAGTAAGGATAATAAAACTACAAACAATAAAACATAAATATAAATGCAAAAAAGAATGACAAGGGAAAAAGAAACAGAAAAAACAGGGATACGGAAAAGGGAAATACTTTTTTTTTATGGAACGGGAGAAGCTTTATTGAGTAATGTTCATGGGGATACAGAATTGATCCGGTGGATCAAACAACCAAACATGACGTCCTACATCGAGAGAGGTAGCCATTCTAGCTAATTTATGCGCTTCCCCATTTGCTTCTCGCCGCTCGTGACCGTAATTGGTCTGTCGAAAGAGCCTCCTGCGTTCCGAGATGTCACGCAGGACCATGCAGTGATGACCTTGGTAATTCCCGGAGTTGATCGCCGTGATGACCGACAAACAATCTGAAGAGATACTCAGCTTCTGCAAATGCAAATCTGATGCTAACTCCAGGGCTTCCCTGCAAGCATACGCCTCCAGTGTTGCAGGATTAGTGACACCATCATACACCACTGCTGAAGTCCCAATAAACTTGCCCTGATCGTCTCTACAAACTGCACCCACTGCACCTTTATTTTCTGTCTTTGCCACTGCTCCGTCTACATTTAACTTCATAAAACCAGATGGCGGTGCACACCATTTAGGGTGTGTTTGGTAGGGTGTATGAAGTGGGAAGGGCTATCTCACCTCATACTAGCTGACTTGGGCTTGGTTGGGCTGAGAAAATTGCATGTGTTTGGTAGCCTGTACAATCTGGGCCGGGTTGGAACAAGAGGCTGTTTGGTAGCCCGTATGAACTGGGCCACGCTGGGTTAGGTTCTAGAAACTGAAAATTGCAAATAGATCCAAACTCTTAGAGAAATGTCCCTGAACAAAAAAAAAGAAAAAGCAATCAAGTCCTCCGTTCCGGTGGTGGCTCCGGTGGTCGTCTCCGGCGGCGGCGGTTCTGGTCCTCCGGCGGCGGTGGTGGTCTTCCACGGTGCCGCGACGAGGAGGCCGTCGTTTTCGTTCGCGGAGGCGCGACGAGGCGGCCGTGGAGGCTCGACGAAGCGGCCGTGGTGCTCGTCTCCGTGGCGGCCGTGGTGCTCGTGCTCCTCTCGCCGGCCCTGCTCCTCTCGTGCTCGTCGGTGTCTGAGGCAGGACGGGGCGGCGCTGGGCGTCGTCCTTGAGGCGCGGCGGTGCTGGGCGAGCCCTCCTGCTACGCGCGCGGTCAGGTTGAGCTCTTCGTCCTCCACTGTCGCGGTGTACTTCCATGGCGCTTGGTCTGCACCCGGGGAAAGTCGGGAGGCGGCGGTGGTGCTCCGGCGAGGGCTGCGCTGGTATCCGGCGAGGGCGGGGCTGGGCTACGGCGAGGGCGACGCTGCTCTGGGGCGGAGCTGGGTGCTTGGCGACTGGCCTGGCGACGAGAGGGAGGCGGGGGGAGAGAGCGATGCGGGGGGGAGTGGGGAGGAGATTTCGGTCGGGGTGGGTGGCGCACCGCTCGGGTGGGGTCCACGCGTGGGTTTCCCGTATGAGCTTGGCCAGGCTCGGTTGTGAAGCTCGATTTGAGCTTCGCAACCCGACCAGGCTGAGAGTCCTTTTTCGTATCGAGTGGGCATGGCCCATACTGGTAACACAGGCTACCAAACACTCGAAAACTAGGTGGGCTGAGATTTTCTGGGCTCACCCAGTCTACCAAACACACCCAGCTACTAGGGGGCGATTCGGTACCTGATGCACCGATTGGCTCCCTCGCGACCATTCCAGTTCTGAGATATATTTCTGAATGAAACTATGAGTTGAGAGAGGACTATGAAATTCCTCCTCATGAATTGCTTTTCTCCTCGCCCACCAGATCGCCCAGAGCGTAGTCAGGGCTCGGATAAATCCTTCCTGACTCAGTGTATTGCACAGTGTCATCAGCCAAAGCTTTGGATCGGTGGTCTCATCTACAAGAAGTGGCAGTATCAACTCCTCATCACTCAATGCCCAAACTGCTCGTGCCATATTACAGTCAAGGAGAGCTCCAGCTATCTTCTGCTGAGTTGCATATGGGGCTATTACGAACCTACTTGATACACAGCACAATTCTCATCACCAGTACCAGCACATACCCCGATTCACAGGTTCCAGATACAAGTATCGATTACACGGATAGAGAATTGGAGTTTGGGGATGAGAAGAACAGCAGGTAGGTGAGGATAGAAAGAGTAGGTGAGATCCAGGTTCTTCAGCCGTTTTCGTGGATGCCTGAACATGTGCTACAGGTCCTGGTCTTGTACCTCACCTCGTCCAGTCGGGACCAGCGTATTTGTAATTGGGCTTGGGCCCCTGTGTAGACCTCCTGGGCTTTGGTTGCTCTTCGGTCCGGCTCATACCCTCGCCGCTGCTCTGTTCCTCTTGCTCAGCATTAACTTCGTCAGTTAAGTCCTCCCTCTGATCATCATCTTCGGTCTTCTCATCTAGGTTCCTAACATTTCCCCCCTTCTTTACCACCGGCTTGCCCCCAGGCCGGCGCAGCTGGAAACTTCGCTTTGATTTCATGTTCATCCTCCCATGTCGCTAGGTCCGCCGCCATGTTAGTCCACTTGATCAACACTTGCTTGCCCTTGGCGCCATGCTTGATGTAATCTCGACTCTGCAGCACTTGTTCTGGAACACACTCCACCGCATCGTCCTCTGGCAAGTCCATGCTCACCTTGTCCAGTTGACGAATAGCCTTCTTCAGTTGCGACACATGCATCACCTTATGAATTTTTGCCTTCTCCGGAAGATTTAGTTCATACGCTGCTCTTCCCACTCGCCTTGTTACCTGATATGGACCATAATACCTGAAAGACAACTTCTGGTTAGCTCGTGTGGCCATTGATTTCTGGATATAGGGTTGTAGTTTAAGGTACACCCAATCCCCAGGTGCAAATTCGCGCTCTGTTCTGTTGCGATCTTCTTGGTGTTTCATCCTCAATTGTACTCGAATCAAATGCTGATGTAAAATATCCCGCATTTGTTCCCTTTCCTTGAGCCACTCAGCAACATCATCCACCGCACAAGACTCCAATCGATCAATTCCCAGCTGTACCGGCTTCCTGCCATACACCACTTCGAATGGGGTTTTTCCCAAAGAGGAGTGAGGGGTAGTGTTATACCAGAATTCAGCAAGGGGTAGCCATTGTGCCCACCGTTTAGGACACCCGTGCACAAAACACCGCAGATATCCCTCCACACACTGGTTTACTCGCTCTGTTTGCCCATCAGTCTCTGGATGGTAGGGAGAGCTAAAGTTTAAAGCTGTTTCAGTCACCCTGAACAACTCCTTCCAAAACTTGCTGGTGAAGATTTTATCTCTATCAGAGACAATGGACTTTGGCATCCCATGTAGTTTGAACACTGAATTCATATAGGCTGTGGCGACAGTAGTGGCAGTAAAGGGATGTGCCAAGGGCACAAAGTGTGCGTACTTGGAAAACCGATCGACTACGACCAAGATGCAACTAAACCCTGCAGATTTAGGAATGCCTTCGATAAAATCCATTGAGACATCTCTCCAAGCACTTTTCAGCACTGGCAATGGAGCTAACAACCCTGGATATTTCACTCTTTCTGGCTTTGCTTGCTGGCACACCGCACAAGCTGCTACAAACTCCTTAATCTCTTGTTTCATTCGTGGCCATGCAAACAACCTTTTAATTCGGTGATATGTGACTGCAAAGCCTGAATGCCCGGCTGCAGCACTAGCATGTAATGCATTCAGTATTTTTGCTTTAGTTTAGACTGTGCATGTAACCAAATTCTGCCTTTGAAGTGAATGACTCCTTGTTCCAGCGAAAACGGTCATGTTGTTTTAGACACCGTCAATTCCGCCAGAAGCTTGCTTGCCTGTTTGTCAGCCAAATATTCATTGGTTACTTCCTCTAGCCACGTTGGGTCACAGCTGGACAGTGCCAAAACTTCCTCCGTGACATAATGTTGTCTCCTGGACAGGGCATCGGCTACCTTATTCTCATACCCTTTCTTGTAGAGAATCTTGTAATTGAGTCCCAGTAGCTTAGTTAGGGCTCGATGCTGCCAAGGTGTCGATAACCGTTGATCATCCAGATGTGTAAGAGCCTTTTGATCTGCTCTAATCACGAATTCCCCTTGTTGCAAGTAAGGCCTCCATTTATCAACTGCCATCAAGATTGCTAGGCCTCTATTCTTGGGTCCGAGGGCCTTGCTCAAAAATGCAATTGGGTGACCTTTTTGCATTAAAACCGCCCCTACACCATAATCGCAAGCATCTGTTTCAATCTCAAATGGCTGCTGGAAATTTGGTAAGGCCAACACCGGAGTAGATATGAGTGCCGCCTTAAGAGTTTGGAACGCTTCTTCATTCTGTTCTGTCCACACAAAAGCAGCCCCTTTCTTCAACAGATCAAACAATGATCTACTAATGATGCCAAAATTCTTTATGAACCTCCGATAATATCCAATCAAACCTAACCAACTTCGAAGTTCCTTCACATTAGTGGGCACCTTCCATTCCTTTATGGCTTGTATTTTACTAGTGTCCGTAGACACTCCTGCCTCACTGATTTCATGTCCTAGGAAAGCCAACTTCCTTTGGGCGAACTTGCATTTGGAAAACTTCACTTTCAGATTATGTTGGTTTAATGTGCGAAACACCTCTGCCACCAACTTCACATGTTCCTTCCACCCCGCTGAGTAGATCAAGATATCATCAATGAACACTAGGACTCCCTTTCGAAGCCATGGAGCCAAGATGTTGTTCATGGTTCCTTGAAACGTAGCTGGAGCTCCAGTCAGCCCATAAGGCATTACCTTGTATTCGTAATAGCCTTGGTGTGTTTGAAAAGCTGTTTTCGCTTCATCTTCTTCTCGCATTCGGATTTGGTGATAACCAAAGCGTAAGTCCAAGCTTGTGAAATAGGTGGCCCCTTGTAACTCATCCATGAGCTCCTCCACAATAGGAATTGGGTACCTATTTTTGATGGTCATGGCATTGAGATGCCTGAAATCCGTGCATAAGCGCCAGGTTAGATCCTTCTTCATTACCAGCAACAGAGGTGAAGAAAAAGGACTTGAACTTTTCTGAATAATACCATTCTTCAGCATTTTAGTGATTTGATGTTCAATCTCGTCCTTCTGTTCAGGATTGTATCTGTAAGGCCGGATGTTCACGGGCTGTGCCCCAGGAACCAATGGAATGGCATGGTCGAATTCCCTTTGAGGAGGTAATCCTTTTGGCTCTTCAAAAAGATCAGCATACTGAGCAATTAACTCTTTCAACTCAGTTGGACACTGTTCCAGTACACCTTCTTGTTCAGGATTCAAAAGAAAGCAGTGCAAGATTGCTTGCTGCTCCATCAAATTCATCAACTGGCGCTGTGATATCTCTGGACAAACAGACACATCTGCTGTCAACCCTTGCAACTTAACAGGATTACCCTTCGTTGGTACTTCCATCCATTTTTGTACCCAATTCGCCTGCATTGGACTGTGGCCTTGAAGCCAGTCCATACCAATAATAGCATCATAACACTCCAGAGGTAAGATCCTTAAATCTGTCACAAAGGAAGTTCCCTGGCACCTCCATTTACACTTGGGAATGCCCAGGGTGCCATGCAGAACCGCCCCATTCGCCACCTTCACCTTGGTGGTCCTTGCCAGTGGTAGTGCACCTCTCAACCCCTGCGCCAGAGCCTCACTTATGAAACTAGTGGAACTCCCAAAATCAATCAACATAATAACCTCTTTATTCTGTATCTTCCCTTTTAGACGTATAGCCTGATTTCCTTCTAGCCCTTTCAATGCATACTCAGAGATAGCGTGCAGGTCCTCGTTCTCTGATTCACTGTCTTCAGTGTTATCAAGATCTTCCGGTTCATCAGCATCAATCATTTAATTGCACCACATGTAATTGCACGGTCTGGCCACATTTATGTTCTGGGCCCCATTTTTCTCCACAGGTGAAACAAAGGCCTTTAGCTCTGCGGTAAGACCTCAGGGTATTGACATTGCTCCCTGAATTTCTTGATCTTGCAGCTTCGGTACCTCTTTTATCTTCCACCATCGGTTTCCCACCAGCTCTTCCACTGGATTTAGATGGAGTTTGAGGCCCATTAACTACAGAAGAATAACCAGGAGAATAAGACTTTGCCCAATTTGAGGGATCCCTTCTTCTTGAGTCCTTGCGCCTTCCGCTTTCCAGTACCTCCTCCTGTAACAATGCCAAAGAACTAGCAGCATCCAAGTCTTCTGGCATTTGAATAACAACACCAGCTCGAATTTCTTCTTTTAGACCATCAATGAAAGCCGTAGTAAAAATCTCATGGTCTATGCTAGGATTATGAGCTAGCATTTGATGCATCACATTGTTAAATCTTTCTATGTACTCTAATACCGACCCTACTTGACTCAAGTTTCTCAACTTTCTTATAAGCACTTTATATTGATTTTTACCAAACTTATCACAGAGTAATTCACTAAACTCATGCCAACTAAGTTTCTCTACTTTCTGCTCCACAGTTTGCATCCACAGAGCCGCTTGCCCTGTGAAATTCATTGTAGCCAAATCCTTCCATAAGGACTCGTGTGTTTGGCACATTTTAAAGTACTTTTCACAGTTACGTTTCCACCGTCTAGGATTATCCCCATCAAAACCAGGGATTTCCGACCGAATCACACTGCCCGGAGAAATGTCTCCACCATGATCAGCAGAGTCAAATTCCAAGGTACGGTTCAACCCGACAGTAGGAGTTGGAGTTTCGTATGTACCATTACCCGGAGGTCTAGGTTGAGACCCCGGTGTTCCATTTGCCAGCGGTGTCCATCGGGGCCGACAACTCCGGCATCGCCGCCGCTCGAGGCATGATCCGGCTTGAGCAGCAACGGTGGTTGTTGTCGAGAGAGATCCACGACTCCGTGCCCTGGTCGAGCAGCAGCAGCTGTCGCTGGAGGCTCAACTACGGCGGGAGCTGCCGTGGCGACCGCGGTGGTCAGTTGCCGATCCATCCGATCGACACGCTCCGTCAAAGACTTGATGGCCCCTGAGAGATCACCCAAGGCTTGATCCACCTGGGGCTTCCACGTCTCCGCCATCTCCTTTTGCGAGATCTGAATCGCGCCCAATTTGGAGCTCAAGGCCGCAGCGTCCGCCTCCCGTCGTTTATCCGCCGCCATCATGAACTCAAACATCTGCTTCAAAGTCATCTCCCTCTCCGTCACCTCTCCCATCGCCTCCGATCGAAATCGCCTCGTTCCTTACTCAATTAGGGTACACCGAAGTGTTTTGCGTCGGATCCGTAGGAGATCCAACACCCTTCACCGAGATTTACCAGAACGAGCACGAATTCTCACTCTCTCCCAAGGCCACAACTGCTATGATACCAACTATTACGAACCTACTTGATACACAGCACAATTCTCATCACCAGTACTAGCACATACCCTGATTCACAGGTTCCAGATACAAGTATCGATTACACGAATAGAGAATTGGAGTTTGGGGATGAGAAGAACATCAGGTAGGTGAGGATAGAAAGAGTAGGTGAGATCCAGGTTCTTCAGCCGTTTTCGTGGATGCCTGAACATGTGCTACCGGTCCTGGTCTTGTACCTCACCTCGTCCAGTCGGGTCCAGCGTATTTGTAATTGGGCTTGGGCCCCCGTGTAGACCTCCTGGGCTTTGGTTGCTTTTCCGTCCGGCTCATACCCTCGCCGCTGCTCTGTTCCTCTTGCTCAGCAACAACTTCGTCAGTTAAGTCCTCCCTCTGATCATCATCTTCGGTCTTCTCATCTAGGTTCCTAACAGGGGCAAACCGCCGAAGTTGCCATGTGCCGTCGCACTCGCTCCTGTCCCGTGGGCAGCGACGATCGAGCCAATCTCCATGCAAATATGCGCAGCTTCGACGGTACCTTTGTCTGCCAAAGTTTCTGCCAATTCTTCCCCAACTCTTCAGGATTAGAGGCCTCCGATCTGCCTTCAAGCCAATTTTCTCGTCGGTACTTGGTCTCTATCAACATTTTATAAGTCGAGCGAACAGTGAACCTTCCATTTTTTCTCGTACTGCCATGCCCAGAAATCAACTTGGTTTGTGTGGCTAATCGGAATCTCCTTGACACAGTCAACATCCATCGGAAGTAGGTGTAGGTTCAGGGATACAGTATTCCATGTCCGTGTAGTGGGACACATGAGCTCCGACACCAATTGCGGGGGGTTGTAGCTCCTCGCACAGACCGGCCGGTCTCATATTAAAATCCCGAGGTATCCAATTATCATCCCAAATTTTCGTATCTCTCCCATCTCCGATTCTCCGAATCAGGCCTTGGCTTAGTACATCTCTGCCTTCACACAAAGCCCTCCATAGCTGAGAAGGCGAGCTCCCAAAACAGCATGCAAAATATCTGTGGTCGGAAAGTACATAGCCTTAAGAATGCGAGCACTTAGGGATGTTGGGTCATCCAGAATATGCCAAACCTGTCGAGCTAACAACGCCAGATTAAATATTTGAATATCACGGAAGCCTAACCCTCCTCTATACTTGGGCATTGTCATCGATTCCCATGAGACCCAAGCTGTCTTCCGCTGTCCGTTCTTACTGCCCCACCAAAAACCCCTGATAAGCGAAGTAATGTGCTGACATAAACCTCTCGGAAGTTTGAATAGAGCCAACGAGTATGTTGGAATCGCCTGAATCACAGATTTGATAAGAATCTCCTTTCCCCCACTCGAGAGCAATTTTCCATCCACCCTTGTAGACGTTTCCAGACTCTATCTTTCAAATATGAGAATGCTCCATTTTTTGCACGCCTGACATCCGAGGGTAATCCGAGGTACTTCTCATTTAGTGTTTCATTCTGAACATTGAGCACTGCCTTCATCTCATCTTTTACTGCAGCAGAGACCTTCTTCCCAAAAAATATCGAGGAGTTGTCATTGTTAACTCTTTGTCCTGAGGCATTGCAATATGATTCCACCACAGCCCTAAGATTTGCCGCTTCCATGTTGGATGCTTTACAAAACAACAAGCAATCATCGGCAAACAACAAATGATTAACCTTTGGCGCCGTAGCTGCCACTTGGATTCCCGCCAAAGAGCCCGTGCACATAGCATCCTTCAACAAACACGACAAGCCTGTTAGAATATATGTGTATCTAGCCCATTAGTCTAGTCTGGCCCAAGTTGGCCCAGGTAACCTTTGTATATGACTTTGATTTTAATAGAGAAAAGTTAGTTGGCATATTCATATTATTGACATGGTATCAGAGCGAGGTCCTCTCCCGACCTAGCTCCACGCCGCCGTCTCGCCGCCGCCGCCAGCTCCGGCAAGCTCCGGCAAGTTGCCGGACGGTCGCTGCCGGCTCTACTCCCGTTCGTCGCCGGTCTTCGTCGCCGGTCTTCGTCGCGTCGCCAACTCCTTCGCTCTACTCCCGCCGAGCTCTCCTCGTTCGTCTCCGACGGCGCGGCCGCTTCTACTTCTACTTCCGCGCATCTCCGTCGTCGTCTGCGCATCTCCGTCGTCGTCCTCGCTGGTCGTCGTCATCTCCAGCAACCCCCGTCGCCCCCGTCGCCGAATTCGATCTCGTTCCAGATCGATTTGGTGAGTGTTGACTCACTCGGATAATCCGATTCTGGACTCACCCGGATAATCCGATTTCCGGTATTCCGCTACTGGACACACTCGGATAATCCGATTCTGGACTCACCCGGATAATCCGATTTGCGGTACCAGCTCCAGAATTTTCCAGACTGAATCCGGATTTTAGTAGTTGTGCTGCTGTTGTTTGGTTGCTGCTGCTGTCCATTTTAGTGGTATGTTTGCTGCTTGCTACCATGGCCAAGGATGGCTCTATTTTCTCTAGTGACATCAAGCTTGATGGCTCAAATTATAGAGAGTGGGCATTCTCGGTTAGAACTATGGTGAGAGCTGCTGGATTTGATGATCATTTGACTGATGATGCTCCGGCTGAAAGAGTTGATGAGCCCACGAGGAAGAAATGGAAAAATTCAGATGCTAAGGTCATGGGTGCTTTAATTCTTAATGTTGCTCCTTCACTGCGGATGAGTCTTGAGCATCATTCCACTGCAAAAGAAATATGGAAGTATTTGGAGAACCGATATCTTCAGCCCAGTGGGGCACTTCGATACTCTTTGTTGCAGAACTTGCAAAGTCTTCAACAACATGATTTGTCCATAGAGGAATATTATGCAGCCTTCACCCGCATCAGTAGTCAGCTTATGTCGATGACTCCAAAAAGCCGTTCTGGGTGTGAGTGTTGTGTGGCCAAGGAAAATTATGAAGCTCAGTCTTTCATGTATCAGTTTGTGATGAGGCTTAGGCAGGATTTTGAGAATAACCGCACCCAACTTCTCGGTCGTCCTGCACCTCCCTCTCTGGATGAAGCTCTTGCTAGTTTAATTGCAGAGGAGACACGCTTTCCTCCCTTGCCTCAGCTCCAATGACTCACACCAGTGTTCTTGCTGCTCCTCGGGGTCCTTTCAGAGGCTCTTCTTCAGGAAAATTTTGTTCTCACTGCAAAAGGATAGGGCACACAATTGATAGTTGCTTTGCTCTACACCCAGAGTTGTGGGCCGAGTATCAAAGAAAGTTTCCTGCTCAGCAACAGCAGCGTCACCCATCTAGCAGAAAGTCTTCAGCTGTTGCAATCAGCGAACCACAACAGTCACAGCAGCAGCCAGCAAGGAGTGCCTCTGTGTCTGCTGCTTCTCAGTCTGCTTCTCGTGCCACTCAGCCGTGGGTGCTTGATTCGGGAGCCTCGTTTCATGTCACCTCAGATCGCTCCCAGCTCGTGCAATGTCAGCCACTCAAGGATGGCGCCTCTGTTCACACCGCTGATGGTACACCTTGTTCTGTTACTCATCAGGGTTCGCTTTGCACATCCAAGTTTTCTGTTCCAAATATTTCTTTTGTCCCGGATTTGTCAATGAATCTCATGTCAGTTGGTCAAATTACTGATATGGACTATTTTGTTGGTTTTGACAAAACATCTTGTTATGTGCAGGACCTTCAGAGCAAGAGGATCATTGGAACTGGCCATCGCCGTAGAGGATCCACCTCCCTCTACGAACTTGACACCCTTCATCTCTCTTCCGCTTCCGCATCGTCTGCTTCATCCACCTCAAGATCAAATTCGTCTTTTTCTTTTGCCAAGTGGCATCATCGCTTAGGTCATCTATGTGGTTCTCGTTTATCTGAACTTGTTGGACAAGGGGTTTTGGGTCGTGTTCCTGTGGATGCTGGTTTTCATTGTAAGGGTTGTAAGCTAGGTAAACAGATACAACTTCCGTATCCATCCAGCACCACTTGTTCTAGTCGTCCTTTTGATTTAGTGCACTCTGATGTATGGGGTCCCTCCCCTTTTGTCTCAAAGGGTGGTCACAAACATTATGTCATATTTGTTGATGATTACTCTCGATATACTTGGGTTTATTTTATGAAACATCGTTCCCAGTTAAATTCTATCTATCAAGCTTTTGCTCGCATGGTTCATACTCAGTTTTCAAGTGCTATTCGTGTTTTTCGCTCTGACTCAGGGGGGAGTACCTCTCTACATCTTTTCGTGAGTTTCTCTCTTCCGAGGGTACTCTTCCTCAGCTCTCATGTCCTGGTGCTCACGCTCAGAATGGTGTTGCCGAGCGTAAGCATCGTCATTTAATTGAGACAGCTCGAACTCTTCTGATTTCCTCTTTTGTCCCCACTCATTTCTGGGGTGAAGCTATTTCCACGGCAGTGTATCTCATAAATATTCAGCCCTCCTCCCGTCTCCAAGGCAAGTCTCCTGGTGAGGTTTTATTTGGTTCTCCTCCCACTTATGGTCATCTTCGTGTTTTTGGTTGTACTTGTTATGTCCTATTAGCACCTCGCGAGCGGACCAAGTTGACTGCCCAGTCTGTTGAGTGTGTTTTTCTTGGGTATAGTCTTGAGCACAAGGGGTATCGCTGCTATGATCCTTCCGCTCGTCGCATTCGCTTCTCTCGGGACGTTACTTTCAATGAGAATCAACCATTTTTCCATTCCTCTTCCATTCAACCATCATCCTCCACTTCCCTAGAGTCCACCTCTTTTCTCTCACTTCCACCGATATTTTCCTCGGATGAGTCAGTCTCTGATCAAGACACACCTTCTTCACCAGCCCCACCGTGTTTGGATCCTTTTCCTTTTCATTATAGTCGTCGTCCTGTAGTTTCATCTGAGACTCCGTCATCTATTCCTCTGTCTTCTCCTCCTCCGGCCAGTACCACTGAACCTTGCACTGATGAGTCCTCTCAGACAAACAGGTATGCCCTTCGTGATCGCTCCACTCTTGAGCTTCCAGACAGATATAGAAATGGCTTCTGTGCAGGGGCAGCTTGTGAGCCTAGTACTTATGAAGAGGCTGTCGTGCTACCCGAGTGGCAAATGGCTATGTCTGAGGAGCTTGCGGCCCTAGAGGGTACACATACATGGGACATGGTACCATTGCCTCCCAGATCAGTTCCTATCACTTGTAAGTGGGTATATAAAATCAAAACCAGGTCAGATGGTTCAGTGGAGCGTCATAAGGCTCGACTCGTTGCAAGAGGTTTTCAGCAGACTCATGGGAGAGATTATGATGAGACATTTGCTCCAGTTGCTCACATGACCTCTGTTCGTACTCTTATTGCTGTGGCTGCAACTCGATCATGGAAAATCTCACAAATGGATGTGAAGAATGCTTTCCTTCATGGTGATCTACATGAGGAAGTTTTTATGCAGCCACCTCCGGGTGTTGAGGCCCCAGCTGGTCATGTTTGTCGCCTTCGCAAGGCACTTTATGGGCTTAAACAAGCCCCGCGTGCATGGTTTGAGAGATTCAGTTCTGTAGTTCGAGCTGCTGGTTTCTCTTCGAGTGATCATGACCCTGCACTTTTCGTTCATACTTCTGGCAGTGGTCGTACATTGCTTCTGCTCTATGTGGATGATATGCTAATAACTGGAGATGATCAGAAGTACATTGCTTTTGTTAAAAGAAAGCTAAGTGAACAATTCAAGATGTCAGATCTAGGGTCTCTCAGTTACTTTCTGGGAATTGAAGTTGATTGCACGGATGACGGTTACTATATTTCTCAGTCTCGCTATACTCAGGATTTGGTAGCGCGCTCGGGTCTTACTGATACTCGTATTGCTACTACTCCAATGGAACTCCAGTTACAGTTGCGTTCTACTGATGGCATTCCTCTTGAGGATCCATCCCGCTATCGACACCTTGTTGGCAGCCTTGTATACCTCACCGTGACAAGACCTGACATTGCCCATGCAGTTCACATCCTAAGTCAGTTTGTTAGTGCTCCTACCTCAGTTCATTACAGCCACTTGCTTCGTGTTCTTCGATATTTGAGGGGAACATCATATCGCCGGTTATTCTATGCCCGCACAAATCAGCTCCAGCTTCATGCTTACTCTGATTCTACTTGGGCGAGTGATCCTGCTGATCGTTGCTCTGTCACTGGCTATTGTCTTTTTCTCGGCACCTCTCTTATTGCATGGAAGTCTAAGAAACAGACTGCAGTGTCACGCTCTAGTGCTGAAGCCGAACTAAGAGCACTAGCTACTACTACTTCAGAAATTGTCTGGCTTCGTTGGTTATTGGCTGATCTTGGTGTCTCATGTGATGCACCCACAACCATTCTTTGTGACAGCACTGCTGCTATCCAGATTGCAAATGATCCAGTCAAGCATGAGTTAACCAAGCATATTGGTGTGGATGCTTTCTTCACACGCTCTCATTGTCAACAATCAACCATTCATCTCGAATATGTTCCTTCGGAGCTTCAACTTGCAGATTTCTTCACAAAGGCTCAAACAAGAGAACAACATAAACTTCATATTCTCAAACTCAATGTCGCTGATCCACCTTGAGTTTGAAGGGGGGTGTTAGAATATATGTGTATCTAGCCCATTAGTCTAGTCTGGCCCAAGTTGGCCCATGTAACCTTTGTATATGACTTTGATTTTAATAGAGAAAAGTTAGTTGGCATATTCATATTATTGACAAAGCCCTCCGCTGCCAAAAGAAATAGATACGGGGAAATGGGGTCTCCTTGCCGTACCCCTCGGCTAGGCTTGAATTCCTCTGTGCGGCATCCATTAAACAATACTGAAAAAGTTACTGACCGGACACCTCTCATCACCGTATCAACAAATCTTGGGGATATTCCCAACTTTCTCATGATTGCTTCTAAATAATTCCACTTCAGGCGATCATAAGCTTTCTTCATGTCCAGCTTCAAAGCACAATGACCATTCCGTTTGCTTCTATTTTTCTTCATAAAATGTAAACAATCATATCTGTGATAACATTGTCGGTAATCAAACGACCAGAAACGAAAGCCGATTGTTCTTCTGACACTATTTCGGGGAGGATCTGCTTCAACCGATTAGCAAGTACCTTTGATGCGATTTTAAAAATCACATTGCACAAGCTTATAGGACGGTATTGAGACAGAGAAGTTGGATTATGTACCTTAGGGATAATGACGATGAACGTTTTGTTTATCTCCTCCGGCGAATCAGTTCCATTGAGCAACCGAATCAAAATCTCCGATAGTTCTTCACCACACAAAGACCAATGCTTCTGGAAAAAATGAGCTGGATAACCATCTGGCCCCGGGGACTTTGTCGGAAACATTTGAAATAAAGCTTCTTTTATCTCCTTTACAGTGTATGGTGCATTGAGTCCTTCATTCATCTCACCCGTGACCTTACAAGGCACATGTGATAAAACTTCCTCTATTCCTATCACTGCCTCCGAGGAATAAAGATCCCTAAAAAACTCCACTGCATGACGCTCTAGCTCAGCTGGATTTACACACACCGAGCCATCCTCCTTCACCAACCGAACAATCCTGTTCTTTTTCTTTCTACTGCTAGCTTTTTGGTGGAAAAAACGAGTGTTTTTGTCGCCCTCAGCTAGCCACTGCACCCGCGCTCGCTGACGCCACATTAATTCCTCGCGGAAGCCCAGCTCAACAATACGTTGCTCAACCTTCTTTTCTTCATATGTCGGACAAACACGTCCAGGCATCTCACGAAGCACCCGTAGCTGGCGACGCAAATTCCTCAGTTCTGTCCTCACTGCACCTAAAGAGTTAGAGCACCATCCGAGGATCGATCCTGCTGTACGCTGTAATTTCTCATGCAGCTCGCCCACATTTGTTGCCTTCACCGTACCCCATGCCTCCTCAAGCATAGGTTTAAATTCCTCATGCCTTTCCCACATAATTTCATAACGAAAAATCTTTTCATTTGCAATTCTTCTATTCTGAGCCTCCATATGATTAAATAGGAGGATCGGAGAGTGATCAGACTTTGCTGCTACTAGATGGTGAACAGTAGCCAAAGGAAAACGGTCTGACCAATCTGAACTTGCTAAGGCTCGATCCAGCCTCACCTGCAGTTCTCACCATTTTGAATTCTCCTCTCAAACGTCCAGTCCAGACCAATATAGCCCAAGTCCGACAATCCGCAAACATCCACTACCTCACGGAAGAGGTTTATTTGAGCCATATCTCGTTCATTTGGACCTCGTTGAAATCGCCTATACAAAGCCATGGGAGGTCACAATCCGCCTTGAGATAGCGCATCATATCCCAAGTTTTATACCGTAGGCTGCGGTTTGCCTCTCCATACCAAACTGTTAATCTCCAAGGTTCCTGATCCGATTCATTTACCAACATATCAATGTGATATTTAGAGAAATTTCTAAGAGACAATTGAACCGGATTCTTCCAATAAATACATAATCCTCCACTCCTTCCCATGCTTCCAAGCCAAACGCATGATCAAAACCCAAGGTTCCAGCCAGTCCTTCCACTCGATATTTTGAGATTTGTGTTTCCACCACACAAAGTATCGACGGCGCACTCTCCCGCGCTAGATCGCGCAATTCATGAACCGTCGCAGGGTCGCCTAGCCCGCGACAGTTCCAGCATAAACAACTCATTGCTCCCGGCGGTCTTCCTCGAAGGAAGCCGCCGATATATTGTCATTTGAGTCGAACTTACTGCTATCTGAACCTTTCTTGCTCCTTTTCTTCTCCCTGGGTGTTAAATATCCTGGAGGAGGTGGTGGTATTTTCTCCTCGCCTCCAGACACCCCATGCTTCTCCATCTCTTCTATTGCCATGGCTGAATCTTTAACAGCGTCATCTTTCTCAAAATCAATCCTCCTGTTTACCGTTCCTACCTTCTCCTTTCCCTGGCCTTCCTCCTCTTCCAGGTTTGACATATCTGCAGGCTTTAGAGGACTGCTAGCGGTGTCATTAAGATCATCCTGCTCGAAAGCATCGCCTGATGATCTCTTGCGTCCTGAAAAATCGCCTCGGCCTCCTCTTCCCCGACCTCCATTCCTCCCAGCAAAAGGAGCTCTGAAAGCAAACTGGGCACCCGTCTGGGCCCTCCTCTTGGCCAACATCCACTTGCCGTACTGCACCGCCGACGGCTCATGAACTCCGTCCCCACATTCCTCTAGATCGTGGCCCATGATACCACACACATCACAAAAGTAGCCAATTTTCTCATACTTAACATGCAACAGAGTTCGGTCTGATCCTCCGAGTTTTATAGGTACAAAACGAATCAGTGGCGCCCTCACATCGATACTTGCTCGAACACGAACGTAATCTACTTCAAACCACCTCTGCGGGTTCATCTCCACGCTCTTAACCTTCCCAATCCTCCTGGCCAGTTGATCAACTACTGGCTGCACTCGATAAAGTTCAGGAATAGAGTGAATTTGCGCCCATACAGCCACACGATCCAAGGCAACCTCCGCTGGATTAGACATACCATCATACTCCGCCATGACCACCACAAGTTTTTTGAATAGCCAAGGCCCTTGGTGCATGACCTTGTTCCAATCTCCGAGACAGAAAAACTTGAAAACGAATAGGTTATCATCAACCTCTCTAAGCTCTGGCTCATATGCCAATCCCCAGATTCCTTTCATAGTTTCAAAAAGTGCTGTCGAGCTGAAGGGCTTCCTGGTATTTACCCTTGCTACCGCAAGCCATCTGGCTTTTCTTCTTCAGGTCCTGGAGATCATCCGCTCCAATGAACACATCATCAAGCTCCCCTTCCCGCAGCTCCAAATTTTGCAGAGCCCTAGCCAGAGCCTCGTCTCCCTCCTCAGCCTTCCTCCCAGTGCTCGAAATCTCTCCGAGTTCGACATCACGTCCACAGCCTCGTGAACCCGTCGTGATCCAATCTGCAACCGAAACTTACGATCAAGCCTCTGCTTCTTATATGCTTCGCGGTGGTCCTCAAGCCAATCGCCAGGAATTGCAGTCGGAAACCAAAAACGATCTCACGTCGGTGACTAGTCGCCGGCGGAGCCTGAAACCCTAGTCGCCTAGGTCGTTCTTCTGACCGTAACGGGGTGATAGAGGGATCGCCTGTGTGTCGACCCGTGCGACGATAAGCACGGGTCGCACACCCCTCTCTCTTCTACCTCCTCTCCGTCCACGCGCGCCCCCGCCAACGCCGCCCGCCACCGCCTCCGCCCCTCACCGCCGCTGCATCTCCTCTCCTCCTCCTACCTTCTTCTTGCTCGAGCCGCCCGCCGACGCCGGCCTAACCGCCTGCTGCCGCCACCCGCGGCCGGCGTCGCTACCGCGCTGCCTCGCCGCCCCGCCCTGCCCCAGCCGCCTCCTCCGCCGGTCCGCCGCCGCCCGGCCGGCCATCCCCTCTAAACCCACCCCCCAGCACCCAAAACCTAACGCCGGCCACTGCACCGCACCCGCACAAGAGAAGATTGCTTCCTCACCTTCGCCGGCGACGCCGCGGCCAGCCGCGTCGTCCCCGTCGTCGGTGAGTGTCGCCGTGGCCGTCGCGCCTCCTCCGTCGTCGCGCCTCGACGAACTGGGCCAGGCCCATCTCGGTCCTCTCCTCTCTAGCAGGGGTGTGCGACGGCACCCTATCGTCGACCAGGTCGACAAATAGGGATTGCCGTGATAGACGGGATCGATCGAATCTAAACACTCACATTACTGGGCCGGCCCGCCCGCGTGAAGGACATGGGCGTCGGCCTTCTAACGGACGATGTAGGCGTTATATAGCAATTGCCGCAATTGGGCTGGTAATGAGCGAACCGCGCATGCAATAAGAAAGTTAAGCCGGTAAAGGCCGACCCTCGCTTGTTTATCGCGCCCTGATAAACAAAGTGTCCGGGCATAACTCCTAACTCCACTCCATGCCGGGCACTGGTGCCCACCGGCAGAGTGTTGCCAGTTTGTCATGGATAAGAAAACCCTCAAGCCCTATTTGTGCTTGCCATGAACAAAGTCCACATGCCATCTCTTTGTGTGTAGCCTGACCAAATCATTTTCGGTCCTGAGCCTCAGCGTATACATCTTTTCGTCATGAGTTTTTTAAGTGGGCTTTTCATTAAGCACTTTCAATACTCCCTCTAGTCCGTTTTAATTGTCGTGGAAACATACGGTGCTAGTACAAAACTGTGTATAACTTCCGACACTCTTTCCGGATCGGAGGGAGTAGGTTTTTAAGGTACCATGGCTAATGGCTTACATAAAAGAAAGCACGAGGCAAATTGAGCGGAAAGGCTGATGCTGATTGGAAGATCACGACACACCATTGGCGAAAAGATTAGAGGAGAACTCGTCGATGTTGGTGGAAGACGGGGGCATGCTCAGAGTGGTGGAGCATGATGGTTGATCGTATTCCTGGAACAAGCTAATGTTGGTCCTCGGTTCAGTTAGCTGTAAGTCTCGAATCCTTTGTCCTTGTGTTTTTTTATTATAACAATATTGATTATACTATCACTATAGAGGTTGTAATAAACTTTTAGTTTGGAACTTGACAGGTTGTAAACTTTGTCTTGGCGTGGGCACATAAACAGAAAGGCAAACACAAAGAAAAATATTGAGCCCTTACTTTTGGGAAGATAATAAGGCGTGTTAGTGATCGTGTTCTGCAAATACAGTGGAGCTGTGCGACCCAAGTTGGATATAGCACGGGCCTTCAGCTAAACTTTTTAGAGGAAAATGACCTCGTCCCGGTTCCCTTTTTTTAAAATGAAACCAACAGAATGTAGCCCCAGAACACACCCAAAAAACAGGTTCAGACAAAACGACGCAAGCTAAAGCAACCACATATTGCGCTCCTGAACAACACCCCCACAACCGCCTGTTGGCCTTTTGCCCTCTTCTTCTGGTTCCATACTTCCATGATATCATACTGACTATCTCAACAACAGTACGTAGTACATACCCTCTTGACTATCTCAACAACTATATGCGGGCGAAGTCTCATACACTAATTTATCCAAGAAAAATACTACGCGTGATCGTCCCTGAATGAGTAAATAGGAAGCATGTCGGGACGAGAGCAGACGCGGCTTCCTGGTGGGCTGTTTCTAGTTTTTGCTTCGTGCTCTGCCACTCTCCCTCCATGATACTCTATCAGCGAATGCTTCAAATAGAAACGAAGAAGGCAATGCTGTTAGTTCGAGCTTGAGCACTCCTCCTGTCACAACACAAGGTCAATCATATCGGCCGCAATTGGAACAGGAACGAGTCGGATAAGATCGATTTCGACCTATTTTAAAGCAGGAGCTGAGCCAAGCAATGTTGAAGCAGAACCAGCTGCGGGAAAAGCTAGCAAGACACACTGCGAGTGCCACGCCCGATCGACAGTGCCATCCCACTCTTTTTCCAAGCTATCGCCCACATGTAGTAGTTCCTCTCGCTCGCCTGGAGGTGGAAAATATCATGCCCTAGCGCTAGGCCTAGGATACAGGAACCCTTTGCGCAAGCGTGGCGGCCGCCGGGCAACGCCGTCTGGTTACCTCGGCATCTCGCCTCTCGCGCGCGTGCGCGTGATGTGAAACCGGTTCTTGTCTGCGCATGCGGACGAAGCTTCCACGCACGCACGGCCCCGCCACGACCAACAGCTAGCTAGCAGCGCGCGCCCGTCGCCTTCGCGAGCGCTGTCGCTGATGCCGTTCCCGTTCCACCTGCTCCTACTCACCAAAAATCCACGAGTTTTCTCCCTGCCCTGTTTGTTCGTAGCGGACACAGACGTTCGCTCTGCCTTGCTTGATCTGATGATGCTCGGGGTGATCAGGAGAAGATCATCACTCGAAGAAAAAAAAGGAACAAACGAGCAATTTGTTTCAAAACAAACGGGCAACTGCACGTTCCCTAATTAATGGGCATCACCCTGAATGTCAGATAAGTTTATTTCTGAGATCCCAACGTCTTTTGTTCGTGTACACCGTACGTAGCCTGTGACTTCAGATCTAAGGATACTTCCTGTTTTACGGAGTATATTGTATTCCCAACACACCATCATTTGACCATGCAAACGCATAGTCCGGCGAGATATTTATCTCCTTCGCCAAGAACGAGTCAAGAACTGTAAACTAGCTAGTACGGGTCTGGTGATGCAAGTGCTAATAATACTCCCTCATCCATGGCGACGTAACCTCCAAATCGACAATTGTTTATCGCGAAATGTTGGGTTCGGTCGACTGATGAACCGATGCGCAAGGCCCTCTCTCTGTTCGGCCATTTCTTCTTGGTTCAATCGAGAAATGTTCGAGTAGAAACGGTCTACATATAGACGAATTCAGCCTTTTATCTGATCGAGGTCACGCTGCAGACTGAAAGCACTAAAAACAAAATCTTATTTTGCGGAGAAAAACAAAATCTAATTTGCTTCTACATAGTAGGAGTCAAATGTTGATACTCTATGTTCGATTCTATCCATTTAAGAACAGACAGATCACTAGCATCGCAAACACTATCCTTGATTGTTGAATTGTTAACACGAGCTACGAGACATGGCTTTTAGAGTTACGTAGCTCCCTGAAAGTCGAAAACAGTAACAGAAGGTTTTCTGCCTTTCAGAGTTAGATACCAAACAGATACAATATACTACAAATTCCGTCGATACCTTTACGACGTATCACCGCTTTGGGGTGCGTGCGCGCCACAGAGAGAGAGAGGTGGATCCTATGGAACTGGAGACTCCCTAGGTTTTCGGCCATGGGGTTTGCGACCAAGGTAGGGAGGCTTTGTGTAGCTTGGTCTGCCCCTTGGGGCACCTTCCCTCCCCTATATAGAGGTGGGCAGCCGCTACGGGCTAGCGGACTTAGGAGGCGTTGTCCATCTAGGACTCCCTCCCCAATTCGACCAAGGGGGGCCAAGGAATACTACCTGGAGTCCAACCCCCCCCCCCCCCCCCCCCAGCCTGTAGTAGGCTAACTAGGGGAGTTTTTGGATATTTCTAAAATATTTTGGAACCTGCCAAACATTTTAGAACCTTTCACAACATTGTATAACCTTCCATTACCTTCCAATACTTTTGGGGACACTTTTGGACATTACCGAGACCATCCGACACTTCCTAGAACACTTCCGAGATCATCCGAAACACCTTCAAACCGTACCTCTAATTCTTAGTATCATAGTCCTGTTCCTGTATGTCCCTAGACCGTTAAGCATGTGGCCCTACGGGTTCGAGCATATGTGGACATGACCGGAACACTCTCTGATCTATAAGTGATAGGAGATCTAGATACCCATAACGATTCCCACCTATCACCGAAAATCTTTGGCGCAACCTTTAGTATTATTTATTTGCACTTCTGTTTTGCTTCAGGATACTTTACACAACCCGATGTGAGACTTTAACGGTACCATCTGATCAACACCTTGATCACTATACCTAGTTATCCTCATTACCTGGCGGATACTACTTTCTCATTTCGTATTCTCATGTCTCTATGACCAACTCATAGTCACATGTATGGCCAGACCATGATGGACATCGTAATAACCGAGCTTGCTTAGAGTGTAGGATAAAATCCTAGTCTTGATATATCTAGCACCATGGTATATTTTCTGGTATACCCGAAAGACATTTTTTATTATTACCCAATTATAGAATAATCTTTTTACACCCACAAATAACCATCTTGTATCCTGTACTACGATACTCTCATGGTTGAAAGACTATCAGATAACGTGAATACATATGATGAGAATTTACTGACAACATATTGAAATTGTACTCTCATGAAAGTACTTTCTCTATCCAACACTATGTTACACTAAAAATGTGCTTTAATAATTATTGGCATTTTCGCAACACTTTACTTATGCTCGTGGTAAAAAGACCATCAATAATGTATGAGCTAGTTCAGAGTACCGACTAGAGATCTGACTGGTGTTTAGTATTCTGCACATGTAACTAGGTTTTCCTCCAAACCTCATATTAAAATACTATAACAATTTAGAGGATAGAATATAAAATTAATCACTAACATGGATATAGAACAATAACAACTTCATTATTGATGGTAGGGAATACAACAAAGAAAATTAAGAATGTATTCCACGGATGCAGTATTGGCTTCCTTGATTTTTTTCTGATCAGAGATAGTTCCTCAATCTCTGTAGTACTAACAAGCAATACTTTCAAACTAGTAAGTCAGAGCATGGCCCTAACTTACACCTCTTAAAGTGCACACTGGTGAACTTATCTGGTCTGACTGCCTCGGCAATACCAGCCATAGTTAACTCAGAGAATTGCCTAGAATTAGGTTTTATTGTTTAGTAATTAGGAAATTTATCAATTCTATAATATAACTCATGATAAAAATAACTACTATCATGTTAAACTCGAACAACATGACGAACAACATGAACAGTAACAACACACATGCAAAATAAAACATAATTAAATAGTAGATCGAATTACGTCGCACGTGCTGATCGTTTGTAGATTAAGTTGTCGTGGCAGATGTAGTGGTGATATTGTTGAAGACAATGTTGGTGAAGACTAGTATAAAAAATAAGACCACAGAGATAACCGTATGCAACACTTCCCGAATAGGACGGTAGACGACCCATGATGAGCAACACGATTTTCACGTGAAGCGCTTCCAAAAATCTAATTCGCCCTCTCCCATACAGGATCACAAGAACGGGAGGTTCCGGAGACATGCTCTCCTGTTCAACGGTGCACGCTAGCGGTCGATATGGAGGTGACTACGATGGCGACACAAGCAGCGGAGGCAAAAACCCTATAAATGTTTATTGTGTATTTGGCAATAGCTGATAGGTCGTATATATAGGAGGAGCACCGAACGGTCTCATGTCGCTACCATGATCTAAATCGACTAAGTTCTCAACTAGTATACTTAACGACCAATAAACCTAAAAATCCTAAGGTCTCAGTCACACGCACCAGTGGAAGACGAACTGAAGGGTTTGTTAGATGTTCGGCTCGGGCTTCAGACTTTTCAGCTCCTGCCTTGTCTATTTATGAGTTGGATCCTGAGAGATGTATGACAGAAATCATCATGTGAGTATGCCTTGTTTCATAACCTTGCGCCGACGTCCAAATCTTTCCCATCCCATCTTTCGGTGTGCACCGTGAGACGGTATAGCAGGTCTTTGAAACCCCGTCTCACATGATTCTGTTCGAGAGAGAGGCGGTGAGATTTTTGGCTGGGCTCTCACGCGACTACTAGCTTGTTCACCATCTCCGACGAGTACTTCCCCAATGACAACGACTTGTTTGATGTCAAAGACATTCTTAGCAACATGTTTGTTTCTGACAACAGCATCAACGGTTCTTCTTTCTGTGCACCGCACATGTTTCTGTCCCCATACTCTTGACGTCATGCTCCTCGAAATAGGCTTTCGCCCCGCTTTATAAATAAAGCCACACACGGCCGAATCGATACAAAGTGATGAGGAAACCCTCTTACAAAGCAGATCACAAATATAAAAAAATACATAAGTAGCTACACCCTCGAAGAAACACACGAGAAATGCTACAAAACTCTGATACTAGGCAATCTGTTTAAACTTGCTGATTTCATATTTCGTACTAGATCACATGACTAGTTTATTTCCTACTTTTATGTTCGTAGTTTACCTACTATTTGTATGGATAAAATCTTGTGAAAATTGCTCATATCTCCAACATCTCGAAATATATAAAAAGCTTTGCATTCTTTCCAAGAAAGATGTGCATCATACTCATCGCGGTGCATTGAGCGCATAGAGTTTTGATTACCTGGATAGATAAATACAGCAAAGGCTATCTAAAAGAGCATATTCTTGGTCAAGAGTCAAGACTCAGGGAGCAATTCGACTTTCTCAGAGTCTTTCGCTCCTGACCTAGCCGCCACCAGGAAAAGGCGATCAGGAGGCGATCTGTGTTTCTGCCCATCACCACCGGCGAGCCTGCTGGTCCCTTCTCCCTCCGGCTGCTGCTCCAGCGGCGAGAGAGAGGGGGGATCCGGTTCCTCCGTTCTGAAGTTAGGGTTTGGCTTTGTAGGTCGTGGTGCGCCGTTGGGGTGGTGGGAGCGGCGCCCGGACGAATAAATCTGCCTCAACTTCACTCCCACACCGGCGGTATCCTTCATGGCGGCATCTCGGAGTTGATGGCATCGTGTGTTTGTCGATCCATCAGATTGGCGAACTTGGGGTTCATGGATGGTGTCGACGAGACGGTGGCGGTGACCCCATCAGGTGTGTCTCTCCTTCTGCTCTGTCCTCGTTGCTGCGGCGTTCTCTCCGACGTCTTGGTGGAGCAGGGAGGATGTGTTGTCCAGGAGTACGCGCAGACGGTTGTCTGCACAGGTGACAGCTGGAAGATGGTGTATACTATGCTGGATTTGTGGTTGGAGGCTGACAGTTCTGGCTTCCTCCTTCGACATCGTAGTCGTGTGGGGGTGTCAGTCCTGAAGTTCGATGGCGTGTCCGGGGACATGTTGCCCCGGTCTGATTCATTCAACGACAATGGTTTTGCTTCTGGCAAACTACTTTGGAGGTCCGTAAAGCTGCTGATCAGCGATGGAGCCGCGTCGAGCTCGGATGAAGAGGTGATCTGTCTTCCGTCCCTTTGGTGGTCGCTTCGGTGGTGTCGAAGGAGGAGGATAGGCGATGGTTTTCTGCATAGGTTTATCCTATCTTTTCAGTTCTGTAACATCAGTGTGTACGTGCTTGTAACTGGATCTTTATTTTATAAATGAGATACGTATTACCTTGAGAAAAAAGAAGTCAAGACTCAGGGGAGGCTTGGAAAATAAAAGAGGCCGGCGAAATTAAGCGTTCCAGATAAGGGTGGGCGTTCGGTCTTTTCGGTTAGTTCGGTTCGGTCTTTTCGGTTTTTAACAAATTCGGTCATCTAGAAATGATACCCGTAATAAATTCGGTCTTTTCGGTTTCCTGTTATTCGGTCTTCGGTCTATTCGGTCCGGTCTTCGGTCATGACCAAATAGACCGAAATATAGGGCTCAAGAAGGGGAATCGGCGCCCGGGACTGGAAAAGTGCGAAGCGATGGACTGATCTCTCGCGCACGAGAGAATTTACAGTTCGCTGGGCTGGGATACTCAGTTGTTAAGCCTAGAAATTAGATGGTCCGCTTGGTTCGGTAGTTGAGCCTATAGACTAGATGAACATAAGCTAGGCTGGCACACAAATTTGGCTGCTTCCGTAGGTAATTCACTCAAAATAAAATAAAATCGGTCCTTCGGTCTATTCGGTCTTTTCTAATTTGCTACCCAAATTTCAGATTTAATTTCGGTCTTTTCTAATTCGCTACCGAAATTTCTAACGGTCTTTTCGGTCTCGGTCATTTCGGTTTCGGTCTCGGTCTTTTCGGTTTCGGTTTTCGGTCTTCGGTTTTTATGCCCACCCTAGTTCCAGATGCTATCGTCTGGACAAGAGGAAACAGTTTGAGTTGGAGCACATCGTAATCACAGATCTGTACTATGCCGACACAACGTTTCACGTGGGAACGCATCCAGCTCGATCCATCGCGCTGAAGACTGGGGCCACTTCCCAGTGCCCTGTCTCGGAACACGGCTATAATTAACAAGCTTTTGTGTCAGATAGAGATGGGGAAGTTTTAGAGCCCGTGCAAAGATACCGCGAGCCAACTAGCGACTGACAGTGTAGCGTATTGTAAAGATCAAATTAACAAGTGCCGAGTGCAGTTTTGGCAGTGAGCCACATGGATCATTAATTGATGGGTGAGCCTTGGCACCGTGCGAGAGATCTCACCACGGTCGACCAAATACTGAAATACTCCCTGCGTTCCAAATTAGATGACTTCTATTTGTTCAAAAGTGGATGTATCTAAACATGCGACGGTGCTCGATTTAAGCATTGATTGGGAGCATACCTTCTCGACCGTCGATCTAGAACACGATGCTCTGGATAGATTGCTGCCCCGTAATGAAAAAAAAATGGACGCTGCTAGTCGATCGACTGAGAAACACGTTAGTACTCGATCGAGAGGCTTTCTCCTTAGCCATCGTAGGCCTAACAACATTCCTCCCCGCCAGCGTCAATGCGCTGCCGCGACGCCTCGCCCTGCTCAAGCTCCTCCCCCGGCGGTTAACCGTTACCCTAGCCACCCCTCTAAATTCTCCACCCCGATTGTTTTCTATGTGGCTGGCACCCCCCCCCCCCCCCCCCCACCCCCAGTTAAGTCACTTAATCACCTCCATCGTGGCTGGCAGTGATGGCGGTGGCTCCGACTCGCTCCGATCTTGTCCTCCTCTCGATTTGGTACTGTCGGGATTGACCGAGTGTTAATGTAAATCTCGATTGCCCGAGAGCTAGCAAAAGGGAGAAAAAAAGATAGGCTGGTCGTGCCGATTTTAGAAAATTTGGACATCCGTTGCAGATATGATGATCGGGCGGCCGATGCAGTCCATGTATTAGGCTAGGCAGGGCCGCAAAGTACACATGCACGGAAGGTGTGTGTGCACGTATAAGCGGGGACATGATTGGCCAGATGAGTTAGGGAGGAGGTCGCGATCGCCGCCTCTCCAGTAGATTAATCATCTCCCCCGGCCCCAAAACGTCGCTCTCTTCCCTCCGGCGGCCCTCTCCTCTCCTCCTGTACGCAACAACGAGCTCGCTAGCGAGAGAGACAGATCCAATCCAGAACCAGTACACAAAACGTCACAGTGCTTGTAGAAAACAAGCGAAAACGCTGTGCCCCGGTTGGAGATGGATGGCAACATCGTGCGCATAAACAAAGCGTCCACTAGCTAGCGCACACATACAAACACGCACGTAGAGAGAGAAGGGAGGAAAAGGACTGCACCCATCCGTCCGTCCCCATTTGTTCGCCACCATTTCCGTCCGTCCCCCATCCATCATTCCATCCTCCTCCTCCGCTCCCTTTTTTCCCCATCCAGATACTGTCTACACCCCGCCCGCCGGTGATCATCATCGGACAGAGCCGATATATACGCTTTCGGAAAAGGGGAGTTATTAGTTTTGCCTATCCGGAGCCGCCGCCGCCGGGCCGGGACTTCTTCCGTTACGCTAGCCAGCTAGATTCATAGATTGCTCCGTCTGTCTTCCGCCGGGGCGTGGATTACTAGGCGGCCCAGAGATCGATGTCGGGCGGCGAGGACGGCTACTGCAGCACCGGCACGGAGTCGCCGCGGGCGGACTCCGTCGACGCGGACTCGCCGGGCCGAGGAGCGCAGAGCGCTAATAAGCGGGACCACCCCTCGCCGTCGTCCACGCTGCCGCCACCCAAGCGCAGGTAAATACATACATCTCCAACTCTCCAAAGATTCAGATTTGTTGGTGCTCCGACACCGACCTGGCTAACAGTTAATCAAGCGCGGAGGATTGATTGGGTATGTGTATCTTTTTCGCGACTGCGGCAGCCGGAGATCTGTGGAGAAGAGGGTGGTGTCGGTGCCGATCTCCGAGTGCGGCGAGCGGGCCAGAATCAACGGCGAGGGCCCGCCGCCGCCGGACTCGTGGGCGTGGCGCAAGTACGGCCAGAAGCCCATCAAGGGATCCCCCTATCCAAGGTAAAAAAAAAAATCCCTTTTTTCTCCCGAATGAAATGAAATCAGTTGAGTGAAGGTTTCCAAAAAAAAAAATCAGTTGAGGTCTAATTTTCTGTTAATTCCTGTCGCGTATTCAATCAGGGGCTACTACCGCTGCAGCACCTTGAAGGGGTGTCCGGCGAGGAAGCAGGTGGAGCGCAGCCGCGCCGACCCCACCGTGCTGCTCGTCACCTACTCCCACGACCACAACCACCCGTGTCCGGCGCCCAGGGGCGGCTGCCACCCGACCAAATCCTCCTCTCCGCGGCTGCCGAAGCCTGAGCCGGGCACGCCCGTTGATGATTTCCTGCCGGAGCCTAAGCCTGAGCCTGGCACGCCAGTTGATTTCCAGCCCGAGCTAGCCGACGAACAGGAGACGGAGCTCCAAGTGCCCAAGGAAGAGCCGGATCAGGAAGAGGAACAGGAACAGAAGCCTGTCGTCGTCAATCTGGCTGACCCCACGGCGGCGGTCGAAGAAGAGGAGGAAATCTTCGACTTTGGCTGGTTCGACCAGTACCCGACGTGGCACCGGACGGCGCCGATGTACCTGCCGGCGTTCGACGCGGTGCCGCCGCCGGAGGAGTGGGAGCGGGAGCTCCAGGGGGAGGACACGCTCTTCGCGGGCCTCGGCGAGCTGCCCGAGTGCGCCATCGTGTTCGGCCGCCGGCCAGAGATCGCCCTGGCGGCCACCGCCCCGTGCTCCTGACAGACAACAATCCAATCCCCATTTCCCTTTTCTTTTTCCCTTCCGGTTCTTGTTTTACCCGGAGTCATTTGGAAGTGTAGCAGTACATAGCAGCTTGGATCAATCAGATCAGCAGCGGGTTTCATCACTGTTCAAGCAAGAGTGGCTTTCCTCTTATTTTACTCCCTTGATTCCTGCCACTCCACTCCGGAAGCAGGCAGTTCGAGGCTAGCCATGATGGATGTGATTCCAGAGAAAAGCAGCGAAAGGTTGGCATTTTCAGGCTCTTTCCTCGTCATGTGTGACGTGTTGGTTGGTGGCACAGCAGACCAAGCCGAGCGGAGTTTAGGTCATAACGCACGGCCACCGTTGCTGGCTGCAACCATGGCTCGCACGGCCCGGGAGCTGGCGGCGAACTGGCAAGTGGGGTTGTTGGTGGCTTAGGGAGAAACGCACGAGGCCACATGCCTCTCGGTGCGGATCCGCCGGCGGGACGCGTGCCCCCTGCCTGCCGCGCAACCCTTGCCGGCCACGGCCGCCTGCCGTTGTTCGGCCCGGTAATTTGGCGTCACCGCTGTCGCGCGGGCCGGCGGCCATGGCCCGGCGGCTCCACCAATGTGTGCGTGGCCTCGTGGAAAGTTAGCCTGCCTGCCCGGCCGGGTCGCATACGCTGTCTCGACTGCGATGTTCTTGAATTCGGTCCTGCCCCGGCGTGATATTTCGGGAGAAGAATCTACAAGCAGACAAACTAATTATTGGTTCTGGCCACAAAAAGATCAAGCCAACTCGACTGATCGATCTATCCATCCAGGTGTGCATCAGCCTCATATTTTCTGTGTGCATTGAGTTACATGAAGTATATCCTGTGTAAGAAAAGAGAATCCTTGCGTCATAATCCAACAGCCAAGCCGATGATGCTTTTGGATAATTCATCTCCAGCCTCCACAAGTCGGGAACCGGTGGTAGGTAGAATCGTATTCTCGTCCATTAGTACACTCCTCCATATCTTATCTTAGGAGTTAGGAAGCACATCGATAGGCCTCTACGAACCGCTCTGCGTCACAGCCCCTCATCGCTCGCAGCAGAGATTCTCTTCCCACTCGTGTTTTGTTTAAACGAGAAGAAGCTTCAACTAAAATAATTCCCTATCACATGGTTAGCGATCCACGTTTCACGGCATTAATTTCAGGTTATTGAGTAGTGCGCCCGTATACCTTGGGATTAGCCAAATGATTCTGTGGCAGCATCACTCACAGGATCAAATGGCTTGTAAAAAGGTTTTTTTTTACAATCAATACCATATATATTATAGTACCAAATAGTACACGGTAAAGATACACGAGCTGACTACTGCGATTATAAAATAAACACTAAAAGAGACGAGCAAATATTCGAAATCTTCAAGCCCTTTCTTCTTCCATGATACAATCTTGTTCTCATCTGAAGGCATCCGTAGAACAATGGCAAAGATAACAAACCACAGATCTGTGAATACCAATGAAGGTTCTCCCATCATTTTAATTTTGAGCCGCAATGCCAAGGCTTTGTGCACGCACGCAGCCATTAAAATAATCAACCAACATCGGCAAAAGTACCAGCACTGATATTTTAGGAAAAAGCAACCGAACAACTTGGTCGACGTCATTGGTAGCCGGGATAGATATTGCGAGGACAATCCTACTCGCGGCAACCATGTGAAAAAGTCCAAGATCGATCTGGCGAAGCAAGATCTGAAGAACCATACCTAGACAAATATAATCTTTGAACACCACCATTGACACCGGGAAGGAGATCTCGTTGTCGAACGAAGGGCCGAAGATTACTTATTATAGACGAAGCCATCTCCAGTGAAGAAGAAGACGGCTACCAAAACCCTAATCCAATCTATTGAGAAACACTAATTTTATTGGAAACTTTATTCATAGATCGGGTTCCCCACCTCTCCTGACGCCGGCAAAGCTGGCCGGAGGAGGGGGAACCGACCTATGCAGAGGAGACGGAGGTGGTGGCGGTGGCTTGTTCTAGAGCTCTCGTACGAACGTCCTAGGGCAGACGGAGGTTGGGAAAAAGGCCAATTAATTTCAAAAGACAAGGCGGAGATTTCCTGCACCCGAGCTTTGCTCCTGCCACTTTCAGCCAAATGAGATTACACCCCTTGCTAAAAAAGATTAGTAAAAAGATAGTGGTGGTATGATTTTACCTGATGCTAAAAAAGATGGATGGAGGGGGACAAATGAGATACCTAAACGTGGGGAATGGACTTAACGGCTACCAACCGTAGAAAAGAAAGTCACATCCAGCAAAGTTCGCGATCGATGGACCAGACATACACATGACGTTACGTCCCGCTTTGGAGTCATTATCCTCTACTACAATAATACCCGTGCGTTGCAACGGGATCATACATATTTATTGTTCACCATCAATCAAGTACAACTTTAGAATCATCATGGTAATGTCAAGATTTTTTTAACCGTTGTTACTTTTCTTCTTCTTCTCTCCACCTCCCTAATCCACACTCACCAGCCCTGTTAGTGGTGCATCCGACTCGAAATAAATGTTTATGCAAACATGTGGCCGATGGGCAAACATGTAAAGGACAACAACAAAATAATAATCTTGGAGCATTTCCAACGCACTTTTCAGAAAGTACTAACAATATACAATTCTGTAGTAACTATTTTGTTAATACTATTCATGTTCTCGGTATATCATATCTGAAGTCTTTTGGTGCGTCTGGTGGTGTCGATTGCTACAGAATTTTACTGGAAGTGTCTGAAGCCAGAATAAATATTAACTACAGCTTGTGAAGCATCAAGTGCAGCCCTCAAGAGCATTGTTCATCAGAGTTTGTCAAGCATCCAGATATCCAGTGCAGCATGCTTTAGGGGATACGTCCCATTCAGGCTGATTTCCTTTTCTTTTGTATACTGTTTTTACTTCTCTCTTTAATGAATACCAACGTCGGCGAGAGGGATGTACTCACCATGGTGCAGCAAGATCTGAAGAAAAAAGATGCAGAGTGGGAGGATAATCTTGCTTCTGCTGTAGGCTAGCGCAGACTGAGCAGGCAGTGGCTGCGGGCTTGGAGTACGACGTCAGGGGAGGATGATGCCTGGGTCGTTGGATGTCTCTCGAAGCATGGAGCTCAGACACGACGTGCCGCTGGGCTCCTCTTTCTCGTCGGCCTCATGTTAGACATGAATACGGCACCCTTGGCTGAGATACGCGGACGCGGGCACCGGCTGCCCTACATGCACTACAGGGGGAAGATGGATAGCGCCATGTCCCCGACCTTGATTGGTCGCTGATGTAGAGGGGTTCAACGGGCGGCAACGGCGGTTCGGGAGGCCGCGGCCGCGCCGTCGTGGCGGCGGCGGAGACCCATGGCATAGCAGCTTAGCAAGGGAGACGGTGGCCCTAATCCCTCATCGAGTCGGTTCCGCTAGATGTTTATGTTTGGTTTTTTCCTTATCGTGCTTGCGTACACGATCGAGAGATTGGTTCGAATCATATACCGATATACTACACGCACTTCAGGTAGGACTCGACTTGTATTGGGGCGGGCTTGACTTAATATGATTCGGACTGGTGGACTCGGAACACAATTGTTAAAGATTGTTCCGGCTCGGCCCAGGAAGAAAAAGAGGCCCAACCAGTGGCGGAGCTTAATGGGGGCGAATGGGGCGGTCGCCCCCCCAGCCCATGTACAGCCCATGTAGATTCAGCTTAATATCTATAAGGATTTGGCCCATTTTTTCCCCCAGCAGCCCATCGCCCCCCAGAAGCCCATCGCCCCCCCAGATTTTCGGCCCAAGCTCCGCCACTGGGCCCAACTATGACCTACCATCATCACCACCTTTAACGATATTATATAGTAGAGATAATCAAATCGGCAAGGAAAAACAAACCTGACGTTGTTCTCACTGATTTTTTTAAGGCAAAGTTACTCTCACTAACGTGAGCGAGACAAAGACATGGATCGTTGCCAAGTCTGGGCCTCATTGGGCCTCTTCAGCTCCGGTGACAGGAATGAGCCCTCCATTTCGCACATAGCTCTCTTTTTCGAAAAGGGAAATATAAGGCGGAGATTTCCTGCACCCGAGCTTCTCCTGCCACTTCAAAAAACTCAACAAAAATATTTAAAAGTTTCAAAAAAATCTGAAACAAATCATGGATGTTCTCGATGATGTATCCTATAGACGTGCAAAATTACAGTGCAAAATACTTTATATTTCGACCTACATAAAAATGACAATTTTTTTGACGGGAAACCGTCGAGAGACGTTTCCATTTCAATAAGAGAAGTAAATGAGTACAAATGACTCTAAAAATAAAAGAATGAGGGAGGAGAAAGAATGCTGCACTCAACCTATACAAAGGAAGAAGAGGGGAGAGCACTACAACACAACACAAGGAAGAAACAAGAGAAGATCATCCTGCAAACAAGGAGTTCGTCGACCAAGCCAACACGGAGGCGTCCGCTTCCATCATCCTTTGATCAAGCAAATTAGAGCACTATGAACTTGATCGTGTGGTCGCCACCCAACTAACCCCTAAGAGGGAGGGGTGTCGAAGGGAACGAGCCGATCCGAGGTGGATCGAACTCGCTAACCCGGCTTCAAATGGCAGCTTCAACTCCAGGTACTCGAATTGGCAGGAAACAAATGGCTTCACCACAACCTGGACGGAGATTAGCAATGTGCCGCCACCACACCTCGAGGACCAAGGAACAATTAATACCAAAGCAGCACCTTCGAGAAAGGGAATGGCGACCACTGCTGCCCAGACCAGCAGGCTGGTCCTAGGGTTTCCCCCGGCGTTCAGCAAGGAACGGAAGGGCTCCCATGACACCCTCGCGTCACCGTCGGACAAACCGACAGGGGATTTCTCCCTAGCCCATGACCGTATCCCAGGAGCTCCCGAACCAGGAAGAGGGCGACACACCTAGTGCCGGCGTCGAACTCCGCCAGGACGGCAGTGTAGAAGAACCTGCAACCGCCACACGGCATCTCCCTCCGCCACGCCGCAGCAGTGACGAACTCGGGGCAACACCACAGCACGCCGGCCATCCGAGGCCACCAGCGCACCTCCACCTCCACCGAGCGCCAAGCCATAGCAGCTTCGCGCCCACAACGCACCGTCGAGAGGCCGAAGCCGAGCCGACGACGGATCTGGGCGGGACCCCAGATCCACGACCACCGCCACCACCCGCCACCAGGAAGGAAGGAGCCGGGGCTCCCCGCGACGACGGAGTGAAGCAGTTGCCGCCGCCCGGCCAGGGGCGCCGCCCCGACCGCCGCGCGCAGATGAGCTCCACCGGTGCCGCCCCAGCCGCCCCAAGGGATCTCTCCACCGCGAGCCACCAGCCCCTCCGCCTTTGGCTTCGGGCCCGCCGCCACCGCGGCCTACGCCAGCGGCAGCGGCGGCAGGGGAGCGCCGGGGGATTGGGCTTGTGGCGGCGCTAGGGTTTCGCCCCGGTGTCGCCCTGGGGGACGACACGGGAGCGCGGGGGGATTCTGTTCATTCCCTAAAAATGACAAATTCACAGATCTCATTAAAGTTAACAATGAATAGTTTCAAATCTACACATTTTGTCATTTTTGTGTAGACTATAATATAGAGATTTTTGCATTGAGATTGTGCATGCTTCTAGTATGCATTATTGGGAACATGCATGACTTTTTCAGATTTTTTTGAAACCTTTAAAAATAATTTTCGAATTTTTTAAAGTGGCGGGAACACTGGAGCTCAGGATCAAAAACTACTTTCCGGGAATATAACCCTTATTTAGAGAACTCTTTGTTATTTCAGTGGGCGTTTTCAATTTATAATGAACCAAAAATATGTTTTTATTGTTCACCGTAACATGCATGTAAAATCAATTATCTATCGATTATACTTTAAAGTACATGATGGCTTAACATAAAAGAGATGATCATACCAAAGCGATCCTCCGAAAAAACAAAGCATCTGAACTTTTGATCAAAATAAAACATTCAACCATTAATCTCGTGGGAAATGGAGGGCTCGAGCGGTGGCAGAGGGGTAGCGGAGGGCTTTGGCGGCGACAGAGGATGGAAATGTTCTATGGGTGTAGAGCTCAAGTGATGGAGGTACCACCAACCAACACATCCGCGGTTTCGGCCTTCATCTGCTGCCACGAGAACTCGATATAAATCGACAAGATTGAGTCGAAGACGTCTTGGAAAGAGCAATAGCCGTGGAGGTTTGTCTTGTGAGGTAGCTCACCTTGAAGATCAATCAAATTGACCGGTCATGGGAGATGTAGACTGACGGATAGATCGAGAAAAAAAATGAGTAGCACGTGGGGAAAAAATCGTTTGGGAGCGGAGCAAGGAAAAGAAACCCTAGCCTCTGACACCATATATGCGAGGACACATGCAGCTTGTATATTCATGATGTCACATGTACATCTTTGGTAAGGACTAAGGATATAGAAAACATTTTATGCAACCAGGAAAATACATAGCTAATAAAAAGGAGGCATAGACTCTAAGAGCAACCTCTTTTTATGAGTGAATCTCAGTCAGATAGATCTTCATAAGTGTAATACCCAGATCTTGGTAGGCTGTATGTAATATCTCAACTCAGAACATACCATAAATCTAGACGTGCATCTCCCTCATTTCTCAAAAGAGGACACTGCAGTTATATGGTACGAGGTATTTTTTCCGGAAGTGCAACAGCATATACTCTGATTGAATAAGACATGCATATCGAACATTGGCAGCAACGAAGAGAGAACGATATACTCGTGAACCTGTAAAATGACAGGATAGGAAAACATAGCGATGAATAAATAGTGAGATCTTGCACAGATCCTACTACCGTAAACAAATTACTTGCACAATATCATAATCAATCTGACATAACAGTTTCCGGTGATAGCTGAATCAATCTAGCCCTCGGCATAACCCAGTAAAAAGAGAACGAATAAATCTGCTGCAGTAGAAGAGCACCAACTAGTAGAAAACTTGAACATACAATGCATCTATACCCTAATTTGAGCAACAGCCGGCTCTCTTCACTGCAGACACGTCGTTCACATTTATCTTCTCCCCTTTGCTTGGGGCAGACGAGCCATCATCTCCTGCGTCAACCGTCTTCCTGCTTGCAATCTGATATATCTGAGTCAAAACTTCTGCAAAAGCATTGTCTACATTTGTAGCGTCTAATGCAGATGTCTCCATGAAGTACAGTGACTCAGCCTCAGCATATTCCTGTCCATCTTCAGTCGAAACAGCCACCAAGTGCCGGAGGTCAGATTTGTTGCCAACTAGCATGACAACGATGCTAGGATCAGTGTGATCTCTCAGTTCTTTTAGCCATCGCGCCACATTGTCGAATGTAACACGGCGAGTGACATCATAGACAAGCAACGCACCTACTGCTCCTCTATAATAGGCACTCGTAATAGCACGGTATCTGACAAAAAAAGAACATACATCAGTCATTTACTTGAGCACAAAATGGATGCAAAATTAAGGAAAATAAGGTGCCCTGCTGGAGATGATCTACCAATAGCAAACATGTATAGGAATATAGCAGAATGTTGTGAGTACCGAAGAGTTCAGACCTCAGAATGAACATCATGATCCCTTAACTAGGTAGAATGTTGCAAGGTGGTGTTTTAAACCATTGAAAAAAAGGTGGTGCTTTGATATGATAGAACATGCACATTTTGTGTCAAGGATGGGACTTTTTCAAGTGATTAAACTATAAAACAATTGAATTTATGTGGCACCACTAATATATAAGGCCAAGGGACAAGTGAAAGGCGATATGCTTTCCTCTCCACCAAAACCAAATAGACAAGAGCATCCTTGAGTCATTATACAAGAGCAAGACACCAAATCACACAAGTGAGCAAAAGTCGATCTGTGGCCTTGAGAAAATAACTTTGGTAAGGGTGAAGAAATGTGTGCAAATATGAGTATCGTTTTCTTTATATATGGGTTCGGTTCTACTGTTCCGGGAATAACGTAACAAAAGTATTCAGGTGGAGAAAAGTAAAAAGATCTTTAGGCAGGATACTCACTTCCGAAATATGGGTGTACATCTAAATAATTGTCAAGGTGTCTTGAAGAATTCGAGATGGGGGATACTGAAGTTAGAAGTACTAATGAATCAAGCAGAAAATATGGCACCAGTATAGCATGAGTTAGGTATCATCCAAAGAAGGGAAAATAAATTTCCCTGAAAACCACAGATGGTCAGTGAATTTTTATTCTAAAACTATTTTTAAAAAAAAAGCCAAAACTCTCTCCACTCTAGGCTATTATGTATTTTGCGTTGTATAATTTTCAGTCACATATATGCAGACTATCCAGATTTTACCTAGCATAATAGATTTATTTCTGAATTTGTAAGTTACAATTGCATATGAGTTTCTCTGATGCTTGGTTTCTTTTTTCTGGTCCAGACCTGTTTCCTAAAGAACACTTCAATTACCCAATGGAATCGAGGAACTACCATATTATCCTGCCCATGATGTAAGAATTAATTGATGAACCAAATACTCGGTATCTCTAGTACAGGCAGGCATGAAGCATAGCAAAAACACTGTACAATTGTCCAAATCGAGGCAATTATCACATCAATTCGTACGGCTCATCTTAAATGGTCTCAGTGACCTGCTGCTGGGTCATAATTTTTTTGTCGATTCCTACATAACAAGGGAATGACTGCAAGGGAATCACAGAAGTACCATACTATCCTGTTCATGATGCAAGAATTCCCCGATGAACAAAATACTCAAGCATCTCTAGTACATACAACATAGCTAAAAGTCACTATACAAGTGTCCAAATCAAGGCTGTTATCACATCAATTTGTACTGGTCCTCTTAATTGGTCTAGTGACCTCCTGCTGTAGTACTTGGAAAGACAGGTAGCTGCTTAAAATCATTTGCAGAGTACTATTGGCCAGATAAGCTGTGAACCAAACTATGTTGTACAAGCGTGAATAAGCAACCACATGATGCAGAAACATAGTGATCCCTATGAAACTTTCTAGTCTGAGATCTAGCAATATAAACTCTCTGCCGTGGTATTTGGTCCAGGGACGCACTAATTGAAACTTTTGAACGTCTGCGAAATATCTTTTCTTCACCATTTTCACCCTGGCACCACAGTTTGCGGGCACACAATTCAGCAATAATGACGCACCTCTCCACAGATTTATGTATGAAATATGACACCACAACCACTAGAACTCTAGAATGGTTTCAACTGATCCACCCCCAAACCATTAAACTCGTCTAGTAAGTCACAGACCTCCCAGCCGCTCAGAAATCAGAAGTTGGAGCGCCCAATCTACCCTCCAGGAACAACCAACTGAAAGCCAGACGTGAATTGGGATCCGAAGCACTGGTGCGCTACCAAGCATTAATGCTTCATTGGCTATTTCCCACTGATTCACTGCTTCACTGCAAATATAACCAATCCAATTCCCAGTTTTTTACCAGCATCACCAAACTAATTTGACAAGGCAAATCAACGATGTCATGGCCAAGGTTAGCGTCCTGGTTCCTAAGAAATGACAGACCACGAAGCAAATAAATCTATAGCAAGTATATAGTACCACTAGTACCAATCTGCGCACTAAGGAAGGGGAAGCCAGGGTTGAAAGGGGGCAAGAGTGATTATGAGAGGGAAAGGGTCGCGCATACCTCTCCTGTCCTGCGGTGTCCCAAATCTGGGCCTTGACGACCTTGCCGTCGACCTGGAGGCTGCGTGTGGCGAACTCGACCCCGATGGTGGACTTGGACTCGAGGCAGAACTCGTTCTTGGTGAAGCGCGAGAGCAGGTTGGACTTGCCGACGCCGGAGTCGCCGATGATCACCGCCTTGAACAGGTAGTCGTAGTCGTCCTCCGCCCTGTACGCGCCGCCTCCGCTGCCCGCCATTTCCTTCCTCGCCTCGCTGGTCCTGGACCTCCCTCCCCGGCCTGTTCTCGGCTCTGGATCTCGCGGGGCTCGGGCGGGCGCAGCGTCGTCGCTGTGAGACGAGACGACGGACGGAGCAGTAGGTGACAGCGACACAGTGTGAACTGGAATTGCGCTATGCTATGCGGTCAAGTAATAAATCTGAAATATTTGGTGCGCTGTTCTTGTGCAGAGAAAACCCTGTATGTCTATGATTTAGCAAACTGTACCTCGAGATGCCGGCAGGTGAGGCTCCAATGAGATTGGGATCACACAGCACACACAAAAAAATGCAAGTTTGCGACAATGACTTTAAGGCATCTCCAGTCGTTCGGCCTCTAGCGTTTCCGCCGTTGCCTTTTTGACTTTACGCTGACGCTAATTTCGATCTGGGGGCGAAGTTCCAGTCACGGCACAATTTTTGGCCCCGAGCGCACCACAAACAAGCAAATTTGAAAGTTCATTTTCCGCTCCCAAAAATGCCCGAGTTCGGCGATCAAAACAGATACAGTTGGGCGATCATACAAAAAAGCCATAGTTCGGCGATCGAATCAAGCCACACAGTTTGGCGATCGAATGAAAATAGCCACATTCGGCATGCTGATGCGCAGATCAGATGGTCGCGGACGACTCCTCAGTGTGATCCTCCAAGTCGATCGGCGTGGTCGTCGGAGTTGGGGCGGAACTCGGAGTGGCCGTAGGCGCAGTGCTCGGAGGCGGCGTGGCCGAAGAGGTGGGGCTCGGTGTGGCTGTAGTGGTGGGGCTCGGATCGGCCGGAGTGGTGAAGCTCGGAGCAGCGTCTGTCGGGGCAGAGCTCGGCGGTGGTGTTGGGATCGCCCGCGCAATCTGGCTCAGGATCACGCACCGCTCCGCCATGTACCACGCCCTGACCTCGGCCAGGCGCTTGGCCCTCAGGACCTTCACCCTCTTCCGGCGGCTGGCGTTCTCGGTCTTCTGGCGCAGCACGTCCGCCGACCACCTGGTGTTGCTCCAGCCCTGCGGCTTCTGCAGCGGGGCCCTGGGCTTCCTCGGCTTCTTCACTTTCTCGATGATGGCGGCGGCGGCGTTGCACGGGCCGGTGAATTTCTTCGGCGGTATGGCGGCCAAATCTAGGGGGAATGGGTGGAAATGGCGGGAACTGCGGGCGCGGAGGGGATATGTGGAGGGAAAAGGGAGGGAAAGGGATGGAAAATGGCCATGACTCGCCGACAGAGCTGGCCCACGTCGCCTTTTGGCGCGCTGGTTTCGTCTGGGGGCGCCGGCGCAAAAAACGGCGCGAACCGACGCTAATCGAGACTTTGGGAGGGCGACTGGGAGATTTTCGTTTGCGCCGACGCTAAAAAATGTCCTGGAGGGCTCTTGGGGGACGGCTGAAGACGCCCTAAGTTTAAGTTTAGTGGGTACACCGAGCTTCTTACTTTGCAGCCAGACAGATAGAAAGTGGCAAAAATGTGTGGTTTTATTTGGAGTTAAATACAGCAACAGTCCCTGTACTTGTCCAGCTGACTCGATTTAGTCCTCGTACTCGAAATTTGCAGAATTTTATCCGTGTACTCGTTAATTGGACTCAATTTAGTCCAAAACCATATTTGTCGTCTAATTTGAGCTGACGCGGACGACACGTCAGCTGCAATTTTGCACGAACACCCTCCCGCATCTATAACATTATTTTCTGCTGATAGGATTTTGAACGTGCCCCCCTCGCCATCTGATCCATTAGGCAGCGCTCCATGGCGTTCCAGTTCAGACAGTTCTGTTCTTGGAAGGGGGAAAAGGAGGGCAGACGACGGAGGCGGTGGGCAGGCGACGGAGGCGGCGATCGCTGGACCGGAACATTGGGCTGGTGCCCGTGGTTTTTTCTCCTCCGTTGTTGGAGGGGCTTTCCACGTTAAATCTCGTGTCCCCGTTGGTTTGATCTTTTCGCTACTTCATTGTTTTGTTGCTATCGTTTATAACAATACGGCGTCGAGGCGACACCGGCGGCCGCGTTGATCGCGGCGGCGATGACCCCAATCCGCCGCCATGAAGGGGAACCACCGCCCTGTTTCGGTACGAATGACCCTCACCTCGAACAATCCGTTGGCCTTTTTTTGCAAAGATTTTGTCTTTAGGATCGTTTATGTAGAGTAGTAATCATGTCTGCGTGCTTATTCTGTCGACCCATGATCTCATTGTGCAAAAAGTTAGGGTTTTTGGTCATCAAAAAATAGTGTTTTCTGGATATTTGGTTTAGGTGGAAACAAAGATCTGTTCACTATGATGTTTTTCCATGGTGGATTTTTTGTTGGGAACGAAAATAACCAAGGCTATGTGGATGGAAAAGCTGCTTGGTTTGATTTATGTGATGTCAATTGGTTGTTTGTTGCTGCAGTTAAGAAAGAAGGTAGAACAGGCAGAGAAGAAAGCACAAGAAGCAGCAGAAAAGAAGCAAGCGCAGGAAGAGAGAAAAGCACAAGCAGCATTGAAGAGAGCACAAGAAGCAGAGGTGAAGAAGATTGCATTGGCAGAGAAGAGAGCACAAGAACCAAAGATGAAGAAGATTGCATTGGCAGAGAAAAGAGCACAAGCTGATCAAGCAAGGAATATTGCTGCTGAAGAGAAGAGAAATGCCGCAGAACCGAAGAAATCCCAGGCTAACTACCGTAACGGAATCACACAGGAGGGGCTAAATACAAGTTTCCAGGCCAGCTGCTATACTGCAATTGGGACCCATGTCCACGTGTCGTCCGCGTCAGCTCAAATTAGACGGCAAACATGGTTTTGGACTAAATCGAGTCCAATTAACGAGTACACGGATAAAATTCTGCAAATTCCGAGTACGAGGACTAAATCGAGTCAGCCAGACAAGTACGAGGACTGTTATTGTATTTAACTCTTTTATTTGTAGCTAACGAACACATCAGTACATCACGGCCTCAATCATGTCACATCCATGTCCTTAAAAGCTAGTCCTGGTGCAGTACGATAATGTTGTCGTTCCTTGCCGTGCCAGCACTGAATGAGAAAGAGGTTAACCTAGGATCTGGCTGCCTGGCTTCTGCTAACAAACACCCAACTGGGAACGATCGAACGAAAGGTTGCATCTTCATCATCAAGGAAAAAAGTGTTTGTGTTCCCTTTTCCGCGTGATACTTGAATCTAGAAGGGGGGCGTCGGGAAGAAAGGCATTGCCCTCCGTAGACTTGGCTCCAACTCACGCACGAAAAGGTGGGGACGCCCGCCTCGTTGGTTGCGCGCGAGAGATCGTGTGGCGCGTGACCTTGTCCCGTGCGAGGCGCGGAAATTCGCGGCGCTCGGCTCGTGATCCGGTCGGCACCGTGGATTCTGGACTCTGGAGGAGAAGGCAGCTGACGCCGTCGGGTCAAACGGCGTCGACCAATGCCTCACGGAGCGAGCGAGGAGGTGCACCGGTGAAACCAGCCGTGTGTGGATTCACGGGCATTGCCAGCAGCCTCGTCTGCTTGCCGTGCCTTGCCTTGGTAAATGCGGCTACAGAGGAATGCCAGCGGCGCAGCTGCGATCCTTCACATGCAATGTAAACATCGAAGCCCGCGATTAATAATAGCGCATCGACGGGATCTCAGTTTCCAGGTTCTAACTTACTGCACAATATTTTAAATTGCTGACGTAGTAGAGCAAAAGAGAGATTTAAAAGCGAAAAGACTTGGCTCAACACACAAGATATGGAAATTTCGCGTCTAGTATTTACACTTTCTCAACAAATATAGCAAATATATAGTATTTCGCAGGGCAAATTATTCCATGGAAGACTCATGACTCGCACCAAAATTGAGCTCTTCACAATTCCAGTAAATGCGGTTAGTAAAATATTCTTCATTTATAATATACAATTTCTGCACAGCTTGGTGTAGATATATCATATACGCTGATATGCACCATTTTGTTTCGGAGTCACAAAATCTTTCTGTTTCTAGTTGTATGGTGTGTCTTCTCAATCAGCGATATGATCTGACATGATCTTGCTCATGCACAACTCCACAAAGCAGTGGAAGAACACACATAACTGGTGTGTCTCTGAAACCAAGATCACGGGAGCAACCTCCTCTGGAGTATACAGAAGTCCATGAAATTTCTGCTCTCTAAAAAAGGAAAAAAAAACATAATAAATGCAAATGCCAAACCGATAGCAGAGAATGAATTTGTTTTTTAATTATCTACCTTTCATATTTAGATCAGCCTGTATCATCCTGATCTTCAGTATCGTCATCAAGGATAACATACTTGGAGGCACCATTGGAAGAATGGAAATTTGGGTCAACGTCTTTACTGTGATGACCTTTCTTGAACCTATGATACCTTCACATATCACAAATTAATAGTTAGAACATATTGTCCAATCAACATATCAAAAAAACTGGACTGATATTTCTACTACGTTTATAGAGTCTAAATAATTTGATCAGACTATTCTTATAGATCCTTTATGATCAGTCTTGTCACAGTTCTCTATGCATAAAGTGGCATGACACAGCAAGTTCACTGACTTGCAGGTCGTAAAATGTAGATTGATGGACTTATGTAATGAAACAAGTTTAGCACCTCTTGAAAATTTAATCGCCACATAAAGTTGGCATGTGAAGCTGACTTTAAGTTAGCAACATTGTGAGAAATTTTAAGTCGATTTAGTGATTTGTCAACTATGAACATGTAATAAGATAGCTTGGAACATTAAAAATACTGAACCTAGGGCTCCTGAGAGTTGCTCGGAAATAAAATTAGACCTACGAAAATGGAATTTCAACTCACTTGTACAAATTGAATAGACTAACACCAAATATTATTGTTGCCAGCCCAAGTCCCTTTAACCAGGTAAATGGATCATTGAAGAAAAGCACAGCAACCTGCCCGAATATTTTTGTTATTAGAAGTCACACAAATAAATATGGACAAAGATGAATTTATAGAACATAATTATAGCTTGTGAGATAAAATACCAAAATTGTGACAGCTTCCTTAACAATCCCAGCTATGGTCACTGTCACAGCACTTGTTGCAGAAACCAGAACATATTCTGTCAAAACCTTCAAAGAACAAATCATGTGATTATCTTACAAATATAACCAGACACAGAAGTTCCAAACAAGAATAGTTGGTAAGCATGTCTTCAGAGCAAACCAACGATTAATTGACTGGCAAAGGACTCATTGCAAGTATCCTCGGTGCATGACAAAATGAAATAGTAAGGTAGGAACAAAAAATGGATTTTTGATTGAATGCAATAAAAATAAGGACTTCTTCCAGGTATCCTTGGTGCATGAGAAAATGTCACATAAAATGCTGTGGAATAAATATTTTAGTTCCCGGGAAGGAGTACCGCCCCATACCATGAAGAAGGCCAAAGAACCGCCTAGAAGCATCAATAAGCTACTTTTTAGTATGTGAGCCGGACTATCAAAAAAATGACTTGCTCTGAAGTCATGCCATGGATCCATGGCAATGGAGAGAATTGCAGTTGTTATTGCCATCACCGGGGTAACATAACTCATTAAGGTAAAGGGATTCTTGAGCCCTGCGTAACACAGTAAAAAAAGATGTTGCATTGCATATTAGTTCATTGAACAAATCAAATTCCAAATTATCTTTTTGATATTTTTAAGAAGAAAATGCACAACTTATAGTTCATAATCACATAACAGCTTCAGATTCCTACTTTGCAACTCAAATTTTAGATAAAAAACGAGATGGCTGATAAAATACTATGTGCCTGAAATTTATAGAGCTCATCTTAGTGGAGAAAATGCTAACACAGAATGCATACCATATTCCTCTTTCTTCAGCAGAATTGGCAGATCCATAAAGGAAGGAGTAAATAAAAGTTTAGTCAGGATTAATATGGCATACCACGTCCAATCACCAACATTAACTAATAGAGATAGTATAAGAAATGGAAGTACAATACAATAACAAACCTGGAGGAGAATTTGTGTCATGCACCAGCGGAAACCAGACATGACAGCAGCAAGCATAATAAATATAAATCCCCAGAGATTAAATTCTGTCTCTTTAGCAACTGCAAGAAAGAAAATTATTACTACAGTCCACAATTAAGATAACGAATCATAAGAAAATTCAAACAATGTGACACTAGAATTAAGACGCAACATTAAGCACACAAATTACAGAGCACACATCTAATTAAGTAAAATACTAGTTGGACGGTCACTTTCTGAGCCCTCTCTGGGAAAAGGAAAACACAGAAGCATATGGCTTTGAATACATTAGTAAAAGTTGTTGCTGTATTCATTTACCTGTCAGTAGAACTCCGAAGGAAACAATTAGCATGATTCCAATAATGTTAAAGCTTGGCTTCTCTAGTCTTCAGAGCAAAAAAGAGAAAGCTTCAAGTTATAACACGAAAACGGGGCAACAGAAGCACATGGATCGACAAAATAGAAATAGGTGCAGTGTTGTCAGAATTCAGAAAGACAAGTTACATGAAGACACTATGATTTGCATACGAAGAGAAAAGGGTAACAGAATGTCAAGAGGCTGTGTAAGATTTGATAGTTAAGCAAGATACTACTCAATGTTGTTTCCTGAAGTTCTAACATTTGCATCTCACTACTTAAAATGATGCGTACACGGAACAAATATAGGGGGTGAAAGACATTAGAGAACGTCAGAACGAGACTCAGTTTCTTCAGGATAATGTTCTGTAACTGATATTCAAATGCAATGAGCTCGTGAAGTTGCTAAACCAGAAGACAAAAACACATGCACTAGTGAAAAGGAACCAGGAGCTGAGCTTACCTGAATAGAAAAGCAAACAGAAGAATGAAAATTGGAGCAGCAGATTTACACTGCAATAATTGAAAGCAATAAATTAGAAGTCCAAACATTAAGTAAGAAGCACAGAAAATAAAAACTCACATGGAATGAAATGTACCATTGTAGCAAATGTCACAGTAATGAAAACAAGTGAAATATTGCTCAAATTAATATCAAGAGCAGTAGCCAAAGCTGTTGGGACAACTGCAGAAGAAATATTCAAATTGTTATATATCACTATAAAAAGAATTGAGTTTTAAGAAGGATAAACAAAATAAGAACGAAAAACGTATCCTGACATAACTGTAAGTAGAACAAAAATCTAGTCTATCATACCTCCGTTGGTTACAGAGATTCATCCAATAAAACACTATTACCCAGTATGAAATGTTATAGGTCATGGTCCAACTAAACTGAAAGTCAATAAAGCATAGCAATACTTCCAGCAAGAAGTGTAGAGCTAAACTCTATTTTGGGCTTATGTGGCTCTGTAACAGATTGGATTCTCATGCAACACAACAGCTGAATTTAGTAAGTTGTTTGTTCTGTCAATTTCTGCCCCATTCCGGAAAGAACCTATACATACATCCATGTTTAGTGCGTCGCACCTGAGGTCGACCTTGAACATACCCTTCTTTTTATGTCATCTTACTAGATTTAACAAAAGCCAGCTAATTAACACTAGTACTATATATGTCTATCCCACACAAGTCCAGAATACACAAAGTTGCTATAACTGTAAGCACCAAGCTATGCAGTTTCCATGGCACTTGTCCTGAGTGAATGTAAGGACAAAACAATTCCTGTACGCATCAAGCAACATAACTTTGAAAAAACACAGCAGCCACCTCGCAGAAAGTAGTCTCTCCATGACATTGCATTGCGCTCTGTCTCCAGGCCCCGGTGCTGGAACCAGAGGATCACCCTGGAGGCCACAGCCTGCATCGTGAAATGCACCGTGTTCATCAGGAACGGCGCAGGGAACTTCCACATGTGCTTCCCAAGCATCTCCTTGTTATACCTGACCACACGCACAAGACGCACGCGGAGAACATTAGCATCAAACGTGTGCCCGACAAAGCATCCGCGCTCAAATATAACGAGAAAAACGCGTTGCTCACAGCGTCAAGCAGGTACTCAGCGTGTACCAACTCGCTATCAGAATATAATCTTCGCGATCAGCCACGGCGAGACGGGGAGGCCGTCAGATCCCGCCGCCGCGCCCGCCTCGATATCCATCGGCAAGTGGTGGCCGGCACCGCCCGGGCCAGCGGCGGCCGATGGCAGGAGCGGCAGTTCGAACTCCTCCGAATCATCGTCGCTCTCCGCGGAGGCTGGCGAAGCGGCGCCAGCGGGGGCATTGGACGCCGCGGAGGGGTCCTTGCACCACCGCGAGAAGGACGGCTCCCTGCGTATCCCTCCTTGCTTCCTCTGCCCGCCACCCACCTCCTGCGGCTCGCGGGCGCCCTCCGAGGAATCGACGGCCACTTCCGCCGCGTCCTCTTCCTTCGGGTGGGCGTGGCCGTTCACCACGACGCAGTCCCCCATGGGCGCTGGTTGTCGCCGGTCCTATAAGGGCTTGGATCTGGGCGGCGTGGATCTCATCGGCGGCGTGGCGCGGCCGCGGCAAAGGGGGGTGCAGCTAGCCTGCTGGATTTCGGTAGCAGGTCAAAATCCACACCTCGTGACGACGACTTCCTGCGCGGTTGGCTTCCAGCTTCCTCCGTCGGCTGATGCTGGTAGTTTTGCTTGCGGCAGAGGAGGACGATGTTTTTTTTCTCTCTCTCCCTTTCCCTCACATGAAAATACCTTTTTTGGGCTATCGTTGCTGAGAAATGACAAACGTTTTCTCCTTTTTTTGTTTCGGTAGAAGGAGAAATGAGGAGACTGTGAAATAACTACTCTCTCATATCCCAAAAAAATTCAGGAGTTGTAGTATAAAGTTGTACGTGATCGGTTTGTTCTCATGACACTTATATGCGGATCGGAGGGAGTATCATAGAAGAAAAAAGATTTGGTGCTCCTAGGTCGTCCTCCGCGGGCAACCAAAGGTAAACCACAACGTCTCTCACCCTCCACCCCTCCTCCTTCACCGTCGCTTGCTGGACAAAGTCCGCGTGGAGACGGTGGCGGCGGGACCTCCCTTTCCCGCAAGTGAGGAGAGCCGCACACGCGCGGTTGTGGTCGGGCGACGGACATGATGGGCGGCGGGAATGGCGGACACGGCGATGGCGGGCCGCGGTGGTGCAGGTCGGGCCAGCGGCGGTGAGCCTATGGGGATGGCGGCTACAGCAAAATCTAGGCAAGGAGCCTGGTCTCGGTCGGGCTGCTCAAGTAGCGTGTTGGGGTGACTCTCACCACTGCATGTTGTAATTTGCTAGTCGTTGACATAATACGCTGAATACCATCCATGAATATTATATCTGTCGGAATAGTTCAACAGAAACATTGTAAGATTCACACTTACATATTTATTGAAACTAACCGGCAGGAGCTCTGCCATTGCATTATTAGGGAGAAAAGAATAGTTACAAACCTGCGAGCAGGCGGGGAACAATTAACAGAAGTCCCGAGCAACGCCGGGGTAAAAAACAAGAACTACTCCCAAAAGGCCTCCTTCAGGAGGGCAACATCATCACGTATACGCTGCAAAACCCCTTCCGCGTCTAAACTCACGCCCTGAAAGGTTCGCCTGTTGCGCTCATTCCATAGGTTCCAAGCCGTGTACACAGCGAACCGGCATTCCTCTTTCTTGCTCGCCTTTGGTGCCTCCCCCAGCGTCTTCTTCCACCACTCTTTTGTCGTGGTTGTGGACAGGGCCACGCCCGCGACCCTTGGATGAGTAGTAGAGGCGAGCTGCCAGACCTCCTTGGCAAAGGAGCAGCGGAGCAAAATGTGGGCTGCCGAATCAATCTCCTGATTACATAGACAGCAAGCGGCATTGTGAGTCCAGCCACGCGCCGCAAGACGATCACTTACATATTTATTATTACAATAAAAATATACAAATAAGATTCAACGTCTTCATCCTACCACAGAGAAAACTTGGTTAAAAACTTGCACAAAACTACTAGTATTGGTACTACAAGACTATAAACTATAATGGCTTAAAAACCTATCGTATACGACTTATACGGTTGCTCGGGCAATTTTGGTAGCATCATGCCACCCTACAGTTCAGTTCAGCATCTCCTTCATCGACATATGTCGCGTATGCAATGTAATAGTCGATGCCTTCAATTCCCTCGGACGTATCTGGTTTCTCTTAGGTGATTTCCTCCTCCTTTGTTTCTTCTTCTGCTTATCCTCCTCAATATACTCAGAGGCTAAGCAGAGATTTGAGAAGTAGATAAGGATGAGTATAGATAAGAGATAAGGTGTTTACAATGCTCTAGCTAGCTATAGATCTGACCGTAGGTAAAAACCTGATGCATGTTTTCATAATCATTGCTTCAAAACAAATTTTATTGTGAAAAACTATAACCGTCGGGCTTCACGGGTAGTCAGCACATCTTCTATATCTAAATAGGGATGACCCACTACCTGATTTTGCTGCCCTCTCCTGCGTCCACGTCGCCTTTTATTTGCCCACCTCGCTCGCACCTTTGTACGCTCCCCGCGCTTACTTTTTTTACCGGCTCGCTCGCTTGCATAATGCATATTCGTACATGGTCTGGCCGTCGCTAATTATGGTGGACGAGAGGCCCATACATGGGCTGGATGAGAAGCCCATGCTCGGTAGCTTCTGTTGTCAGGTCTCAGCTGTTCCTCTTCCCTCATCGTGTACGCTGCCGCGCCCTATACCCTTCTTGCTACTAAATGCTCATGAAATCGCCCCATCTTAGCCAGCATTCAACAGCCATGAGTTTCCTGTAATTACAGCAGAAACTGCTATGCTGAACTGATCCGGCACTACTCGCATCTTTAAAAAGCTCACTCCGTTCCAAAGGATTTCCAGCGCGTCCGTCTCCTCGCGTCCATCTCTGGAAGACTGGAACCATACTCCACTCTGGTATCTTTCTGCTCCCGATTCTCCTCCCCATTTTTCTTTATCCCCTCACTCATATTTGTTAATTTGTCAATTTGTTAGGTTGCTCTCCGCTCGAGTTCTCCTCCGGTTTGGTTGGATTTTTGTTGGATTATGTGTGAAGGAATATGAGCAGTTGGCAGGTTTCCCCTTAATCTGTTTTGTTCACGTCGCTCCTAGCCTACGGCGACGCCTCAATCTACGGTGGCGCTCATATTGTCGTTTACATCACAAGTTTGGACTCGCTCTGGACGACATGGATTCGTCTTGGTTGCTCCTACCTCGCTGCATACCCACAATCTGTACTCTTTCATTCTATTGCTAATTTTGGACTTTTTGTTTCCTTAATCTATATCTGAATTACGTCGCAGATATAGACTTCCTCAGATTTTGGACGTGGACGCCAAAGCAGTAGCTTTGCTCGGTCCATCTTAGCTTCATATTCTTCCTATTGGTACATAATCTTCTTTCCGTTGCTAATTTTGGATTTTCTTTCTTGCTTTGTCCAAATCTGTAATAAATTTTGCTTGGTTGAACAAATCCTCTGCATGGCATGTATGATAGGCACATACAAATACTGTGATTTCATAATAGTACATTACTGATTACTGGCAAGTGGAGATTCGTCCCTTTCGATCTGCATGCATTTTTCAGAGCGTGGTCTACTAAATGGAAAATGAAGGAAGGTGAACATATTTTTTCATACCTGCCTATACACATGGTATTCGATGGTATTTTCTTATGGCCCTATTTCTCTAACAGATTTATCTTTTAATGGTAAAATCACTAATAAATAGTTCAATTACACTTATTCACTGCCCACCTGCTGATTTATGCATTGCAGATTGGCGTAATAAATATTATATTACATGTTTAACTCTCACTTGATGCTAAATGTCATGGGTAATTTCATCCGACAGTTGTGCAGAATATAATTCTTATTATCATCCATGAGTTACTTTGGATTTTCAGCTTGACAAGTGCCCACTCATGCACTATGATGTAGATGGAAAGGGTTATAAATGCAAAATTTAGAACTTTGTATATTCAAAGATCAATTCTGTCTTACTACCTACTATGCAGTATTTCATTTTTGTCACACTCTCCAAACCACATATCTCATTCAGAAGACTGCTGCAGAAAGTGCATTTTGCTCTGCACTCAGTGTGGTGGAGTAGAACAGTACCTGATAGTTTCTTATTCTGAGTTTCTGACCTACAAGGTGGCTGATCACATGAGAGGTAGGCTGATGTTTTCGTTTTCACAAGTTTGGAACCACCTCAATGATGCCATTTTTTTGTTAAGGCAATGCACTGATCAGTGGTTAGTTTTTTCATTTTCTACAGATTTATGTTATGACAGCCATAAGAGGGAGCTTTCAGATGAGACAAGAAATGCATGCCTAATGTCATTTGGTTACCTCCTGCTGTACAAGGAATTTCTGATGGCGATTACACACATTCAAAACTTGGGTTATAGATAGAAATCAACATGGTGTTGCTTTTGTTGTAGCTTTACATTTTATTCCCTTACATAAGAAGCGGAGATGTCATACTATATAGGGGTTTAAGGCTGTTAGTTCCTGGGTAAATGACCATATACTACTCTGATCCGAGTGTCCAACTGTTTTCCAAACTTTGAAAGATATGTAGGAGAAATGGAGGATTTATCTTATCTCTGAACCATTATAATCATGTATTGTTCTAAATAATTGGTGTCAAAGTAGAATCATTTATTCACTACTTTCCTAATCATGTTAGGAGTTAGTTTGCTGAATAATACAACAATTTGAAACAATATTTTCCGCAGCAACGCGCGGGGAATTATCTAGTTATGATAGTTCCTGTACCGTAGTTGTCGCAGTTATTGCCCAGAACAAGAGTACTTTGCCAACAAGTGTCTCCTAACTTATATGTCAGGTTCGTAACTCATAATGCTCCATAAGCTAGTGGTTGGGTCAAAGGTTGCTAAGCCATTCATCGCCCTTCTCCATGGCACCGCATATCCGTCCTTGTCGTAATGTTCGAGGCATCTCAATCACAGACGCATATGCACTGTTAACCCAAGGACGGAGAAAGGGGGACGAGCAGGGGCTAGGCCACCCAACATTATGTATATCTTCATAAATTTTGTGATACTGATACTAGTTCTCAACCCTCCAATGAGTCTCGATCTCGCATGTTGTTGTGTGTGATTGAAATGAATTGGACAATGATGAACTGTACTAACGTGTCCAAAACGTATCTATAATTTTTATTAATGTATGTTATTATTATATCATTGTTACATATTTATATATTGTTTTTTATCATCTTACTGCATTTTATTAGACTAACCTATTAACCCAATGTTGAGTGCTAGTTGTTGTTTTCTGCTTGTTTTTCCATCGCATGTATTACACAAAAAAGTTTCACGAAAACATTGAGGGAAAATTGAAAATGAAATAACTTTTCGAGATGGACACGAATCAAAAAGACCCGATGAGAGGAGAGGCACCTCGCCGGCGCACCTACTGATACTAGTTCTCAACCCTCCCTGGCCCACCTCCTTCGACGCCCTTTGGCCTACTTTATACCCCTGAAAAACTAAACCCTAAGGAGGAGGTGTCACACAGAAATAATCTACAGAGCAATGTCAAGATCGTGTGTGTCCCACATGTAGCATCATGTGGTCCCACTTATCAGCATCTTGGGGATCCATATCACGTCATGCCAAGTCAGCACAGATGATAGTGAACAACCACTTCAACAGCCATGTCTCAGCAACCACGTCAACAGCCAGGTAAACAACCACATCAGCTTCATTGACCGATAGGTCAGCAGATTTGACCGGTCCAAAACAGCCAATAGACTCAGTGACACGATTTTTGGCATACGTTGGGTTAATCAGTGACAGAATATATTACTTATACTCAGTGACAAAAAAGACACGTCATACATTACCTTAAATAAGCGAACCGTCATTATTTTTTAAATCTATGACGGGTCTTGTATGACAAACCTCATGACGCCCTTTTTATGTCCTGAGCATGTAATCCGTGACAAAAATCGATAATACATGACAAAAGTAGCATGTCATGCAAGATCGGATCTGTTCTAAGAATCTTAAGAAATTATTTTCCATTTCTTATAGCCACGAGGCACAATGTGTTCTAAGCATTTTATCGTCTCAAATATTGTCATAACACCTTCACGAGTGAGCACAAAACTGATACATTACTTTAAGGCATGTTTTATTGGCCGTACAAAGGCATGACTCTACTCAGCCGGAGCTAAATATGCAAGCATCTGGATAGTAGAAGTGCATTTTTGAATAGATAAAACCTCAAAAAGTCTAGTGCAACCCTTCTTGAGCTTAAATTAGTCATCATAAATCTTCACACCGTCCGCAATACGCATGAGCAAGTACTCGTGAGCATCCGAATGTACCGCTAAACTTTTTGGTAGGGAAAGCTGAATTAGTTGCAAAGTACTCATTTTGTAGGAGATAATGACCTCTTGCCCTGTTCAGACGATTGAGTACTTGGTGTCATGGTGTAGAACCCTTGAACTTCGTCCTATAATTGTGCTCTTAACTTTCTACTTACAAAACTTCGGCAATCAAATGGTACTCATCATCTTCAAAGATGATTCAGTGAATTCGCTTTAAAGTACTCATCATCACTAGTCACTCTGACATACAAATGGAGAAATTAACTACATTCAATAAGACATATGCCTTCCAGTTGGAGGGAAGAAACGCTGGCCCTTGTAGTAGAACCGGTTGTAATGCTACATGTTGTGTTTGCTGTGATCCGATGAATAATGATGTTATGATCAAGTTGTTTATCAATCTATCTACTGTTTTATTTATGTTTTTGCATGCTCTCCGTTGCTAGTAGATACTTTGGCCAAGTAGATGCTTGTGATTCCAAGAGGGAGTATTTATGCTCGATAGTGGGTTCATGCCTCCAGTAATCTGGGTGAGTGACAAGAACATCTAAGGTTGTGGATGTGCTGTTGCCACTAGGGATAAAATAAATAATGCTTAGCTTAAGGGTACTGCTATTAAGTCTAATGCGTTTGTTTACATTACACACTTTGCTTAATGCAATAATCTGTTATTTGCAACTTAATACTAACGGAGACACGGATGCTATCCCGGAAGTGGATTATTTAGGCATGGATGCAGCTGGTAAGTGGTCCATGTATTATGTTGTAATGGTCAAGAAATACTACAATAAACTATCTTGTCATATATTGCATTGTCATGCGCTTGCTATTTGTCAATTGCCCAGCTGTAATTTGTTTACCCAACATGCATGTTATCTTTTATGAAGAGACACCACTAGTGAACTGTGGACCCCGGTCCATTCTTTTACACTGATAAAAACACCAACTGCAATCATCTGTTCTCTGTTACTTTCTGCCTTTATTATTATTCTCCACACCATACGTTTAATCCTTTGTATTCAGCAAGCCGGGAAGATTGACAACCTTCCTGTTTCGTTGGGGCAAAATAGTTTTATTGTGTTGTGTGCAGGTCCACGTCAACCACCAAATCATCTGACATTGCACCGTGCCATATTTTCTGGTGCCGTTGACAACCTTCTGAAGCACTTTTGACTCCTACTGGATTGATAACCTTGGTAGATATCAAGGGAAAATTGCTGCTGCACTACATCATACCTTCCTCTTGGGGTCTCCCAACGAACGTGTGTTTTCACGTCATCAGTCACCGTCGATGGTTCCTGACGAGGCCGAAACAAGCTTTCGTTGGCATCCTCACCCTTCATCGGCTCCACCTCGCCGTTAACCGCCATGCCCCACAGACGCGTCTGCTCCGCCGTCGGGAACCCGCCGCGACATGCCAGAGTCGTTATGACGCCACCACTACCTGGATCCAGCTGTACCATCGGGATGGTCCATCGACAGCTCATCCTCGCCTACAGATGGAGGAAGTACGCCACCAGTCGGCGCGGAAGCAACAATGGCGAGGAGGCTAGCGCGTGAAGCAAGGGCGTACGCCAGCCAGTGACGTGCGACGACGTGGCTGGCTGTAGCCTCGCGGAGCCCAGTCCCATGGTTGAGTTATATAGAATAGGTTTAGTGTTAAACCTTTTAGTTTAAATTTTGTTGTAAAATATCCTAAACTTAGAATGAAATTTGGGTTATTCGTTTCATTAGTTGATTTTTCTTTAAATTTGGTGCTTGACTAGGGCAGCTGCACCTATCGTTCTGGACAAGTGTGTGTACGACCCCTATCAGCCTTTGTTGGGGGCTGCTGGACACATTAGGAGATGATCTAATAAAGCTTATTTGTCCCCGTTTTGTTAGGGCATGTACATTGATAGAGAAGGCACACCTTCTCTTAGCCGTCCACATCATCTAGAGGAAGCAAAATTATAAGTTGTACAATGCGTTATCTCTTATTGTCATCCCTAACAATTAATGAGAATTAATTATATTTTAGTAGGAAATCGTAGTTCTAAGGGAAGACAAATGGTACAATGATAAAATTAGCCTTCTCTTATTTCATAAGAGTCATCTCTTAGCTAAGGGAAGGCAACCTCCTCTTTCTTCATTCTCTCTCCGCCAACTAGACAATTATCCTACGTGTCAACGCTAAGAGAAGACTGACATCACCCCATTGTACATGCCCGATAAGAAAGATATTACTCCCTCCATCACAGTTTAAAGGATACTCGCGTAGTTTAATATCACATTTTTACCATTAATTTTATCAACAAAATTTAAATTTATATCATAAAAATCTTCTTATCAATATAATTCAATGTATATTTTTTGTCACTTATAATTTATACTTTATTCACGGAGGGAGTATTTGCAGTCCATTTTTTTTCTCCTTTTCCTCATAATGGGTTAATCTTATTTGCTAGCAACTACGGTTTGTACCATGAAACTAGTACACGGAAATGTTTAAATAAGAACCATGCAAAAAAATGTTTAAATAAGAAATTAATTATGAGAAAGATTAAGCTAAGAAAGCTAGCTAGCACAAGGAAGGTTGAGATATGACAGGCATATGTACGTGGGTGTTGCCACGTTGCCGATCTGGTCCGCCGTTTGTGCTGCATGTTTTATTTCCCTTTTTACATACCAAATTTACTCTATGGTGAGAACTTGCCTGTGGCAAGATGGTTAGGAGGTGGTTGTACCCCCAGCCCACCAGAGTTCAAACCCCAGGTTTGACGCTGGTGTTTCTCATTTAGGCGAATATTCTTCAGTGGGAGGCGACGTTCCCGTCGACAGCGAGGCGCCCGTGGTGACTTCGTCAATCTCAAGACCCAATCCGCCGGCTCAGTCTCTCGGAGGTGCTCATAGGGGTAGGGTGTGCGTGTGTGCGTTCATAGGGGTGAGTGTACGTGCGTGTATGTGAGCGTCTGCGTTGTACTGTGTATCGCAAAAAAAAAAACTCTATGGTAGAAAAATACTACTCCATTGATCAACAAGTATTGATAAATCTTGACTGTCAGATCTAACTGGTTGGACGGCTGGTATTTCTCTGTCCCTACCGTAAAAGTCCTCACAATTAAGGATGTTGCACGAATCAGAAGACCTACGACCACGGTCGACCGCCACCAAGGGCAACGCCGGCGTCCATGGGACTCCTGCACTACTACAACGCCAGTGTCTTCTCTTCCTCGACATGTGTTCCGTGCCACACAAAAAGGTCATGGCCATCGGCCCATCGCCATGGGAGCTCTCGTAATTCTGGTTAGTACCATCCAATTACCAATTTCATATGATTAGGTGTTCTTTTGATGAGATAAAATCCGCGGTCCGTATCCAACTCTGCTTGCGCAATTGTGGTTTCGCTCTTCTAACGGAAGTCCAAAAGTAATTGTGATTCCAGTACGTAAATGGTTAGACCGGGATAACTCGCTGAACGCACCAGCATTCTTCCGATATTGTTGTTTCCTAAACATCGGTCGAACTGTGACTCGAGCATGCGCGTTTTACGGAAGAAAACAAGCAACAGGTGGGGAAGATCGCCGTACTTCGCCAATTATGAACCGACGGCACATGTTACATGGACTAAAGCCCGGCGGCTCCGCGACAAGGAAGCTCGACCACCTGCGCGGCGGCGGCGGCGACGCGGGAAGGGTTGAGCTCGAACCAGACCTGGCGGAACACCTTGACGATGCAGTCGTGGTGCTCGTCGGCGTTGAGCGAGAGGTAGCACGCCAGGAGCGTCTCCAGCTCGTCCGGCCGCCCGATGTGCTTGCTCGCGATCATCGCCACCATGGACTCGCGGAACTCCCGCTGCGGGTCGCTCGTCCGCCGCACCACCGCGAACCTCTCCAGCCCCGACACGGCCGCCGCGGTGCAGCGTGGCGAGCGCACGCGCACCGGCGCCAGCCGCGCGCCCGTGCCCTTCCGGTGAAGGACCGCCTCCCGCTTCCTCGGCGACGGCGCTGGCGGCGGCTCCGTGGCCGCTTCTCCTCGTCCGTGTCGGACGGCACCGACAGCGTTACCGGCGTCAGCGCGGGGGTCGGCGGAGTCGCTGGCGCACGCTCCGGGGGCGAGGCGGCCCGGGAAAACGGGGCGAGGTGTCTGAGCGGTGGGTCTGGGAGTCGCGATCGCCGCCGACCGAGTAGTGGCGTCGGCGGCACAGCTGCCGCGCGGCCGCGGCCTCGGCGTCGTCCTTGCCGACCGAGAGGCGACGCGGTACCGCGATGTCGGGATCCGTCGCAGTGGGGGATAAGGTACCCGCCGTGCTGCGCTGCTGCTGCTGCGACGCGGGGCCCGGGGTCGTGCGTTCGGCGTGGAAGCAAGAGGGGAAGCCGCCGGCGCCGCTCTTGGCCCTGGGCTTGGAGGATTTAGCGGCATGGGTCTTAGCCGTGAGCTTGGAAAGCCATGCGAGCGGCGAGAATGCCGACTTGCTGACCTTGCCGCTCTTGCCGTCTTCTTGCACTTGATCTTGCGGCAGCAGCTGCTGCTGTTTATTTCTTCCCCACCACCTCATGACTATCTATCTGCTGGTTTCTTGGAGTGTCTGTGGAGAATGTGAGGAGAGCAGAGGGCAAGGGTATTTAAAGCGGGTTTTAGCGGCCAAGCTACGGGATCGTCGTGCTACAATGTAGGCATTGAAACTTTCAAAATTGGTGTTTGAAAGTTCAGAGTTGGGAGCTAGAACCTCAAAGCGTGGCTTTTCTGTGGCATGCATGTACTGACTGCATCTTGGCTGATTGATGCTAATTTTTAGGCTGATGATTGTTGGTTTAGGTACTGCGTGTTTGCCGTATCGCTCGCAGATTAAAAAGACGTACTACTGGTCCTGTGGAGCAGCCTTTCACACGAGTGCTGATAGTACACAGCCTTGCCGTATGACTTTTGCGTTTACCCAGATCGTGGTTGTCTTTACAGATTATGATGAGGAGATAAGTAAAACCGATTGTATGTTTTCAAGTCTCAAAACACATCAGAGCACCTCCACTCGCAACGCCAATAGCATCCCAATAACCATATTTGGTGCGCCGCACGAAAAATCTCACCCACTCATGGCGCCCCGATTTCGTCCGCGCGGCCCAATATTATGTATCGGGGTGCAGCCCACATCCCTCCTGCTGGGAGCCGCTTGGACGCGCGCCGCCACGTCGGATACCGACAGTCGGGCAAGTCATGTCATTGAGACAGTGAAAACCCCAAAACACCCACTTCCCCCCACGATAGGTGCACATGGATCGTAACCAAGATGCCATCGAGTATAGGTGGTGTGTCATACAAAAGTTCGCCAACAAGTTTCATGGATTTTTTTAGAACATCGACTATAGGCCCGAGAGCGGGAAGAATCAATTGGATCAAGTAAGTTCATCGTGACCGCCGACTTTGCATTGACATATCGTTATCGTCGGCCATGTATTGACGTATAGTGATGCGTCGGATTTGTGTTTTGCTACCTCATCGACGCGCTAGCCTTGTTTCAGGACCGCCCATCGGTAACAAGAAGGCAAATGCCAAATTCGGCTGTTGTGGCCGCAGCAACAACGAAGAGGGTGCAGTCATCCAACGACAAGGTCCTCGCCGATGTCTCCTCGAACTCGAGTGTGAGGCGTGCCGGGAATGACGCAAGGTGGCCGGCCTTGATGAAGAAGACGGACAGAAAGCTCGAGCTCAAGAAGAAGAAAGTTGCCGTGAAGAAAAGGAAGGAGGATTTCATGATGTTGACAGCCGATGTGTCGAACATGGACCCATTCGTGAAGGCGCGCATGACATGTTCCGTGCCGCCATCTTGCAAAACTAGGGCTTGCCACGGCGACACCCGCGGTGTAGACCGGCGACATCCAAGGCGACGACGAGAAGGTTTGAATTGTCCTCCGTGCGCATGGCCGTACTTCGTAGCGTTTTGATGGCCGAGGCTTTAAATTTGTGGCCTAGACATTACTATTGTGGCTGAGACTTTGAATTATGGTCAAGATTTATGTCTTATTTTATTTATAAAAATTACAAAAATGAAAAACACAATTAGGAGAGCCTATCCGGACCGTGAGTGGGCAGAGGCGCCCATAATAATCCGTAGCGTGTCCGGACGGCCGTAATAGGTTCCGTTCGGCGCTGCTGCCAGACACTATTTAGAGCATCTCCACCGGGGCCTCCAAATCGGTATCCGGCACCCCCCAATTGAGACCCAATTGAGGGTGCCGGACCTGTGTCCGGTCAAATGGTGGGTGCCGCCCACAGCGGCGCACCCCAAAGACAAAAAAAAATCTTGAATTCAAACGAATTTAAAGGCATTTCAAATTTCATTCTTATTCGATGCAAATTACAAAAGATTTGAACGAAATTTGAAAAACCTAAACCCTAGCCGCCGCCTAGCCTACTCTTGTCCCACCACGAGTCGTCGTCTGTCGTCCTCAATTTTCACCACCGTGGCAGAGGAGGCAGCACGGCTGGTGGAGGCTCCGTTGTGGCGCGGCGCGCGGCTGGAGGAGGCGCCGTCGTGGCCCGGCGCACGGCTGGTGGAGGGGCCGCTGGAGGAGGAGGAGGCTGACATCTGGGCAGAGGTCGCCAGGGTTTCCATGAGGCCCGGCGAGTCCTGCTCGGTGTCGACCACCGACTCGAGAGCGCCGCCAGCAAGCCCGGGTTGTCGCCGTCGTTGAAAGGATCGGTATGACACCTAGAGGGGGGTGAATAGGTGCTACTCCAATTTTAGTCTTTTTCAATTTAGGCTTGACACAAAAGGTAAATTCTCTATATATGCACCTACGGTGAATTTACCTATATGACAAGCTAGCAACTAAGCACGATATTATAAGGCGGTAAACAAGGATAGAGGTAACCGAAGTCAAAGCACGCGGAGACACGGATGTAATCCCGAGCTCCTCCTTTTTAGGGGAGTACGTCTCGTTGGAGAGGTGTGAACCAACACAATGGTTCAACGGCCACAAAGGCCTCACCCTCTTCTCCGGTGAACCGCACCACAAAGGTTTGGTTCACTTCAACTATCGGAAACCTTCGAGGCGGAGTCCGGAGCCTTTACAACAACGACTTGGGGCACAACCCACAAAGGATTGGGGGCTCCCAAACAGCTACAATCTGTCACAAAGACAATCAAGTGAGTACAATAGGGGGCTAGGTTTTCCTAGTGGAAACCCTAGCTAATGGTCCCTCAAGCGAATGAGGGGGAAATGAAGAACGGCTTGGTGAAGATGTAGATCGGGGCCTTCTCCTTCAATCCTCCAAAGATCAACGAGATTGGGTGGAGGGATTGGGAGATCTAGTGATTCTTGAGCTTGTAACAATGGTGGACTTCTATTTCAGTCGAGCTAAGCTTCTTGGAGAAGAAGCGGTCTTTAAAAAGGGGTCCCCGAAAATCCAACCGTTATGTGCAGAAAAACTGCACAGCGGTACTGCCGCTGGGACAGCGGTACTACGCTGCCTGCTTCCCTACGGTACCTAGTGCACTGCAGAACCCAGCTGCAGCGGTACCTCGCAGAGGTACCGAAGTTGCCAGGCAGAGCGGTAGTACCGCGGCACTGCCCGGTAGTACCGCTGGGATCCTTCGATTAAAAAGAAGGAACCCAGCGGTAGTACGAAGCAACTACCGCGGGGTACCGTAACCAATACAGAGAGCAAAAACGGCCTAGCGGTACCCCTGGCGGTACCACCAGCGGTAGTACCGCTGGCTGAAGCCAGCGGTACCACACGGTAATACCGCCAGGAGGAGTACCAGCTGTGCTGCAGGAGTCCCGCTCCAGGTGGAGCGGTACTACCGCTGCGACAGCGGTACTACCGCCAGACACAGAAAAGCTCACTGTGCTGATTTCCAGGGTAACAAGCTCCACAAGCATAATGTATCAACAAGATATAATCTGCAATTGTCAAGCGCACATTAGTCCTGATAATGTGTTGTCATTAGACTCCAAAATAGATTTAAGGGCAAGTATGCTCTTTCAATCTCCCCCTTTTTGGAGTATGATGACAACACATTAAAAAGGTTCGCAAAAAATAGGCGGGCTCCCCCTAACTATATGCATTAGTAGATTTTGCGTTTGAATGCAAAAATGCATATAGGTTAGGATCAACACTCCCCCTAGATTTTATAAACCGGGCAAGTTTATTGAAACAAACAATAAAGCACAACTTGCAAC